>CM035302.1:30632722-30765352 GCA_020226075.1 Hydropotes inermis
CTTGCTCCTTGAAAGAAAAGCTATGACCAACCTAGACAGCACATTAAAAAGCAGAGACATTACTTTGCCAACAAAGGTCTGTCTAGTCAAAGCTATGGTTTTTCCTGTAGTCATGTGTGGATGTGAGAGTTGGACCATAAAGAAGGCTGAGCACCAAAGAATTGATGCTTTTGAACTGTGGTGTTGGAGAAGACTCTTGAGAGTCCCTTGGATAGAAAGGAGATGAAACCAGTCAATCTTAAAGGAAATCAGTCCTGAATATTCATTGGAAGGACAGAGACTGAAGCTGAAACTCCAATACTTTGGCCACCTGATGCGAAGAACTAACTCATTGGCAAAGATCCTGATGCTGGGAAAGATTGAAGGTGGGAGGAGAAGGGGACGACAGAGGATGAGATGGTTGGATGCCATCACCGACTGAATGGACATGAGTTTGAGTAAACTTCGGGAGTTGGTGATGAACAGGGAAGCCTGGTGTGCTGCAGTCCACGGGGTTGCAAAGAATGGGACACAACTGAGTGACTGAATTGAACTAAACTGAATAATAATAGAAATAAAGTGCACCATAAATATAATGTACTTCAATCATCCTGAAACCATCCCCTGCACCCATCCTGGTCTGGGGAAAAATTGTGTTCCATGAAATGAGCCCCTGGTGAGGCAAACATTGGGGACTGCTACCCTATGCTCTAGGCCATTGCAGAAAGATACCTATTAGGAATCCTACAAAGTTGTAGGTTAATGTGAGGTAAGAGTAGGTGGCAAGAATGCACAGAAGAACTGTACAAAAAAGATCTTCACAGTGGCTAGAAGATCACCTAGCTAGAAGATCAAGATTGCAAAGTTGCAATCTTGCTTGAATCCTGCAAACACCTGAAGCCCTAGAAAAGCTAGAGCTGGGTGTGTGTAAGAGCTAAAGAAGCCTAGGGGAAAATATCCATCAGCTAGTGAGGAAAAAGGCCATCACATGAATTTATGGTCTATTGTTACATGTTCTTATTAAAACAGTTTCTGAAGCATTCAGTAGCCTGAAAAGAAATGATGAAAGAATGTGAATGGGTGGAGTATGTGGCTTCGCTTTTATTTGTGACATAGCAGGTGATTTATTTCACTGTAGCTTTCTCCTCTTTGGAATAATCATTGGCTAACTAGTGACTTATAGATACTCAATGTACTGATTTAGAACTAAACATTTCTGTATCTAGACCTGCTCCTATGGTTTAAGACACTGGACATTCTTTTTTAAAATATTTAATTCTTTTGGGGGGTTATTGAGATTAAAGTTTACATAATATTAGTTTTAGGCATCATAATAAGTATACCTAAACATAATAATTTGGTATTTGTGTGTATTACAAGGTGATCACCACAATAAGTCTAGTTAACATCTATCACCATACATACATTGTACATTTTTTCTTGTGATGAGAGCTTCTAAGATTTGCTCATGTAACAACTTTCCAATATGCAGTAAAGTATAATTAACTATAGTCATCAGGCTGTATATCATAACCCCTTGATTTTTTTTTTTGGACATTCTTTATCATTTGATATTTAGAACTTTTCTGTTTCAGCAACAATCAGTGACATTTATCAGTGCCATTGGGGAGATCAATGATGTATTTAATCCCATCCACTCATATCAGATTCTGGTGTTCCCCCTGCACCCCAAGTTCTGGGTCTTTGTGATTGTTATTGTTTAGTTACTAAGTCATGCCCAACTCTTTGCTGCACACCAGGCTCCCCTGTCCTTCACTATTTCCTGGAGTTTGTTCAGATTTGTCCATTGAGTCAGTGATGCTATCTAACCATCTTGTCTTCTGCCGCCCCCCCTCTCCTTTTGCCTTCGATCTTTCCCAGTATCAGGGTCTTCTCCAAAGAGTCAGCTCTTTGCATCAGGGGTCCAAAAGTCATGGAGCTTAAGGTTAGAGTCTTAAAATATTTTTTTTTTTTTGTTTATTTTGGGCCGTGCTGGATCTTCATGGCTGGGAGGGCTTTTCTCTAGTTGTGGTGAGTGGAGGCTACTGTCTGTTGCAGTGCCTGGGCTCCTGGTTGGTGTGACTTCTCTTGTCCCGGAGCATGGGCTCGCTGCACGGGTTTCGCAGCCGCGGTGGGCTCAGTAGCTGGGGCTCCCAGGCTCTAGAGCTCAGGCTCAATAGTTGTAGCACACGGGCTTCGTTGCTCTGTGGCACGTGGGATCTTCCCAGATCGGGGACTGAACCTGTGTCTCCTGCATTGGCAGGCAGATTCTGTACCCCTGAGCCACCAGGGAAGCCCAAGATTAGAGTTTTAGAACTGAGAATGCAAGCTCTCTTTTGCACCATCACCCCCCCCACCATCATTTACTTTAACACCTTCCCTCCCTCCGAAGCCTCACAGATTTGTTTTTAAGAAATGAAGAAGTGTTCCACCATGTGACCTACAGCTGCAGCCCATCAACCTTTGGATCCCAGGGAACCTCTAGAAAGATGCACTTTTTGCTGTTCCAGGCAGTGAGCCCAGTCATGGGGGGATGGAATGGAGGGGTAGAACTCTCTCAGGCCAGATGAAAATGCTCAGAATAATATCTCTGCAACAGAGCATCCTCACCAAAGAAGTGGCTGAGCCCAAGGTCCGGTAAGTACAGGGGTCACCAGCCGTATGTGGTCATGGAGCCCTGAAGTGGCTGGTCTGAACGGGGACGTGATGTCAGAGTAAGCTACACAGTGGATTACAAAGATTTAGCCTGACATAAAGCACATGAACCATCTCTTCAGTAGTTTCACCTTGATCGCCTGTTGAAATGATTGTATTGGGGATAGACTGGATTAAATGCAACATATTCTTAAGATTAATTTTGCCTATTTCTTCTCACACTTTTGATGTTAGTACTAGAAAATTTAAACTGACGTAGGTGACACTATGTTTTTACTGGACAAAGCTGGTCTAGGTGCTTGGAATTTGTTTTTAACTACTTTTGTGTGCATGCCAAATTGTGCTAAATCACTTCAGTCCTGGCCAACTATTTGTGACTTCATCGACTGTGGCCTGCCAGGCTCCTCTGTCTATGGGATTCTCCAGGCAAGAGTACTGGAGTGGGATGGGGTATAAAAGATTTTCACAAATGCTGGTCGGGGCCCTTGGCTAAGAGGAGACTCTGCCTTGGGCCCGCCAGTGTAATAAACTGCACTCCACTATCAAAAAAAAAAAAAAGAGAGTACTGGAGTGGGATGCCCTGCCCTTCTTCAGGGGATCTTCCCGACCCAGTGGTCATACCCGCATCTCCTGTGTCTCCTTCATTGGAAGGCAGGCTCTTTACACTGAGCCACTAAAGGAATCCCTTTAACTACTTTCAGTTCAGTTCCGTTCAGTCACTCGGTCACATCTGACTCTCTGCAACCCCATGGATTGCAGCATGCCAGGCCTCCCTGTCCATCCCCAGCTCCCGGAGTTTACTCAAACTCATGTCCATTGAGTCAGTGATGCCATCCAACCATCTCATCCTCTGTCATCCCCTTCTCCTCCTGCCCTCAATCTTTCCAAGCATCAGGGTGTTTTCCAATGAGTCAGCTCTTCACATCACGTGACCAAAGTATTGGAGTTTCAGCTTCAGCATCAGTTCTTCCAATGAACACCTAGGACTGATTTCCTTTAGGACTGACTGGTTTGATCTCCTTGCAGACCAAGGGACTCTCAAGAGTCTTTTCCAACACCACAGTTCAAAAGCATCAATTCTTCGGCCCTCAGCTTTCTTTATAGTCCAACTCTCAGATCCATACATGACACCTGGAAAGTTAACTACTTTAATACTCATCAAATAAGCATCAAATACTCATGATCATTTTAATTATGAACTTTGCTTTATCATATGAATTGTCATGGTAAATATCTTCTCTATGATTTTTTTTAAGGGAAGTTTTTTAAAATTTCTTATCTATTTATTTAGGCCGGTTTGAGTCCTCGTCGCTGCATAGGCTTTTCTTTACTTTGCCGTACGTGGACTCCTTATTGTGCTGGCTTCCCTTGTTGCAGAGCGCAGGCTCTAGACACACAGGCTTCAGTAGTTGCGGCTCATGGGCTCAGTAGCTGCCATTCCTGGGCTCTACAGCACTGGCTCAGGAGTCGCAGCGCTCGGGGCTAGTTACTCACAGCATGTGGGATCTCCCTGCACCAGGGGCTGAAACCGTGTCTCCTGCATTGGCAGGCGGACTCTGCCACTGAGCCAGCGGGGAAGCCCTCTTCTCTTGTTTAAAAGTATCAGTTCATAAAAAAAAGTATCAGTTCAGTTCAGTTCAGTTGCTCAGTTGTGTCCCACTCTTTGCGACCCCATGGACTGCAGCACGCCAGGCCTCCCTGTCTATCACTAACTCCCAGAGTTTACTCAAACTCATGTCCATTGAGTTGGTGATGCCATCCAACCAGCTCATCCTCTGTTGTCCCCTTCTCCTCCCACCTTCAATCTTTCCCAGCATCAGGGTCTTTTCAAATGAGTCAGTTCTTCGCATCATGTGGCCAAAGTATTGGAACTTCAGCTTCAGCATCAGTCCTTCCAATGAACACCCAGGACTGATCTCCTTCATGGACTGGTTGGATCTCCTTGCAGTCCAAAGAATTCTCAAGAGTCTTCTCCAACACCACAGTTCAAAAGCATCAATTCTTTGGCACTCAGCCTTCTTTATAGTCCAACTCTCACATCCATACACAACTACTGGAAAAACCATAGCCTTGACTAGACAGACAGACCTTTGTTGGCAAAGTAATGTCTCTGCTTTTTAATATGCTGTCTAGGTTGGTCATAACTTTTCTTCCAGGAAGTACACATCTTTTAATTTCATGGCTGAAGTCATCATCTGCAGTGATTTTGGAGCCCCCCCCCAAAAAATAAACTCTCGTTTAAAAGCATAATGAGGTTTTAAAAAATTCTCAGAGTGCTGTGGGCAAGTTGGCAGATTCTCTTTTATAGATGCCAGGAAGCCTTCCTGCCACCTAGCAGCTGACCAGGGTTCTTTGATGTTAAACATCTATTCCTGGACCTGCTGGCTGTAGCCTCCACCTGACTGAAGGGGATGACTGTGAGGAGGTGGACCGGGGGACATGGCAGACCAGCAAAGTCACTCTGCACCCCTTCCCGGCCTCACCCAAGCCCCTGGGGCTTCTCTGAAAGACCTACAGGGTGATTAACTTTGAGGGTGACTTCCAAATCAGTGAACCCCAAATCCTCAAGTGCTATTTTGCTCACACAGACTCCTTACAAAATGTCTCTAGAGAACAGAGACTGTGGGGAATTTGTGATGACACAAAGTCAGCGTGAGATTCAAGAAAGGATAAATTCCCCTGCTCATCAGCGGCTTCCCTTTTCCTTGCGCCATATGACAACTGTTAAACAGTCCACCCACTGAGATCCACCAGGTGAAATTGTGAGGCTGGAGATGCAACCACTCGACACCGTCCCCTCCCCTCCCCACGCCAGACCCTGCTACTCAGCCGGCTTCTTCCCCCTCAACCCGGGGGCTCACGTTCCTTCCCGGCCAGTAGGAATAATACTAGGAAGTAGCAGGTGAGGCAGGACTTCAGGGACCACCTGGCTGTCCCACGCGAGTCTCCTGAGAGGTTGTGAAAATGCAGATTCTGAGGCTTCTCTGGAGATTCATTGGTGAAGAATCCACCTGCCAACGCAGGAGACGCGGGTTCAATCCCTGATCTGGGAAGATCCTACCTGCCGTGGAACAACTAGACCTGAGCACCCCAAGTACTGAGCCTGTGCCCTGGAGCCCAGGAGCTGCGACTGCTGAAGCCTGCACGTCCCAGAGCCCATCCTCTGCACAAAAGGAGCCCCCACAATGCGAAGCCCACGCACCGCAGCGGCAGAGGGGCACCCACCGCCACAACTTAGAAAAGTCCTCGTAGCAATGAAGACCAAGCAGAGCCTAAAGTAAAAAATCACAAGTCTCTTTAAAGAAAAAATGCAGATTCTGATTTCTTCATCCAAGGTAGAGCATCTTTAACAAGCTCCCTGGCAAAAAGGCTGTGGATTCACGGACCACGCTTTGAGTAGGAAGGTTCTCCAAGCATCTTTTGTTCTGTGTACATTCTCGCAAAATTACTCTGCCTAGGGCCTCGGAGATCAACAGTGCCAGATCAACTTTAAATATGCCTGGTAAACATAAGAAAATCTAATAATAAAAGAAATCTATTCCTTTTTTGCAGAAGGCACAATGACAGTGGTCTTTACAAAAGGAGTGCCTTTAAAAGAATCTCCCTAACTTGTGCATTGTGGTATAAGCTACAGTTTACTAACTGAAAAGATTTTTTTTTAATGCCAACTGAATTATCATCTAGAAGCAGAGTATCTCCAAAATGTTATAAAAATAATATTTCATATGGAGTAGATTGTCTCCATTTTTGAAGACTCACTGGTACCAGGTGTGTATATTGCTGACCTTAAACAAAATGAACAGCAATTATTATTTAGTAAAGATGAGTTTATTTGGGAACAGCAGAGGGACTACAGATTGCAACACATGAGCTAAGGAGAACCATAGCCCAGTCTGAGGATAAAAAGGGAAGGTTAGCTTTTATTAGGTTCTGGGAAAAAATTGGGGAGAGTTGTTTTGAACAAAAGTTCACTAGAGGAGAACGAAAGTTTGGGGTTGTTTAAATAATGTGCTGTAAGAAAATGTTCTAAGTAAAATAAAACATCTCTAGCCTGATCCTGGCTGTTTATCTCTTAAAAAATTGTGTATTGAAGTATAGTTGATTTACAGTGTTGTACTAGTTTCAGGTGTAGAGAAAAGTGATTCAGTTTTGCATACACATTTATCTATTTTTTCAGGCTCTTCTCTCTTATATATTATTAAAATATATTGAGTTTAGTTGCCTGTGCTAGACAGAGGTCCTTGTTGGTTATTTTATATATAATAATGTGTATATGTTAATTATAAACTCCTGATTTATCTCTCCTACCCTCTCCCCTTTGCTCACTGTAATTTAGTTTGCTTCTTGCTCAGAAACCAATCCCTTGTCAGGAGAGCTCTGAACACCATATTTATAACAGATTGTTATTTATAGTGTCTTTCTCTTCCTTGGCAATTTAAATTAAAATGTCAACTTCAAGAAATGTTTCAGGAGGGCACCAGAAGGAATTATAAATAGAACTTGATTAATCAAAGGAAGATGAATAAAGTATGCTTTTAACTCAGGGTTCATCATTGTTGATGTAGAGCTAAAGTCTTGGAAGAATTAAAAGACAGTTGAGAAACAAATAGAGCAAATAGCCATCAGTTTGGTAAATGAATATCAAGAAACCAACCTGTACAGTTTACCTGTGAGCAGCCCCTTTTTCAACTGAGTGGTGTTACTAGGCAACAAGGATCCAAACAGACAGACGTTTCCAAGAGCATTTCCCATCTTCCTTTGCTCCAAATGAGAGCAGGCAGACACCTCTTAGATGGATAAATGTATGACAAACTCTAAAGCCAAGTTAGATACTCAAGATAACATACTGTATGGTTCCACTTACATGAAATTCTAGAAAGGCAAACTAATGACAGAAAGCAGATGAGGGTTTACCAGGGGCTGAACATTAGGGGGAGAGAACTGACTGCAGAGAGACAGGAGGAAAGTTTGGGGGGTGGTGAAAATATTCCATATCATGATGGCAGGGGTGACTATGTGACTTGACACATTTCTCAAAATGTAGCTTAAAGTTGCTAAATACTACTGGATGTAAATTATATTTCAATAAAGCCAAGTTTAAAGTCTATCTATCTATCTATAATAATCTGATGTAGCATTTCTATTCTTTTACATCTAAGACTATGCAAACACCTTGGAGATAGAAAATAAGCACAATTTCATTTCAAAATACAGAGCTAGAAGTTGTTGTAAAAGGGTAGGCGCTGCCCCAGTCACTGTGCACGGGTTGCCAAGACTTTCCTGGATGAATTCCATCCAAGATATGGCTTTTAGTCTCCCGAGGTCTTTGGACACCCAGAAAGTGGGTCATCTTTCAGAATATCTGCGTCACTGTGGACAGTGTGTTAGTAAATCAAAGACCAGCTGGATTTGTTCTCAAATTGGCCAAATACTCACTTGCTTGGAAGTACTATTAATCCGTTCATTTATTGAATGGGGGAAATCGGTCTTGATTACTTTCAGTTATTATCAGTGCTGCATATTCTTTTCGTGTAGGATATATTAGGCGTTAAACATGTGCTTTAGAAAAGTAGAGATCATGTGACTGCTTGATGCTAAATATGAAAAGTTTGAAATTAAGACTAATTAGCTTTTGAAATTAAGACTGATTAAAACTAATACTAAATATTCTTACAGAGTAAATTGGAGTGGTAAAGCAATTATTTTCATTCTGTAATGCAAAGTTATTTTGGCTAAAATATTCTGTTATTATGCAAAAGCATTGTTCTGGACTAAATTCTTGAGATAATTCTGCTTTTGGCAACAAATAACAGAAAACCAATCTGAATGGGCTTCAGATAGTAAGCACAGTTCCAAGCTCCTGGATCTGGAATTCTAGACTTAAAACAGTGTCCAAGGTTGTTTAGACATGTGGATCACAGTAAACTGTGGAAAATTCTGAAAGAGATGGGAATACCAGACCACCTGACCTGCCTCCTGAGAAATCTGTATGCAGATCAAGAAGCAGCAGTTAGAACTAGACATGGAACAACAGTTTGGTTCCAAATCAGGAGAGGAGTACGTCAAAGATGTATATTGTAACCCTGATTATTTAACTTACATGCAGAGTACATCATATGAAATTCTGGGCTGGATGAAGCAGAAGCTAGAATCAAGATTGCCAGGAGGAATAGCAATAACCTTAGATATGTAGATGACACCACTTTTATGGCAGAAAGTGAAGAACTAAAGAGCCTCTTGATGAAAGTGAAAAAGGAGAGTGAAAAAGTTGGCTTAAAGCTCAACATTCAGAAAACTAAGATCATGGCCTCTGGTCCCGTCACATCATGGCAAATAGATGGGGAAACAGTGGAAACAGTGGCTGACTTTATTTTTATGGGCTCCAAAATCACTGCAGATGATGACTGCAGCCATGAAATTAAAAGATATGTACTCCATGGAAGGAAAGTTATGACCAACCTAGACAGCATATTAAAAAGCAGAGACAATACTTTGCCAACAAAGGTCTGTCTGTCTAGTCAAGGCTATGGTTTTTCCAGTAGTCATGTATGGATGTGAGAGTTGGACTATAAAGAAAGCTGAGTGCCAAAGAACTGCTGCTTTTGAACTGTGGTATTGGAGAAGACTCTTGAGAGTCCCTGGGACTGCAAGGAGATCCAACCATTCCATCCTAAAGGAGATCAGTCCTGGGTGTTCATTGGAAGGACTGATGCTGAAGCTGAAATTCCAATCCTTTGGCCATGTGATGCGAAGAACTGACTCATTTGAAAAGACCCTGATGCTGGGAAAGATTGAAGGTGGGAGGAGAAGGGGATGACAGAGGATGAGCTGGTTGGATGGCATCACCGACGCAATGGACATGAGTCTGAGTAAACTCCAGGAGTTGGTGATGGGCAGGGAGGCCTGGCATGCTGCAGTCCGTGGGGCTGCAAAGAGTCAGACATAACTGAACAACTGAACTGAACTGGCTGAACTGAATAAATCACTGTGAATATTGCTGTGGAAAAGCAAAGCTTGTCCCACTCTGTGCTCTGGGTGACTGTGGTGCCCATGTGCAGATGAGCAATGCCGTCAGGAGCTTCCTGGAGAGAGAACAGTCTGACATAAACACGACCCCAAGTCTGAGTTGTGGAAGAAACCCCAAATGAAAAGACAAGAACCGCTGGAGTAAGTCATTCATCCATGGAGGAAAGAGGCCCTCATATAATGAGTGGTTTCAATCTGGAACTTAAAGATCATCGAAATCTAAATCATTTTCATCAAGGCCACCTTTTCCATAAAACAGTGTTTTAACTAAAGATTAGACATTTGGTCAAATGCATAATGTCCTTCTCTAAAATTATATAGAAGTTACCGTGAACCACAAAGAAGCTTTCTAGAATAAAAAATTTTTATATGTTCAGTAGTGCAGTGAGAGGATGAAGAACAGAAGCTCTCATCAACTGCCGGAACTTCACATCCTAGCTTAGCCACCCTTCTTCTATTGAATCCTTGTGTGTTAAGGCTTGTTTTACCTATTTATACAACAGAACCCTTAAGAGTACTAACTCCAGAGAGTCTTGATGAAAATTAAATGGAATATTTCATGCTTCATTTCAATTCATCAATTCATTAGCCCAGAATCTAAGAAATATTACATACTTAGGAGGAGTTAGCAATTTTAATGTGGGCAATATATAGAAACTAATTGCGAAAAATATTTTGATAACCATGTAAAAATATACAGTTTTCCCCTGGTATCTGTGGAATATTGGTTCCAAGACCTTCTGCAGATACCAAAATCCTCAGAAGCTCAAGACCCTTGTACCGAATGGGTCTCAGCTGATGCTCTGTATCCACAAGCTCTGCATCCCTAGGTTCAACCAATCACAGGCCACACTGTTGGTTGAATCCACAGAGGCAGAACCCATGGATGTGAAGAGCCAACTGCATTGTTGGGACATATTTGCTTCTGGCATTCCTGATTCATTTTTGGAACAGCAGAGATGAGGGTAGGGGGTCTTAGAATTTTGAAGATTAGCTCAGGGAACATTTTAATAAGGATTGTATTAGTTATAGTACAGGTCAACTTGCTATAACAGAGATCCCCCAAAATACAGCGACAAACAAGAGAAAAGTGTCTTTTTCTATTACATGCCCACACAGAGGTAAGTAGCCCAGCCCTGAAGGTAGCTCTGCCCTATGAGGTCACCCAGGACCCGGGTTCCATTTATCTCATTTCTCCATCATCACCTGCAATAGGTTGTATAATAGAAGCCATTTCACCAGTGTCTTCTTCTTCCATCCCTCAGGAAAGGGAAAACCATGAACGAAGAGCAAACCATTTCCTTTTTAAACGATGGGACCCAGATCTTGCACACATGGCTTTTACTCCCACCTCATTGCTGAGATCTTAGTCACTGGACCACCCACAGTTGAAAGAGAGACTAGAAAATATGACTTTAACTAGGCAGCCATGAGACCAACTAAAATTCTGTGGGTTCTGTTATCCAAAGGGGGATGGAAAGAATGCATGGTTGAATCAATTAGCAGTCTTCCATTAGTGTTGCTATGGAAACTACTATTGTTTCATTGATCCAAGGATACTGTTAATTTGGAGACACATCATCATTTTATGCACCTCTCAGTGAGAAAAGCCATGCTATTGAAGCTGTGGCTCATTACTTTCTTATCAGCTGAGTTACAGGACACAACCTAATTTCGAGATTTCGAAATGTGAAAACTTTGTGTCTTGTTGTAGAAGAAATACAAGATTTCCTGGTGGCTCAGTGGTGAAGAATCTGCCTGCAATGCTGGAGAGGCAGGTTTGATCCTGGGTTGGAAAGATCCCCTAGAGAAGGAAATGGCAACCCACTCCAGTATTCTTGCTTGGGAAATCCCATGGACAGAGGAACTTAGTGAGCTGCAGGCCATGGGGTCACAAAAGAGTCGAACATGACTTGGTGACTAAACAACAATGATAGAAGAAATACAGTGTCAGAAAGACTTAGGAAAATAAAATGATCTAAAGATACTCATTTTGCAGTCGTCTTTGTGTGTATATGACTTTCCTCGGAGCAAGAATAGGCAACAGATATCAAGATTTGGTTGATGCATTGAGTGTAATGTTTAGAACAGGTGATTGACAAGGTACTATCCATGAGAATTTAAGTCAAATTCCAACACAAAGGCTTGAGGAAAGTTTGCCGAGCTTTTCACTCAGTCTGAAACAGATCTGGAGTTGCATAAACAGACGATGAGGGCCCTGTTGTCACTAACCAGGGTTCTCACTTAGCAGAAGGATGAAGACCAAGGACTACACTCAGCCCAGAGTCATGGCCTTGGCACTTGACTTCCTGTTTCAACATTCAGTCATCACCCAAATATTGGTTGGACACCAGACACTTTGCTTGGTTCTACAATACAGTCTGCCCCCCAAGAACTCCAGAGCTCATGCAGGGAGAAGAATAAGTAGACCTGTAAAGGCATGCAATTGTGTAGAGCCTATGATAGAAGTCTAGTAAGTGGAGGTGCCGAGTGGAGATCGTCAGTTCTACACGAGGTTAGGGAAGACCTCCTAGTGGTGGTGAAATCAGAACTAGGGAGAGTTAGAGTTCTTCATGCAGAAGCAACAAATATGCAAGTGCATGGAATTGTGACACAGTGGTCACTGCAAGAGACTGAGTCATGGTCTCTTCAGCACACAGGATTAGAAGCAGAGAGTGCCATTCCAGTGGTTAAGGCTTCATTCTTCCACTGCCAGGGGTGTGGGTTCAATCCCTGGTCAAGGTACTTAAGATCCAATATGCCACTTCATGCAGCCAAAAAAGGAAGAAGAATTTTAAAAGCTCAGTAATCAAGATAAATACTATTTTAGTACAATATTTAAATACACAAAAATTAATGCAAAAATAATTTGTAAAAAAAAAAAAAAGACCAGAAGCATCGGGTATGTTCAGCTGTTTCCTTTTTAGTACTTTATACATAGGAGACAAATAGCAATGTTTATTTAACTGAATTAGAGAAAGACCAACTTCTTGAATGGCCAAATAAGGATGAGCTAAATTTTCCTGTTATCAAAAAGCTGCTGGATTCCAGTACACGGACAGGAACAAAAGGACACTGTTGATGCCAGCCTTGCTCTGGAACTTACCATGACTCTAGCTTATTGGTTAACATAAGATTTGAGGAGTTAATAAGTAAAGGAACTTGTTTAGAACCTGCTTTCAGCATCTTTATGCTTGTTTTCTCAAATTTAACAAATGCACAAATGTCTTTTACTTTAGAAAACACATTTTATTTTTGTTCACTCCAAGCATATCATACTGCTGATTCTCAGCGCAGCAAGCACACCTTTGTGAATCTGACCTAGGACAAAGTCTAGAGAACCAAACTTTTTGTACTCAGGTGCTAAGAAAACCAAACTTTTGTACTCAGGGTCATAATGAAAGACCCTGGTCGGTTCAGTAAGATCATTCGGTAGCTTGGAATCTGGTCAATGACAAATCTGTAATATGCAGATGCCTCTTGCTGTATATTGCTACTGAAAATCTGCTTCTCTTGTATAGATCACTGTTACGGATGAGGAAGTTAGTAATCCATCCTTTGTAGATCTGGTGAGAACTCCCCAAATGAGGAAGTGCACACTTATACTTATGTTCGCTTGGTAAGTTTGATTTGTGATGGATTCAAAAGCTTGTGTCAAATTTACAATGCATCCCTCTCTCCAGATCAGGTGGAAGTTCTGTCTTAACTTGTCCTCTATTGTCTTTCGATGTTACTCCAGGTTCACAAGCGCGGTGGTTTATCAAGGACTCGTCATGCGCCTGGGAATTATAGGGGGCGACCTCTATATCGACTTCTTCATCTCGGGAGTTGTGGAGCTGCCAGGAGCCCTGTTGATCTTACTAACCATTGAGCGTTTTGGTCGGCGCCTACCCTTTGCGGCAAGCAATGTCGTGGCGGGGGTGGCGTGCCTTGTCACTGCGTTCTTGCCAGAAGGTAACTGTCCCTCAAGTCTGCTTGGCAGCCAAGACCTTGGAAAAAAATCTTAACATAATCAAGAACGGGGGACTTCTCATCTTTAGCAAATGTCCCTAGCATCAGCATCATAGTGCCAGGCACACTCTCGTGATGTCGCTCCATTTCTGCCAAATCAGCATAATGACTTTGTAGACGATTGATTCTATAGATTTTTCCATTTTCTCCAGTTTTAGGGTCATTTGTGGATGAAATAGATGTGTAAAACCTAGATTGTAGTCATAGTTCACTTTTTTAAAAATTTAATTGAAATTTACTTTAGGTACAACATTGCAAAGGTTACAGATGTACAATATGATGATTCACAATATATAAAGGTTATATTCCATTTATAGTTACTATAAAGTACCGGCTGTATTCCCCATATGGTACAGTGGATTCTTGTAGCTTACTGCTACAAGGTACAACTGATATTGTACCTCTTCGCCCTGTACCCCTACATTAACCCCCTTTCCCTCTCCCCAGTCCTAACTGCTAGTTTCTTCCCTGTATCTGTGAGTTTGCTTTTTTTTGTTATATCCACCAGTTTGTTTTACTTTTTTAGATTCCACACATAGGTGATATCCTGTAGTATTTGTTTTTCTGTGTCTGACTTATTTCACTTAATATAATGCCCTCCCAGTCTATCCATGTTGCTGCAAATGGCCAATTGCATTATTTCTTATGGCTGATTAGTATTCCATATATATGTATATGGGCTTCCCTCATAGCTCAGAATGTGCCTGCCATGTAGGAGACCTCATCTTCTTCATCCATTCATGTGTTGATGGCCACTTAGGTTGCGTCTTAGTTGTCGCAAAAATGCTGCTGTAACATTGGAGTGCGTGTATCTTTTCCAGTTAGTGGCTTTGTTTTTTTTCTCATATATATACCCAGGAACGGAATTCATGTAGTTTGCTTCTGATCACCTTTATCTGACTTAATTTTGTGATATCATTGACCCTGTTTCATATTTATCCCATATCATTAATTCCCGGCAAAACACGAAGGTTACAAAGGGAAGAAGAACACATTTCTTGACTTGGAGAGGTTGACAACCTAATGAATGGTGTGGACAAAGTAGAGCACGGTTCTCAGAAGTATGAACCATCTCTGCTGGTTCAGGAACCAAACGTTCTTCATTATCGCAGGAATATCCTGGAACCTTCTTCGTTATCGCTGGATTACTCCTGCACGGAGGCTGAGGGATCATCCCTGTCTGGCAATGATAGCCTCACAGTCAGGCCAAGAGCTTGGGTGTGGTCTTGTGAGCTTCGGGTGGCGGTGAAGCACCTCCGAGTGACTGCAGCGGTGGGGACAATGGCAATGGGGAGGGAGAGATGCTGAGAGCAGGAATCAAGGTGGTGGCATTCAGGCCTGCATGGGAGATGGTGATTTCAGAGACATTTCAGAGTTTAATTGGGGAGGGGAGGGCTTGGTGACTGCTGTGAGATACAGAGGTTGTTGGTAACCCCATGTGCATGACTAACCCGCTGCCAATTATCCCTGTCCTGGAACACAGCGGGCCCTGGGCAGTGGAAGCCTTTCAAACTCCCAGGGAATGTGTGTTTTAGATCAAGTTCATTATTTCCACATTCCAGGAGGTGTCGTGGGGGGGGGGGGGGGGGGGGGGGGGGTTGCTGGGACAGCTGGAGCCTCTTGTAGTACTTTATGTCAGCACAAGAGAAGCTTCTTTTTTTAGTTTGAAGAATTTTTTTCTTAATTTTTTTTCTTTTCCATATGGTTTATTACAAGATGTTGTGTATAGTTCCCTGTGCTGTACAGTAGGACCTTGTTGGTTATCCATTCTCTATAGAATAGTTTGTATCTGCTAACCCCAAACTCCCAATCCATCCCTTCCCTCCGCCCTCCCCCTTGTTAACTACAAGTGTGTTCTCTAGAGTCTCTGTTTCTGTTTTGTAGATAAATTCGTTTCATAGTTTCAGTTCAGTTCAGTCGCTCAGTCGTGTCCCACTCTTTGTGACCCCATGAATCGCACCACGCCAGGCCTCCATGTCCATCACCAACTCCCGGAGTTTACTCAAACTCATGTCCATTGAGTTGGTGATGCCATCCAGCCATCTCATCCTCTGTCGTCCCCTTCTCCTCCTGCCCCCAATCCCTCCCAGCATCAGGGTCTTTGACAATGAGTCAACTCTTCACATCAAGTGGCCAAAGTATTGGAGTTTCAGCTTCAGCATCAGTCCTTCCAATGAACACCCAGGACTGATCTGCTTCAGGATGGACTGGTTGGATCTCCTTGCAGCCCAAGGGACTCTCAAGAGTCTTCCCCAACACCACAGTTCAAAAGCATCAATTTTTCAGCGCTCAGCTTTCTTCACCGTCCAACTCTCACATCCATACAAGACCACTGGAAAAACAATAACCTTGACCAGAAGGACATTTGTGGGCAAAGTAATGTCTCTGCTTTTTAATATGCTATCTAGGTTGGTCATAACTTCCCTTCCAAGGAGCAAGCGTCTTTTATTTTCATGTCTGCAATCACCATCTGCAGTGATTTTTGAACCCCCAAAAATAAAGTCTGACACTGTTTCCACTGTTTCCCCATCTATTTGCCATGAAGTGATGGGACCAGATGCCATGATCTTAGTTTTCTGAATGTTGAGCTTTAAGCCAACTTTTTCACTCTCCTCTTTAACTTTCATCAAGAGGCTTTTTTAGTTCCTCTTCACTTTCTGCCATAAGCGTGGTGTCATCTGCATATCTGAGGTTATTGATATTTCTCCCAGCAATCTTGATTCCAGCTTCTTCTTCTTCCAGCCCAGTGTTTCTCATGATGTACTCTGCATATAAGTTAAATAAGCAGGGTGACAATATACAGCCTTGACGTACTCCTTTTCCTATTTAGAACCAGTCTGTTGTTCCATGTCCAGTTCTATCTGTTGCTTCCTGACCTGCATATAGGTTTCTCAAGAGGCAGGTCAGGTGGTCTGGTATACCCATCTCTTTCAGAATTTTCCACAGTTTATTATGATCTACACAGTCAAAGGCTTTGGCATAGTCAATAAAAAAGAAATAAATGTTTTTCTGGAACTCTCTTGCTTTTTTGATGATCCAGCAGATGTTGGCAATTTGATCTCTGGTTCCTCTGCCTTTTCTAAAACCAGCTTGAGCATCTGGAAGTTCATGGTTCATGTATTGCTGAAGCCTGGCTTGCAGAATTTTGAGCATTACTTTACTAGTGTGTGAGATGAGTGCAATTGTATGGTTTAGATTCCACATATATTTGTTGTTCAGTCGCTATATATGGGATAATACGCACCACATCTTCTTCATCCATTCATTCTGCTGATGGCCTCTTAGGTTGCTTCTTAGTTATTGTAAAAATGCTGCTGTAACATTGGAGTGGGTGTGTCTTTTCCAGTTAGTGGCTTTGGTTTTTTTCTCATATATATATATACCCAGGAATGGAATTCATGTAGTTTACTTTTGATCACCTTTATCTGACTTAATTTTGTGATACCATTGACCCTGTTTTCACATTTCTTCCATATCACTAGTCACATGCAAAACACGAAGGTTACAAAGGGAAGAAGAACACATTTCTTGACTTGGAGAGGTTGACAACCTAGTGAAGGGTATGGACAAAGTAGAGCACGGTTCTCAGAAGAATGAACCACCTGTGCTGGTTCATGGACTGCAGCACACCAGGCTCCTCTGTCCCCCGCTATTTCCTGAAGCTTTTTCAAACTCACGTCCATTGAGTCGATGATGCCACCCAACCATCTCACCCTCTGTCACCCCTTTCTCCTTTTGCCTTCAATCTTTCCCAGGATCAGAGTCTTTTCCAATGAGTTGGCTCTTTGCATCAGGTGGCCAAAGTATTGGAGCTTCAGCTTCAGCATCAAGCCTTCCAGTGAACTTTCAGAGTTGATTTCCTTTAGGATGACTGGTATATTCTCCTTGCAGAATGATGTCATATAGTATTTGTGTTTCTCTTTCTGACTTTGCATATGAGAAGATGTCTCTCTTTTTTTTTTTTTTGAGAACCCACTGTGGATCAGAAAAGAATTGATAACACTGTGGCTGTCAAAACAGTCAGATATTTATAGATAAGTTCATTAATAATATACTTATGAAATCCTAAAACATCAAATAACCTTATTTAAATACCATTATAGGAATGCCCATCTTCAGAATGAGGAGGGGGGAGAAATCCTGTTATATTGGAAGGGTTGATGAAAAACAGAACTGTTTACATTTATCTCGTTTTTCTTGAGCATCTAAGTTTCCTAATGCCTGCTGTAACAAATTACCATAACCTGCATGGCTTGCAACACAGATTTGTTCCTTCATATCCTGGAAGCTGGAGTCTGAACTCCAGGTGTAGGCGGGGCTGCCCTCTCCCTGAAGGCTCTCAATGAGGATATTTGCCTGCCTCTTCCTGGCTTCCGGTGGTTGCCAGCCATCCTTGGCATTCCCGGACAGCGTTCACATCTCTGCCTCCATCTTCACATGACCTTCTCTGCATCTCTGTGCCTTAGCCGTGACATCGGCAAAGACCTTATTTTGAAATAAGGTCACACTCTGAGGTTCTGGTGAACCTGAACTTTGGGGAACATGGTTCAACCTAACACACTGAGCTAATGCATTTTAAGAGTTGGGGAAGGGGATTCCGTGGTGGTCCAGCTGTTAGGATCAGTGCTTTCACTGCCAGAGCCCAGGTTTGATCCCTTGGTCAGGGAACTAAGATTCTGCAAGCCTCCATGTGTGGCCAAAAAAAAAAAAAAGACTTGGAGGAGATGTAGGTCAATGCATATTTACTTAGTCTCTATTAATTGCTGCCACTAAACTAGGAGTAAGGATAGAGCTAAAAACAAGATAGACATAATTTCTTTTTTTTTTTTGAACTTTTTATTTCATATTGGGGTATAGTCGATTAACAACATTGTGATGGTTTCAGGTGAACGCAGAGGGGCTCAGCCATACACATACATGTGTCCATTTGCCCCCAAAACCCCCTCCCATCCAGGCTGCCACATAACGCTGAGCAGAGCTCCATGTGAGGGACAGTAGGTCTTTGTTGGTTATCCATTTTAAATTTAGCAGTGTGTACATGACCATCCCAACCTCCCTAGCTACCCCTTCACCCTGGCAACCATAAGTTCGTTTTCTAAGGAGACAGACATAATTTCTGTCTTTGGGCATTGTGCACAATTTAGTAGAAGGTGGCAAATGAGGACCACTTGATACTTCACGAATCTTTCCATTTTACTTTGGCACTGTATAGTTTTAGGTTTAATTTTTAAATGTAGTTTCCCAAGACAAGGTTATCTATTCTCATCCCATATGGAATAGGAATCAAATATTAATTATATATTCATTGCATACCATATTATTTAATAATTAATATTATTTTAATAATGAATAATAATATAATGATAATATTTAATAATGAATATTACATATTTCATTGCATAGGAAAGTAAAGGAAAAAAAATGACTTAAGTGTGGCCCATCTTTTCATGAGAGAACTCTCCCCCAGAAGATTTTCTCTGGCCCCAAACAAATTGGGATGATTTTAATGTATGTTGCCTCTAGCATGATCCCAGAAAGCATTGAAGATCTAATGTCCAAACCCATATCGAAGTGACTAAGTGGGTGAGAATCAAGCTGTCTTACAGAGAACACTCTCATGTATTGGAAAACAGAAGACCAAGAATAGACTTTTCTGCTTGATCTGGTCAGTTTTATTTTGTAGACAGAATTTCCCAAGTCTTAGAGTTGTTCTTAGCAACAGTGGAAACGACCTGCTCCTGTTCTGGGCGCATTTTATATGTGTGTTCTGCAGATATGGCTGCTTTCGTAGCCTCATGCCCGTCGTAACTGACTGCCAAGAGTAAGTTTAAATCCGTGGTGCTGTGTGTGAATACCAAATGTTAGCAGGGGTTGCTTGCCTGAGCTGAGAGTCCTCACTTCCACTTAAGGGAACTTTTGGACTTGGTTCCTTAGGCTGTTGAATTAACATTAGAAAGACTTTTCCTCTCAGCCATTCTTGACGTCATCACCAGGATGACTGCCCCTGAGAAGAATACTGAGCAGCCTTTTAGGGGAATCAGCTCTAAAATTATCTCAGAGAAAACTGTTTAACCAGCATTCCCCCCCACGAAGCCCGACTGGAGGATGAAATTCTGGAAAACAATTTCAAAACAATCGTTCGGGCTGTGTCCTCATCTAAGACCCACTGTCTCTGACCCAAATTTTTGAATTCTAATTAAAGCCTGAAAAATAAAAGAGCTTTTTATTTTTAAAAAAATTTATTTTGTGTTGGGTTATAGCCAATTAATGTTTTGATGGTTTCAGGTGAGCAGCAAAGGGACTCAGCCATACATATACAAGTACCCTTTCTCCCCAAGACCTCCCTCCCATCCAGGCTGCCGCATAACGCTGAGCAGAGTTCCATGTGCCGTACAGTAGGTCTTTGCTGGTTATCTGTTTTAAAAATAGCAGTGTAAACATGACCTTCCCCAAGCCCCTAACTAATCCTTCCCCTTGGCAACTGTAAGTTCATTTTCTAAATCTTTGAGTCTCTTTCTGTTTTGTAAGTAAGTTCATCTGTATCATTTCTTGTTAGATCCCGCATATAAGGAATGTCGTATCATGTTTTCTCACCCTTCCCTCTGTCTTACTTCACTCACTATGCACTCTCTAGGTCCATCCATGTTCTTGCAGAAGGCATTATTTCATTCTTTTTAATGGCTGAGTAATATCCCACTGTGTATATACACCACATCTTCTTTATCCATTCCCCTGTTGTTGAACATTTAGATTGCTTTCATGTCTTAGCTATTGTAAACTCCTGCAATGAACACTGGGGAGCATGTATCTATTCGGGCCATGTTTTTCTCTGAATGTATGCCCAAGAGTGGGATTGTAGGGTCATGTGGTAGTTCTATTTTTAGTTTTTTAAGGAATCTCCATACTGTTCTGCATAGTGGTTGTACTAATTTACATTCCCACCAACAGTTCAGGAGGGCTCCCTTCTCTCCACACACTCTCCAACTTGTTTGTGGATTTTTTTTTTTTTTTGGATGATAGCCATTCTGACTAGTATGAGGTGATATCTCATTGTACTTTTGATTTGCATTTCTCTAATAACTAATTCTAATGTTGAATATCTTTTCATGTGCCTATTGGCCATCTGTATGTCCTCTTTGGAGAAATGTCTATTCAGGTCTTCTGCCCATTTTTTTAGTGGGTTGTTTCTTTTGATGCTTCTAAGTATCATAAACTGTTTGTAAATTTTGGAGACTAATTCCCTATCAGTCACATCATTTGCCAATATTTTCTCCCAACTGTGGGCTGTCTTTTCATTTTGTTTATTGTTTCCCTTGCTCTGCAAAAGCTTTTGAGCTTAAGTGGGACCCATTTGTTTATTTTTGCTTTTATTTCCATTATTCTGGGAGCTGGACTGAAAAAGAGTTGCTGTGATTTATATCGGAGAGTGTTCTGCCTGTGTTTAAAAGAGCTTTTTAAGACCCATACTAAACTACCATTTTTAATTTGAGTTTATTCAAGATGGCTATACACCCAGCCATTTGGGTAAGTCTTTTTGAAATGAAAAAGTTGTCTTGGACTTTTCTCTTTAAGTAAAAAGTATTAATGAGTCTGTTGCAGATGGGGCATTCAGAGGAGATATAAAATTGTGTTTGTTTAAAACCCTACATCATTTCTTCAAACACTGAGGAATTATTCCCAATAATCTCTAGCAGTTTGACCAAATCCCCTTCAGAGGGACCCTCTTTCTATGTGTTCTCAGGAGTTTGTGGGAGGTAGTTTCAGCTTCAGTCCTCAGTCTTAAATTAACATATCTATCGTCACTCCAGGGGGAACTTAGAATATTACTGGTTTGGTCAGAAGTTTTTACGTGCACTCTTAATATTCACACATCCCTCACACCTCCTATAAATTGTTTTCATTTTACCCTTTTGTTGAAACAGCATGATGCTTCTCAAGCTTCTCTTTTATCACACATTTCAACAGAATCTCTGTCCAGTGAAGTTAGACACTGGCCTTTACTGCTTAGAAAGAGTTGAGATTCTTAAGAAAACCGGAAAGCATTTTCTTAACCTTTTACTGAATTGACTAGTTATTGATCTGTATTCACTGAGCTAACCACATGCATCTCTCATGCTCTGTGTGTGTGTGTGTGTGTGTGTGTGTGTGTGTGTGTGTGTTAATATGGTTTCTTGGTTTTTGTTTTTTTCCCCGTGAATGACCAGTTATAAGATTAAATTGTCATTGAAGTTGTCAGTGGGACTCACTTGTAAAGCAATCTTGACTCAGTAGAAAAAGCTATAGCTTAAGAGCCTAACCTGGGTAATCAAGTTATTTCCATGGGAGCTAGAGGCATTCTCCTCTGCAGCCGCAGAGCTGAAAGAGGTTTCCCGGTCAGGCCGGGACCCAGGGAATCTGGGCACCAGCTGCCGCTTTCCGTTCCCCAGCATCTGGCCCTGCCCCACCTGCTCACTGAAGGAAGGGGTGGAATGAATTTCCAGGTCCCCTTCCCTGACTTTAATGGAAAAGTAAAGGCTAAATACAACACGTGTTTACAACTGTGCCAGAACGGACGGCAGCCCAGCGCATCAGCGCATCTCTGCTGTTCCTCCCTCCCCGACCTGACAGTAACGTGGGCACCGCAGGTGTCCTCAGCTGGGAACCACATCAAGGACACCAGGACGTCCTGGCCAGTGAGCAACCAGCATGTGACAAGGTGGAGCCTCCCGGCCATGACCTGGACTCTCGAGCCCTCTTTTTCTCTCTCGCCTTCCTTGACAGTTGTTTTGTTTAATGAGTTTTAGCTTTTTTTAGTAGTTGGATATTCTCTAAATATCCATATTCTCTCAATATTCATTACTTTGCTGACAAAGTTTCTTCTAGTCAAAGCTGTGGTTTTTCTAGTAGTCATGTATGGATGTGAGAGTTGGACCGTAAAGAAGGCTGAGCACCAAAGAATTGATGCTTTTGAACTGTGGTGTTGGAGAGGACTCTTGAGAGTCCCTTAGACTGCAAGGAGATCCAACCAGTCCATCCTAAAGGAAATCAGTCCTGAATATTCATTGGAAGGACTGATGCTGAAGCTGAAACTCCAATACTTTGGCCACCTGAATTGAAGAGCTGACTCACTGAAAAAGACCCTGATGCTGGGAAAGACTGAAGGCGAGAGGAGAAGGGGGTGACAGAGGATGAGATGGCTGGATGGCATCACAGACTCGACGGACACGAGTTTGAGTAATCTTCGGGAGTTGGTGATGGACAGGGGGGCCTGGCGTGCTGCAGTCCATGGGGTCGCAAAGAGTCGGACACGACTGAGTGACTGAACTGAACTGATTCTCTGAAGAGAACACACATAAATCTGCCGAGCTCCATCCTCTTCTCTCATCTTCCTCATTCGTGCCTACTGTTGGACTAAAAAATTATATATTCAGGAAAGGGCAATAATTCTAGAAGGCAGGATGACCATTTAATGCTGAGTGAGCATAAACAAGCATGAGGATAAATGTTACAGAAAGCTGTGTGGTGGGTCCGGCTGCTTGCAGCTCAAAGGCCAATAAACAGGCCAGGTGGCCGAAAGGAAACTTTGCTTTATTTCAGATGCTGGCAACTTGGGGGGAGGTTGGCTGACGTCTGTGCAAAGGCCAGCTCCCCCCAGCACCACCACAAGCTGGGGGGCAAGAGCTTTTCTGGACAGAAGTTGGGAGGGGGCTACATGCCATCACAGCACGGTCAGCTCTGACAGTCATCTTCAAACTGGTCATCGGGGGTCTGGCCGGCATCACCCTGGTTGCTTAGGTCCAGTTAATCTTCACTTCCAGAGTCCATTGATCCCCATTTCTCTGAGGCCAGTTCTTGGAATCGTGGCGGCTCACGTCCTGGGTGCAGTCCGATCTTCATGTAGTTAACTTCTCCGCCTGGTGTTCTAGTAGCTGTGAGACAGCTCATAGGCTGTGGCTCAGAATGTTATCTGTAGCTTGTGAGAAGGAGGTAAAGGTCCTTGACTATGCTTCATGACTGCATTATTATTATTTAATCTCTTTTAACTGTTTTCCATTGTTTTCCGCAATTCCCACTTCTCTGATTAAACGTATTCTTAGACCAAAGTTTTCCATAGGCAAAAGGCAGGCAGAGGACATGGTTGGTGGGGGGGGCAAGGACCTTGGGGTCCTGCTCTACTTCATAAAGGTGTAAGGTTTCCTTGTCAAAGATGAAAGTCAGGCGCATGATGAACACCCTTGAGTTTGCTTTGGAGAGCAGACAAGCTCCTATTCATGCAGCCATACGTGCTCACGCCACATCTACTAAGAAAGGGTGGCATCAAATCAAAACCACCATGAGGAACCAACTCACACCAGTCAGAAAGGTCATCATTAGAAAGTCTACAGATAAGTTCTGGAAAGGCTATGGAGAAAAGGGAACCCTCCTGGGCTGTTGTGGGAATGTACCTGGTATAACCACTAAAAAGAGAACAGTATGGAGGTTCTTCAAAAAACTGAAAATAGAGTTGCCATATTACCCAGCAATCCTAGTCCTGAGCATATATCTGAACAAAACTATAATTCAAAACATACATGCCCCTCTGTGTTCATAGCAGCACTATTCACAATAGCCAAGACATGGAAACAGCTTAAATGTCCATCAGCATATGAATGAATAAAGAAGATGTAGCACACATATACAATGGAATGCGATTCAGCCACAGAAAAGAATGAAATAATGCCATTTGTAGCAACGTGAGTAGACCTAGAGATGATCATTCTAAGCGAAGTAAGTCCGACAGAAGGAGAAACATCATATGATATTACTTACACGAGGAATCTAAAATATGACACAAATAAGCTTATCTATGAAAAAGGAACAGACTCACAGGTGCAGAGAACAGGCTTGTGGTTGCCAAGGGAGGGGGCACGGGAGAGGGATGGAGAGAGAGCTTGGGGTTAGCAGATGCCAACAATGATGACTGAACAGCAAAGCAAAGCCCAAGGAACAAGATTCAATATCTTGTGATAAATCATAATGGAAAAGAACATGAAAAAGAATGTATGTGTATCACTGAATCACTTTGCTCTCCAGCAGAAACTAACACAACATTGTATACAACTATAGAAAGAAAGAAAGTGAAGTCACTCAGTCGTGTCCGACTCTTTGCAACCCCATGGACTGTAGCCTACCAGTGTCCTTAAAAAGGATGTCATCAACTGCCCAATCCTTAACAAATTTAAAGTACTGACCTTTGAGGGCAGACATGGTACTCTTTCTTCTCTTAGTGCCCCAAAGAAAGAAAATATTTAATGTCAAACATTTGGTATTTCCCACTCAGTACTATGGAGGGAAGGAGGAAAGAACCCAGGAGATGTGCGTTCAGTCCCTGGGTCAGGAAGATCCCTTGGAGGAGGAAATGGGAACCCCGCTCCAGTATTCTTGCCTGGAGAACCCCAAGGACAGAGGAGCCTGCTGGGCTGTAGTGCATGGGGCCTCAAAGAGTCGGACATGACGAAGCACACACACATCATTTGCACTTAAATTAGGCTGTTCTACACTGAGCAAATGCCTTTTGTTGTTTTGTAAAATTGTACTGAAAGCAAAGTAGGCCCCTAACTCTTCCCTCCCAAACTTTGTGTGTTTGCAGGAATACCCTGGTTGAGGACCACTGTTGCTACCCTGGGAAGACTAGGCATAACCATGGCCTTTGAAATTGTCTATTTGGTAAATTCAGAATTGTACCCAACAACATTACGGTAATTCCAACATCCATATCATGGTTTCTCCTAAGTAATTCAGCAGGTGCATGTTTTAAGTTGACCGCCTGCAACGCAGAAGACGCAGGAGACACGGGTTTGATCCCTGGGTTGGGAAGATCCCCCTGGAGAAGGAAACAGCAACCCACTCAAGTATTCTTGCCTGGAGAATCCCATGGACAGAGGAGCCTGGCGGGCTACAGTCCATGGTGTTGCAAAGAGTCAGACATGATTGAAGCCACTGAGCACGCACGCTGTGCAGGCATTAGACTTGAAATCAGAAAATCTGATGCGTGTGCTTGTAGCGTGAGTTACATTTCCCATCATCCCTCTGTGTAAAGGCTCCAGCCTCTGCTCTGGCCACACTCCACGGCCAGTTCCTGAAGGATGAAATCAAATAATGTGCACTGCTAGTGCAAAGTGGCCTTCTTTCTGGGGGGACTGTTCATAAGCACACCATACTGCCAGTCTGGGCCCCACGAGGGCACATGAGTGCCAGAGCGGGCTGGGCAGTAAGCCGCTGATGGATGATTAATTTCCACCAATACTGTAGACTCCACCCCCTGGCTCCAATTAGCCTCGCTGTGACTCTGAGTCACAGAGTGACAGGTGTGAACTGGTGCAGCTTGGAAATAAATTGCGTAGGAAATGATTTGCATAGAGTATAAGGGAGGAGAAGTTTTCAATGTCAAACACTAGAGAAACGGGAAATATTGTTACCATTTCTCTTATTTAGATATCTGATAATATTATTCATCCTGAAGTTATTTAAATATTTTTATTTCAAACAACTTTTTTATTCTGCAGAAACTTTGGAGTTTCACTGTGTTCCGGTTTATGTGATTTTGGGGGGATTATAGCCCCATTTCTGCTCTTCCGGCTAGCAGCCATTTGGCTGGAACTACCTCTTATCATCTTTGGTAAGCATTCACTGTATGCACTATTCTTAAATGCTTTCATCCGCATTCTTTGCATTAATAGTACCTACAGTGATGACCAGGTTCGATATTCATGATATTCATTTGTTCTTCCCATAACAACTCTTTCAGGTTTTGAGGAACCACAGTGAAATGTGGGCCCTAAATCATTTATATTTATTTTATATTAAAGGGTTGCAATGAAAAGTGTTCAACTTAAGAACTTTCCTTGCAGTCCAGTGGTTAAGACTCCACATTTTCATTGCAGGGGTCATGGGTACTATCCCTCATTGAGGAACTAAGATCCCACATGCCACAAGGCATAAACCACCCTTCCCTTCCTGCAAAAAAAAAAAAAAAAATCTGGAAGGCAGGGTTTGGCAGCATGGGAACAAAATACACTTTTTAAAGAAGTGTTCGATTTAGCTTTCTTTGTTGAGGTTCTAAGTTAAAAATCAAATACTGTGAAACTCTTTTATGATATTGTGGGACACAACCAGTAGTTTTGGGGGGATCTAACAGGACCTTTTGCGTGTTTAAAACAAGCCTAAAAATTAATTGTGTTGTTGAAAGTTCCATGTCTTTCAACGCCATATCTTCATTTGCTTTGATGCTGACAGCACCATGTCCAAAGAACAGAGGACACAGAAGCCCTTGCACACATACCATGAGCTCTTTGATGCCTGTCAGGTTCACACCCTCCTTCCTACCCTCTGTCTTCTTGAAACTCATGACCGGATGGAACCACAGCGCGGGGAGGGGCCTGGGGTAATTCCAGCCGGTGCCTCGCCATCACCGGTCCAGCTTTCCTTCCCGGGTCTCACACACCCCTCCCCTCTCCTTATTAGCAAGAGAGGCTGCTGGCTGGCTCCTTGCTCACCTGCTCTCCTCCACCTCCACTTGCTTGCTCCTGGTAACGAAGGCTGGTCACTCACTGCTCAGCAGTTTTAAACTCCGATGAAAATATTGCATCCACAAGGACATACACCCAGCAGAACGCAGTAGTCCTTCAGCAGGGCTGGGACCACAGTCAGCATCTCACCGGTGACTCAGTAAATGGTCATTTCAGACTATTTCATGGGATCTGATAAACAAGCTCAGCATTGATTCTGGGCCAGCATGAACAAGCAAAAAGAAGGCATTATTCAGCCAAGACAGAGCCATCTAAGAGCCCAGTCCCTCAAGATGGGGGGCTGGCCAGGAGGCGGGCTGGCTGAGCTGGGTGCTGGTGCCGGGGGGCAGGCCCTTGCTTTGCAGAGGGAGCTGCCTTTCCAAACCGCCGCTCACAAGAGCGTGTGATAAAGAAGGGTATCTTTGGACTTCCCTTGGAGTAGGAAGTGGCAACCCACTCCAGTATTCTTGCCTGGAAAATTCCATGAACAGAGGAGCCTGCCGAGGTCACAAAGAGTTGGACTGAGCCACTTTCAGTTTCACTTTTGGACTTCCCTGGTGGTCCAGTGGCTAAGACTGTGCTCCCAGTTCCGGGGCCCAGGGGGTCGATCCCTAGTCAGGGAACTAGATCCCACATGCCGCAACTAAGACCCCTGGCATGGCCAGTAAATAAATAAACAAATATTAAAAGAAAGAAGGGTGTGTGAGAGCGCATCACAGGATCTCTAACCCATCCCATGGAGTCAAGGGGAGAGAGAGTCAGGGAGGATGGGGCCGGGGAGGGTGAGGGGAAGTTACTCACATGAGAGGTGCACGCTGAGCTCCAGGCAATGGAAGGACCTACAGTAAGAGGAAGTCGGGGCGCCCAGGTGACTCAGATGGTGAAGAACTGGCCTGCAATGCAGGAGACCCAGGTTCGATCCCTGAGTCGGGAAGCTTCCCCCGGAGGAGGAAATGGTGACCTTCGCCGAAGACTGCTGTGTGTGAGGTGGGGCCTGAAGACAGAGACAAGGCTGGGGAGACCCGCTGGGGCCCGACCAATGGGTGTGCAGAGGGTCTGCTCCGTATCCAAACAGCAGTGGGAAGCTGTGTGGAGTTTTAAGCTGGGGTTGGCAGAGTCAGATCCACCTTTGAGAAACCTGACTCTGATGGCCAATATGCCAGGGACTTAGAGGGGACTTGTAGGGACGATTAAAGGAATGTTCTAACCAGGCCAGGACTGGGTCTGAGGTGATGGCACGAAGGTGTTGAGGAGTGGATTGATCCGAAGAAATACACTGGACGTTGAATTGGTCAAGAGGGGCTGACTGACTGGGTGAGGCCCAGAGGGAGCAGGGAGAAGGGCCGTGACGCTGCTGAGTGGGGGAGCCATAGGAGGGTATAGCGCGCTTCAGAGGAGCCTGTCTGCGGGAGGACGTGCGGGAATTCTATCTGGGCTACTTGTAGGATGAGGTGCCTCTAAGAAATCCAGGCTGAAATGGTGAGGAGGCAGTAGGTTTGATGAGCTGAGTCAGGGGTATGGTGGCCTCGAGATGACGGTTTGGAAGCCACCTGGATGAAGATAACCCCTGAAACCATGCGAGTGACCAAACTCCCGCCCCCCTCTCCACAGAAAACAGGGCAGAGTGAGAGGAGAGAAGGGGCCCAAGACAGAGCCCCGAGGAGCCACGAGCGTCCAGTGTCAGCGGAGTGAGAGGAGCCAGGCGGGGGACACGAGGGGAGCAGGAGGGAGACCAGGAGCTCGAGGGCCGGGGTTGTCAGGGGCTGGCGGGTGAGGCCGTCAGCTGCCAGAGCTGCCGCGAGGCCGGGCAGCAGGGGCCGTGGTGGCGGCCCCTGGTCCTCTGGCAGAGCCTGGCCGGCGGGGACCCCGAGCACGTGGGCGTGGGACATGACTCCGGCCCACCAAGGTCAGTTGTCAAGTTTTCAAGAAACCTGGAGCCACCCCGGTGGCTCAGATGGTAAAGAATCTGCCTGCAGTGCAGGAGACCCAGGTCCAATCCCTGAGTCGGAGGGATTCCGTGGAGAAGGGCATGGCAACCCACTCCGGGGTTCTTGCCTGGAGAATCCCATAGAGAGAGGAGCCTGGCGGGCTACAGTCCATGGGGTCACCAAAGAGTTGGAGGTGACTGAGTGACTAGCAGTTATCATTAAAAATTGGGTATACGAGATGAAAAGCAGAGGTAATGAATACACCTGCTCAGTTCCTGATACATCGGGCTTTGCTGCGTCTGACCCCGAGGCTGGTGTGTCCACTGGAGTCCACGGTGGAGACACTGCTGCCCCTCCCCCCAGAGCCTCACCCTTGGGGCTGCGTTGCTGGAATGAATGATGCACAGCGGGCATATTTACACCTTGGAAACAGGCAAACGCTGAAAATTAGGACTTTGTTTTCTGGAGGTATTTACCGGCACAGCACTAGAATATGAAGACATGTCCCCGATAGCTCAGCTGGTAAAGAATCTGCCTGCAGTGCAGGAGACCTGGGTTCAACCCCTGGGTTGGGAAGATCCGTTGGAGAAGGGAAAGGCTGCCCACTCAGTATTCTGGCCTGGAGAATTCCATGGGCTGGCTAGTCCATGGGGTCGCAAAGAGTCGGACACGACTAAGCAACTTTCACAGAAACCAAGAAAGGATGGTGTTTCAAGGATTTCGGTTCTAAGACAGAAAGGAGGATGGTGGCTAGAGGATCGTGTGTTTGTGAGAAGGCTCTGTAGAGAGGAGAGATTTGAATACGTTTCAAGGCATCACCAGAGGGATAAAGCTGCTGGAGAGAGGGGTGAACCCCTACAGCGAGGAGCCCAAAAGACTCCCAAGAGCTGCTCCTGGGCAGACGTGGGGACCAGCCTTGTCGGGTCACGCGCTGGGAGGAGGGCAGGGATGGGGCGTAGTGGCCTCTGTTTCCCCCTGAAGTAGGAGGTGGGCGCTTCTCAGACTGTTCGACACTTAGTAGGTCCCAGATAAAGAAGTATGAGATGAGTGAGTATATGGATGGACGCCAAGAGCGCAGGGGTGGTGGGACTGTCCAGGGTCTGAGGACGCTGAGGAACTGTGAGATCGTGACAGAGGATCGCTGGGGAGCTGGGCAGGGTGACCTCACCAGAGAAGTGCTGCAGGGGGCGGGGGAGTTAGGGCGGTGGGCACAGCGGCTTCCAAGGGGAGCAGGGGCGATGCGGGCGGCTGTGCCATCTGGGGACCGTAACGCTGTTTCCCTGCCCCACAGGTACCCTGGCATCCGTCTGCGGTGCTCTTGTGATGCTCCTGCCTGAAACCAAGGGCATCGCCTTGCCAGAAACAGTGGATGACGTAGAAAAGCTTAGCAGGTACGATACAGAAGTCAGCAGACCCTAATTGAAAGCGGCATTTCAAACCCACTGGGAAAGGACGGGGCTGAGAGCACTGAATGTGGGGAATGGGATACAATATCAAATCCCTGTCTTGTGTCTTAAGCAAAACATTCAAAGCAGGTTTAAAAGGATGATGTAAAACAAATCTGGAAATGAACATGTTTTATTTTTTAAAGGTGGTCATGAAGAGAGAAATATTTCCAAATAAGGTGTGAAAACTCAGAATCTAAAGGAAAAGGCTTGATGACCAGACGAAGCAGAAATAATTTAAATGTACATCCCTGGGCAGCCAGTGGTGACAATGATAATATATCCATAAAATGGATTGCTACACAGATATTTAAATAGCAGAAATGTAGATATGTGAAAGACAAGGAGAGATTTTCAAGGGGGGTTACAAAGTGAAAAGTCACTGAACAATGTGTTATAGATTTATTAAAAAATAAAACCAAGAGTTATCCCTCTCTATAGCTAGATGGGAAGATAAATGATAGTCAGGTGATGATAGATAGATAGATGATAGCAAAAAGAAAATGGGAGAAGGAGAAAGAGATTGAGTTTAGGGGGAGGGTGTCTAAATAGTGTGCAGAGAAAGTTAATATCCAACCAACATTTAAACATAAAATGTATTTTATATTAAAAAGTCATATTACTTGCATTCTAATTTTCTCTGAAATTTTTCATAATAAAAATAAGAGAGATTATGAAAATGGAAATGTATAGGGAAAGACCTAAAATGATAAAATATACCATTGGAGATAGAAATGTGTTGGGAAGAGGGGTGAGAAGAGAGAACACTTATTTTATACCCCATAGACTTCTGCATCATTCAATTTTTTAAAATCATGACAACCTGCTCTTGTATCATTTGTGAATTTTATTTTTTTTTAATTTTTTAATATTTTTTTGGCATGTGGGATATTAGTTCCTCAACCAGGGATCGAACCCATGCCCCGGCATTGGAAGCTTGGAATCTTAACCACGGGGCCACCAGGGAAGTCCCTGTTTGTGAATTTAAACAAATAATTTAACAGCTAATTTGAAAAATAAAAATCAGTCTTCTTCTAAACAGTGACCTGGAAATTAAGGCTATGGATCTCTAAATTTTACCAGATATATTTATGAGAAGGTGGAGATGTTAATAACCTCATGGCAGTTTTCTTCGTCACTTTCTTTGTCACGGCAGATTGGTTAGAGATTAGAAACTGACAACTTTTAGGATCTTGTGTAAGTGATCAATGGTTTCACATATGTCATTTCATACTCAAAGTGGTGGTGTGCAATAGAAGTTCTTGTCCTCACTTTTTTATGCTCGGAAAGACTTGACAACTTCTGTGTGCTAGAACTGGGGTTGATGTTGCCCAGTGAACAGGTGTGACTGCTGTGTGTTACTCATTTTTGCTGGGTTGGGTCTTCGTTGCCGCGTGGGGTTTTCTCTTGCTGTGGCAAGTGGGGGCTACTCTAGCTTCGGTGTGTTGGCTGCTCCTTGCAGTGGCTCCTCTTGTTGCAGAGCACGGTCTGTAGGACTCTCGGGATACAGTAGTTGTGGTGATGGGCTCAGTTGCTCCGAGGCACGTGGGATCTTTGCAGAGCAGGGCTCAAACCCATGTCTTTTGCCCTGGAAGCCACTGAGCCACCACTGAGCCACCAGGGAATCCCTGGGGGTGGTTTCATTATCTTAGGCTCTATTCTCCTTGATTATGAGTAGCTTCGTAAGAATCTCCCAGTAGGATTGGAGATTTCTCTCTTCATATCCTCTTTAATGAGGTACCATTGCCCTCTCCAGAGATAGGCAACCATTGCTAAGTGTCTTACAAGTATTTTAACCAAACTTTAAAACATATATATTGATTTCATTGTCCAATTTCCTGATGCTATTCTGAAGAACCACGTTGACGAACGTTCAGAACATCTCAGAACATTCCTAAGAAAACCTTAGCAGTGTACTGAAATCGAACCACCAGCTGACTTCTAACAGGAACAGCCAATCAGAGGACAGGTACACATTTGTCCCATGGAGTAACTCAATCAGATGCTTATGCTTGTTTGTAAGTAAACAGATAAGTAATTGCTTAGCCTCAACCAAAGCTCTACCTAGGTTTTACCCTAAAATAATGCTACTTGGGGCTTCAATGGTGATCCATGGTAAAGAATCTGCCTGCAATGCAGGAGACCCAGATTTGATCCCTAGGTCAGGAAGATCCCCTGGAGAAGGGAACAGCTACTCACTCTAGGATTCTTGCCTGGAGAATTCTATGGACAGAGGAGTCTGGTCGGCTACAGTCCATGGGGTCACAAAGAGTCGGACAAGACTGAGCGACTAACAGTCCTACTAATGCTACTTGAAGGTTGAGGTGAGGTGGGAGATTCTCTTTAAGATACTGCCATTTTATAAACCAAAATTAATAAATGTATAAAAGGTATTATTAATAAAGCTGTACTTTTCGAGAATTATACCATGGTAAGGTCTTGCTTTATCCAGAAAGGATAAACGTTCTGCTGGCTGTGGCATCACAGACAATTATTTGGTTTGTGTCAGATTATTAGTGTCAATTATTTGTGTTGGAGCCAGATCAGTATGGTGGTTGTCCAATCCTGTCCCTCCAGTTGCAGTCATGCTAGAAGTCGGAAGGAGAGGAGAATATCGAAGGTTAGATGAAGCAGGTGAAATGGTGAGAAAGGGAATAGGATCGTCTTCGAAAAAGACATCCAGCCTTTAAAGGTAACTTCCCAGGCCCTAAAGGGTCTGTTCAGGGCTGGGCCACCCAGGAGGGCGTCCCAGCCAGGATCACAGGGTGGAACGCAAGGAGGAGTTCAGCGCCGCCCTGGATGCAGACGCCTGTGGTGTGTCACTGGAGTTTTAAGACGTCCGAGTCTCGGTGCTGTGGAGTCCTTTTCTGCACCCCTGCTGCCCTCGTGAAGAAGGCCTTCTGTGCCAACTCTCCAACCAGGGGGACCGCATTCTTCCTTCTGACTCGACTCCACTTACTGCCGCTCCTTTCCACAGTGAGAGTGACACACCCGTTCTTGACCCCCAAACCAGTCAGAGGTCAGATTTTCCACCTCATCAGGAACAGCGTGGAGGGAGAGGGGTCATTTGAGGCACTAGTGATCAAGAACCCTCCTGCCAGTGAAGGAGACATGAGAGACTCGGGTTCGATCCCTGGGTTGGGAAGATCCCCTGGAGTAGGAAACAGTAGCCCGCTCAAGTATTCTTACCTGGGAAATCCATGGACAGAAGAGTCTCGTGGGCTACAGTCAATGAGGCTGCAAAGAGTCAGACACGACTGAACGCGTGCACACACACACACACACACACACACACGCTTCTGCCAATTCAATCATGTTAAAAATAGAATTAAACAATTTGAAGAGATGGAGCTTTGGAGATGAGAAGCCCATCTGGATGGTATGCAGGGAAAATTAATATGCAACCAATAAATAAACAGCAAGAATTAGGCCAACAAAAATTCAACTTACATGAATTTCTTTCTAATTTTTTTCTGTGTTTGTAACTTTTCATAACAAAAATTGGGTAAGTTAAGTATGCCTAGTCCCTACCCTTGAAAAAACACCTAATAAAAGTCTGATCTACAGTTCTGTAAATTAAGCACACTGGTTGCATTCTATAGTTACTTGAGGGGGGAAAAAGAAAACTACTCAGCCCAAGTTACTAAAATTTGTTACCATTTTCCCCTCTAAAACAGCACTTAATCATTTCTTAATTTCTCCTTTCTTTTGTTGACATCAGCAGCTCATTTCCAAACCATCTGTTACAGGATAGAAAGTCATAAAGAATTTATATATGCAAATTAACCCCTGCCCAGGGTCTGAGAGCAGGTAAAATATGAGTTTGGAAATAGTTCATTGTTCCTTTCAAAGCAGGTTTTTATGAGCAGTTATGCTTGAGTGCATTGGATCAAAACCAGCTATGATATTGAGTAGTAATAAAGACTTCCTCCCCACTAGTTATATAATCTTTCGTAACAGTTCTCTATTCTCCTTTGTCAGTCCACATTCCTGTACATGTGGCAAGAAAAAGAAACCCCAGGTTTCAAGCTCTCACCTTTGAGGCTGCTGCCAAAGACGCAAGGAAGGAGCTATGCAGGCCGGTCCCCACCAAGGAACCGATGTGCCTTGCAGAGACGTGTGTGTCCATTTCAGCCCTGCAGATTCAAGTGTTTTCAATACTTTACAAAGACAGTCAAACTATCCAGAGTGTTTTTATATAATGTTGGATGAATCAGGACATATCATGCTGTCAAAGCTTCCGGGAACATGTAACATGTGGCTGGGATATAACCAAGAGCCCGTGGCATGCACAGCTTCTCCTGAAGTCTTTTTCTCACTTTGGGGCAGAGTCACTGACCCACTGAGTTACGGCGAGACAAGAGGAGCCCCACCCGGTTCTCATGAGGGCTCCATCCAGAAGGCAGGATGTGCAAACCACGGATCTGGGGAAAGTGTACAGAAATGGGCTCATCAAATCTGATGCAGAAACTGAGGCTCTGAACTGTGTTCTGAAGATTCCAGGGTGGATGAAGACTTGGGAAGCCTGTTAAAGAAGCAGCTGAATCAAGGACCTCGGGTCATATGACGCTGAGCCTTTCCTTCCTCTCTCAGCACCTGGAGCTTCATAAGCTCCTGGAGCATCTGGGTTTGAAGGCACATTGAGACCTCGCTCCAGAAGTAAGAACAAATCCGTGCAAGTTGAGGATTTGGCTGTACTGTTCATAAAATCAGATTTGGTCCCAAGAGATGAGTCAGGATAATCTTGGCTCTCCTTTAGTAGACACTGAGAGTCACCTATTCAGTTTTTTACTGATGAAACCCGTGGCTTGTGATTTCATGGGTCTTATGATTTTAATCATAAAGGGGTACTTGTCTTATAAATGAGTTCAGTTTTATGATGGTGCCCACAGTCAAGAGTGAAAACTACGGGCAGATCTCATTCATCATGACAATTTTAACCTGTCTTGGGGAGAAGCTTATATTTTAGTGTAAAAGAAAGATCAGTTCTAGCCATGTTTAGAAGAATTAGCAGAAGTCTTACCGATGACTTTAGAAGTACTAAAAAACAATTTGATCTTTTTTTTTTGTTTCTGAGACTTTCAATATGTGTAGTTTAAACACAAAAAAAATGCTGTCTTTATGATGTTCTGCTTTACGTGTTATATTTGTTATATTTTCAGATTCACTATGTATCTCATGCAAAATTGTTTAATGAGTTATTTTGGGTGGACCGGTAAAATTGGAGCCAAAGGGTAATTTTGCCAGTTTGGAAGAAAATTTTCTATATGAACTTGTGACAATGTGTATGGTATATGTGCTAATTGTAAAATAAGTTTTTAAGCCTTAAAGCACATCAGAATTGAATATGAGTGTTCAGTTTTTCAGTGAAATAAACACCATTCTTTAAGGACATGATGCTACCTACATTCACCCTTTGTACATACACACTGGTGTTTTCACTTCCTTTGTATCTCTTTCCTACGAGATGACTGTTGCTCCTTGTATTATCACCTTGGAATTATATTTTGAGTTGACATTTGAATTCTGATAACAATAAAAAATATACATAAATTGTCAAGAAAAATCAGTTTTCATCTGTTCTCTTCTTTCTGAACATGCATCACTGTAAAACACTCTTCCCATGTGACAGAGTATACCACATATCCAGGCAGCCAATTACTGATGGAAATTAAGTGGTCCACCTTCAATATGTGTTTGCTTCTCCTTTCCAGGCTCTTGGCATCATTCCTAGACCCATGTGTGGCCCAGAATAACATTCAGACTCTTCACTGGTCTGGTGTTATGACACTTCTGTTGCTTGGTTTCCAACTCTCTGCCCAGGGTCTTGTGCCAGGCTTGAGCCAAGCTGTCAGTAATGGTCTTTATTCCCAAGAGTAGAATTTCTCATGATTCCCCACATTGCAGCTTTGAACACATTATCTCAGTGCCAAAAATAAAGACATTAAAGATATATGTCAAGGCATCCTTCATTGTTAGGGTGAATATACGGGTGACTTACTAGGATTTCTCTATTAATCTTACAGGCTTTTTGGTACTCTGTTCCTTATGAGGAAGAACAAAACCTTTCAGGTCTGTAAGAGCTATATTATTTACAATTGGTAGGGTGGATGAAGAACATGAAAAGAAAGAAAATCAAAGAGTTAAATCAAAAGAAGTACCGAGTTTATTTTCAACAAATGTCATAGTTGTATTGCCTTGTTATTACAGAATCCAGCAGTCCACAGTCAGGAACAAGTTATTCACAACATCACAAAAAAATGTTGAGGTTTGGCAGTAGATGGCAGCTAAGAACAGTGTCTTACTTGGTTTGATTACTGTCAATTATTGCTGAGCATGCTAAATCCCCTACCCAAGTTCCAGCCTCTAGAACTGTTGGTGCTTCACTGTCTCCCATCTAATTAATGCCTTCTCATAGTTTCTTCAATCCAAGGAACATAAGTGGAAACACGAACGTACACACCAGGCTTATTGGGGCGTGCACAGCCAAGACCCCAAGAAGTGACTCCTTGTAGAATGTATTTGTCCTTCTCAAAGCAGACCAGAGGCCCGCCACTGTCACCCTGTACAGAGGGAGGGGAAAAAGTGATGAGGGGACTAAGCATCCCTCTTTTTATTAAGGGACATCATCCTTCCATTACCTAAATGTACGCTTTCCCAGTATTTGAACACTCCTTTCCTTACTAACCAGGGGCTTCCCTGGTGGCTCAGAGGGTAAAGCGTCTGCCCACAATGTGGGAGACCCGGGTTCAATCCCTGGGTCGGGAAGATCCCCTGGAGAAGGAAATGGCAACCCACTCCAGTATTCTTGCCCGGAGAATCCCGTGGATGGGGCTACAGTCCACAAGGTCGCAGAGTCAGACGCGACTGAGCGACTTCACTTCACTTTTCTTACTAACGGGCTTCCCTGGTGGCTCAGCTGGTAAAGAATCCACCTGCACTGCAGCAGACCTGGGTTCGATCCCTGGGTCGGGAAGATCCCCTGGAGAAGGGAAAGGCTACCCACTCCAGTATTCTGGCCCGGAGAATTCATGGACTATATCGTCCACGGGATCGCAAAGAGTCGGACACAGCTCAGCGACTTTCACTTTCCTTACTAACATATCATTTGAACATCCGCTGTGCTTCAGTGCTTAGAAAAGTATATTCAACAAAGCCATACCTAGTGTCTCCTGGGGGTGGGGGAGGGGGCAGGAAATCCTTCATGAGAACTCTACTCATGCCTTCAAACTTTGGGGGTTTCTCTTAGGGAGGGTAACCCCAAGAACAACCGTAAAAGGAGCGCAGGAGTCTCTGTCTTATATCGACCTCCCTTCCCTCCTGGAAAGGTCCTACGCACCAGCATCCCCAGAGGGGTGGGGGCTGTGAGTGTGATGCAACTATCCCCTTACAACCAGTCTGGAGCTCGAGGGCTGGGAAATCACCCTCGATGATCCGAGTCAGCCATCAGAGACACACGTTAAAGGTTTCTGGGCCATGTTTAGACGGTGGCCTCCGACTGACAAATCCTGCTCGTGTTTGCAGCTTTGGGGCTGAAACGTCCAAGGGGCCGAGGCAGGCCAACGCAAGATGAGCGCTGATCTCTCGTCTTTTCTTACCTGGCAGCTGTCGGACCCTCCATCCAGATCGCCCGCACACAGCTCCGTGGACTTGACCTTCCCGTTCAGATACTCGAAGCGATTACACACCTTGTTCTCGACCACGGGCAGCCGCGCTTCCTTCAGGCGGCCCACACCAGAGGTGCCTGTGTTTAGAAAGATGAAAGAAAGGGTTACTGGATCTGAACCGTGTCCACAAGGGGACTTCCAGAACAGCAGAGCAGTAACCATAGGTCTCTGGCTTATCCATGACGTTGCATAAGACAAGGAGTCAGTTCCCAAAACTACTGGAATTCTTTTTTTTTTTTCTTTTTGACCCTTGAAAGTGTAAATGTTACATAAGGTTTCATGTTCCCACGTCCTAATTAATCTGGGCTTCTTTATGGGATTTTTGAGGTTTGTTTGTGTGGTTATCTTCTGCTCCTTTTTTCAAATCATAGAGAAAATTATTTTTAGTATATGATATGAGATACTGAGAAATACTAGTGCTACCATATGTATTTTACATATTCTCTTCCAGGATTTTTATGTTTCTTCTACCTTACATCATATCGCACATTCTTTTCACACAACATTACATAGTAAGGACTTTTATCATCTTTATAAATGTATATTTAGATTATATATTTTATATAATTATATTGTATATATAGATTATACATTTTATAATTCATCTTTATAATTAATATTTGAGTGGGGAGTGACTACCTAATGGATTTGGGATTTCCTTTTGGTCTGAAGCAACATTTCTGTCCCTTGGACACCAAGGAGATCCAACCAGTCCATCCTAAAGGAGATCAGTCCTGAATACTCATTGCAAGGACTGATGCCGAAGCTTAAGCTCCGATCCTTTGGCCACCTGATGCGAAGAGTTGACTCATTTGAAAAGACCCTGATGCTGGGAAAGATTGAGGGCAGGAGGAGAAGGGGACGACAGAGGATGAGATGGTTGGATGGCATCACCGAGTCGATGGACATGAGTTTGAGTAAACTCCAGGAGTTGATGAAGGACAGGGAAGCCCGGCGTGCTGCAGTCCATGGGGTCACAAAGAGTCGGACACGACTGAGTGACTGAACTAAAGATTTCTGTAAATAGTGGTGACGGTTATTCAACAGTGTGAATATACTAAATGTCATCCAACTGTACTCGTCAAAATAGTTTCAAAAGTGAAATCTACATTACTTTCCCAGTTAGGGACAGCAAAGACTCTTCCATGGGCTTGTCTTCCCCACTGTATTTCTTTTTTGTGTGTAAGAAAAATTACTGTCTTACTTTGGCAAGTGGAAATAGAACCCTTGCACAATCACAAGAAGAAATGATGTTTCTCCAGATGGACACACCCAGGTATGTCTCAGTATTTTCACAAATAATCCAGTTTTCCAACTTTGCAAGCCCAGCTTTCACGAGTTTTACAAAGTCTTTGCTTTGCCAGCATGAAACAGCTAAGAAATAAGGTAGTAGTTCTCCAAAGGCTTTGAAACAAACTTGGAAAATTGTCTTGAGTTCAGAAGACTCACACTGGAGTTGACAGGAGCTCGTAAGAGGCCCACTGTTTGACATCCAGGGGCGAGTCCCAGTGCTGGTCTGGCAGGGGAGGAAGGTCCTGACCACAGGAGCATTGAGCAGTGGATGTATTGTTTGAACTGAGTAGATTTGTGGATGGCGAAGCCTTCTCAGAACATTGTTGCTGAAAATTAATTTAACAGTGTCCTGCTCTAACTACTTTCTGAGCAAGACAGACACTGTGATGCTGGGAACAAATTCTTTAATTGACCAGAAATTGTTGTGTGTGGAGGTGCTGCCATCCTGTGGCCACAATAGAGATGGCATGCCTGAGGGCCTGAGGCTATGAGACTAAGGGTGACCCAGGGCCCTGACGGAGCTTCCCTGGTGGGGCTTCCCTGGTGGGGCTTCCCTGATGGCTCAGAGGGTGAAGCATCTGCCCGCAATGCGGGAGACACGGGCTCAACCCCTGGGTTGGGAAGATCCCCTGGAGAAGGAAATGGCAACCCACTCTTCCAGGTACTCTTGCCTGGAGAATCCCATGGATGGGTAAGCCTGTAGGCTACAGTCCATGGGATTGCAAAGAGTTGGACATGACTGAGCGACTTCACTTTCACTTTTCACTTTCAGGGACCAGATGGTGTAGCCGGGAGGGAGAAGGAGGTCCCTGAAGGTACCCAGCCATTGCTGACAAGGGGCTGGCCCGAATGACCCCCTGGACATCAACCCTTACCTTCTTTGGAATACAGGGAAAGACTAGAGACTAAACGGGAGAATTCTACTTCACACAGAGAGGCTGAGAACACTGACTGATCCAGTGTCATTACTGATGTATAGAAAATCGGTAAACAGACCTCACTCGTGTCTTGTGACTGCTGGTCCAATGAATATATCAAGAATCATTTTCTCAAATTACACATTCAGATGAGGCCTGGAGAGACAGGGGAGTCCAGTGCCAGGTGGTGGTTAGAAAAGTGTGGGTGGGTGGTGGGTGAGGAAACAGTGACTGGGCTTGGGGGTCTGGCAGGCCTGGGTTCCAAGAGGGCTCAGCTACACACGGGTTAGGCGATGTCTCCTGATGACGGTGACCATGGGGATGAGGAGGAGGGTTGGGGGTTGATCGCGATGCTGATGGTGAGGTGGTGTCCATGGCGATGGTGGTGTCCATGGTGAGGTGGTGTCCATGGCGATGGTGGCCATAACAACAGTGATGATGTGAGATGGTGGTGGTGGTTGTGGTTGTACAAGAAGCACAGAAGCTGCTAAAATACCATCTGCAAAGCACTGAGCTCTTCATATACATTATCTTTATCTGCACAATGACCTTACACAGATGAGAAAACAGGCTAACATGCAGAACATCATTGAAAACATGGATTTTATGGATGAGGGTTTAGATGCCAAATGATATCACGAGGTGAGGTGACTGGTCCCTTCTCCCTAGCCAGTGGCAGAGGCAGAACTACATTCCAGGGCTCCTGACTTCCACTCTGATGTCCTCAGCACTTCCAAGAAAGTGAGGCAGAGATCTAAGACATCCTTATAATGTTCCTAGGCCCGGGTCTGAAGGATATAACAGTAATTTGTGTTATAATATAATGCAGGACAAACTGCAAAGGGAAGCCGGGATCCCCAAATTATAATTCGAGTGCTGATCCAGGATCCTGCATAAACGTCTCCTCTTTGTCCTCACCCTGTCCACCAAGGCCAAATACCTTCCTAGAACTGGGACTTTTCTTTCTGCCCCCAGCGGTCTGTCTGTCCCACCCCCAACAGCCTCTCCACACAGACACAGACTGTGTGGGTATTTGGGGGAGACGGGTTGAAATATCATCTTGTTGTTGACCCACACTTTTTAAGAACTCTGTGTGGTTAAGCTCAGGTAAATAATCTAACACCCTTAATCTGCAGCTGTGTCAACACCCTACTTAGCTGAGGAGACAGTATTAGCATTGGATTTACAGGCTGAGAGTCTCAAGGCAACACCACCCCTCCCCTCGTCCATGTCTACGGATGGCCGATTATGGAGACCGGGCAGGTGCCCGGACAAAGTCAGGAAGCGAGTGGACCTCACTCGCTGGTAGGAATTGGTACACACACCCGTCTCCTCATGCAGGCTGCAGGTCAGAAGCAGTTCATCACGTGAGTCACAACAGTTATCTTACCTTGGGTTTCTCCCCAGCCAGTGACGTAACATTCTGTCCGGTCTGCAACCACGTAATTCGGGGATGGCAGACAAGCTGGGATTACCTCATCAGTGATGATGGCAGGGCTGAAAGCAGAACATCAAAAGTTGCATTTGACTGCCGGGCTGGGAGACTTCCACCGTTCATTGCATGAAAATGTAAAAGTGTTAGTTGTTCAGTCATGTCTGACTCTTTGTGACCCCATGGACTGTAGCCCACCAGGCTCCTCTGTCCATGGGATTTTCCAGGCAAGAATCCTGGAGCAGGGAGCCTTTCCCTTCTCCAGGGGATCCTCCTGACCCAGGAATCGAACCCAGGTCTCCTGCATTGCAGGCAGATTCTTTACCATCTGAGCCACCTTGGAAGTCACTGCCTGGTTACCCACAACAGGAGGCCACCTGCCTCAGAGCCCCAGAGCCCTCCCAGCTGCTATTTCCCTGCTTCACTGACAGCTGAAAACAACTTTTCACCCTCACATTTGCCTACAGAATCTTACGAGTTAAACAAATGGAACGTTTTACTTAAAAGGTACAGGCTGTGGACAAGAAACCAACGGTGGGAGCAGAGATGACAATGACTTTTCTTGTCTATTCTGGCACTATGGGAATTTTATACCATGCACTCTTTTGTATCAAGTCAACGGGGCTTTAATCAGTAGGTGAACCATCCAGCTGAAATACAGGGCTTTAAAAATAGCAAGTGCCTTGTATCACCAGGAGAAAGCTGTCCCATCTTTGGGATCCTCAGATTCCTCACCCATAAATGTTACAACACCATGGCTCTAAGAATCCGATACAATGCAAGACACCAAATGAAAGAGGATTAGAAGTAATCACCTTGCATAAACAAAGTAGTATGTTTTTTTAAAAAATAAACTTTTGTATGCCTTAGAATTCCAGAGAATCAAACATCAGAACTTTGATTTTTTTAGACTTGATTCTATCTTAGTAGGGCTTCCCAGGTGGTAAAGAATTTGGCTTCCAATGCAGGAGATGCAGGTTCGATCCCTGGGTGGGGAAGATCCCCTGGAAACGGAAATGGCTACCCACTCCAATATTCTTGCCTGGGAAAACCCATGGACAGAGGAGCCTGGCGGGCTACAGTCCACGGGGTTTCAAAGAGTCAGACAGGACTGAGCAACTGAACCACCACGAGAAGAGCCCCCGCCTCCCACAAGGAGCGGCCCACGCTCATGTATAGGTTGCTCTCGTGGAATGCCGAAGACTGAGACTCCTAGGGTGTGGGGAGTGTCCTGAGGGTGGGTCCCCAGAAGCGCAAACGTATCAGGCTATCAGAGAACACGTCCAGAACCCCACGTTTGCTAAATCACCTGTTTGAGGAGCAGAGCTTCCTGACGGCCCAGGGGACCATGAAGAAAGGAGAAGAAGCAGGCTAAGCTGAGAAGGCCCTGTCTTCCCTTTCTAGGAGGGACTGACTCCTCTTGGACTGACCCAGGAAGCACATGCCGTGTTTCTGCCCGGACCCAGAGAGCCCCCCTCAGACCCTCGACTGCTGGCCTCACACTGGCCGGGCCATCCTCATCACTGCCCCCTGTCATCTGGGACCCATCAGCCTGCCATTTTGGCTGTCCATCCTGTGACTATTCTCAAAATAGCTGTCTCTTTATTTAGCTCACTCTCTTGGGACCTGTTTCTAAATACTACTAACTTTTAAGTGACAGAGGAAAAAAAATGGATCATTTTGTCAGACTTAATAAAACAGTCATTCAACAGGGAATGTAAAACCAGAGATGGGAAGACGAATGTGCTCTTGTGAGTTGTGAGTGTGTGTGCGCACTGCCTTTCTTTTTTAAAGTGCTTTGACATACATAATCACATTTGATTCCCCCGAGCATATTATGATGTTGAAAAGAGAATGTCAACCTGGAATAACTGAATAATTATCTGATTATGAATGTATACTAGCTGACTGGGGAACTTATTGAAAATGAAGGCGTTCATTCGTGTCCGACTCTTTGTGACCCCACGGACTGTAGCCTACCAGGCTCCTCCATCCATGGGATTTTCCAGGCAAGGGTACTGGAATGGGTTGCCATTTCCTTCTCCAGGGGATCTTCCTAACCCAGGGACTGAACCCAGGTCTCCCACACTGCAGGCAGACACTTTACCGTCTGAGCCACGAGGGAAGCCCCAGGGGAACTTATTAAGTGAGAGAATTGTAGGGATAATCTGTACCTCATGTTTCAACACACTCTTTTTCCGCGTGACGAAACTGAGTCCTAATGCCTTTGTCATGACCATGTGGGAAGAACACCCCTTAGCCGTCACCTTCACCTGTATTCTCCCCTCCGCCCACTCCCGCCCTCACCCAGCCCCTGTAGGAGGCGAGCAGGGCTGAGCCCAGGTTTCCTCGCTTGAAGGTCAATGCTCTTCCCAAAGCCTGATGCCTTTGGGGTCCTAGCTGGTGCCAGCCCCACACAACTCTGTTATGGCTCGTAAATCCAGCCACGAGCGAAAGTTCTCAGGGCTTACAAGGTGATCGTCGTGGGCAAAGCAGTACCTGCTCAGCTTGAGTAAGGCAATGTCCGCCTGAGACGGTTCCAGGAAGATCCTGGACACTGATAATTCCTGGACACTCTGTTCCCGGGCAGACTCATAGTGTGCACCCAGGATGACCTTGTAGAACGACGGCCCTAAAATGCTAGAGAAGACGTCCGCATTAGCAGCAAAATAGGGGCCAGCCCTGCGTCAGGTGCCCTTTGGAGCCATAAACACCGCATCTCCTCCCCGCCCAGCTACCTACAATCGGAGCCCTCTGAATGGCAAGAATGAAGTTCACGGTCTTCCTGAACCTGGAGATTAAGGAAGGTTCTCAGACCACAGAGGAAGAATGAAACCAGCACTGAGGTTGGCCCAGGGCAGACACCAGGTCGGGGAGCCTGGGGAGACCAACGCCCCCCGGGGCGAAGGGCTCTGTCTTGCTGCCGATCCTGCTGCAACCTGCTGGACTGGGTCTGCCTTCATTTCTCTCCAGAAACACCGCCCCCTCCCATCCAGCGGCCCTGGCAGTTCTGCCCTTCACGTCCACCCCCAACCCCGGTCCCCAGTATCACTGCCATGGCAGGAAGGAGGAGAGGGAAGGAGACAAGGGGAGGGAGAGAGAGGAGGGAGAAGGTGATGAAAAGGAGGCAGGGAGTCTTGAAGACAAGGAGGTCTTCGCGTCTGGGGTCCCCTAACGAATACCTGTCCAGGCAGTGCTTAGCCGTCAGCACCCACTCTGGGGATATTAGAGATCCTCCGCAGAAGTGCCTCGATCTGGAAGGAAAATGTGCCAGGATTTTAGTTAAATCTGATGATTTAATTCTACAGAAAGTCCAAAAGTGGCGCTCACTCTGCTTCAAGGTCGCTCATGTTCCCATAGGATGAGGTGGCCACAAGGACGGTAGGAGTTTTGAGTTTCCTGCAGTGAGTGGGTCCTCTGGAGGTCACCCCACCACTCGGGGTGCAGGGTGGGGTGGGGCTGGGGCTCAGGCCAGGCCTGTCCCCAGGGGAGCAAAGCAGCATGGCGCCAACAGGAGGCCCTTTGGCCCTGGACCCCAGCCCCTTGAGGGCTCTTCTGTTCCTTTTGGAGGAGATCTATGTTAGGCCTGACAAGTCATTCTTCAGGGTGCCAAATGGGATCCTGAGTGGCCCATGATTCCGGGGCATCTGCTGCTCATGCTATTTGAGGAAGTTTGCTTTGGGGTGGGGGAAACATCCCCTAAATCATTCACGTTGTAGAACTGCTTGGGTGCAACATAGCTCATAAAACTCATGTGAGCCGCTCTCAAGACCATCATAATGGAAGGGACACAGATGCAAGTGAATGGGAGCCAACAAGGCAAATATCAATGAGGGAACAGACCCCAGCGCAGCTTGGGAAAGAGGGACTAGGAAATACATGAAAGCAGTATCGCAGGATCAGGCATCGAAAGCAGTTACTACGTGATAAGGCAAAGAAAAGAACAGCCAGTGCAGCCACAGAAAGAAACGGACTGAACGCAGCGTTTAGACACCATCTCACCAGCGAATAGAAGGAAGACCCTGGGCGCATGGTCATGGGTGCCCATGCGAAGAGGAAGCATCAACAGCCGGATCAGCCCATTTTTGCACGTGTGCTTTGAATGAGACACCCAGGGAAAGGGGCTGATCAAAGACTAACACCAGTGAAAGATCACCAGAGCCGTCTGGGTCCTGGAGGACAGGGATGATCACGCTTCAATTATGGCGATCCAGAGCTACTCTCCATTGAAAAAGACATGTTTTTGATATGGGTGAGCATCTTTTGATTAAATTCAGTACTTCACAAAACTGTCGAAGGCAGGAAGGGAAAAAGACTCTGCATCTGTGATATAATATAGATAATTTTATCTTTACCCTCCCCCATGAGGTGTTGACTTCTAAAAATATCCCTTTCTCTTCATTTTACAAAGCCGCTGTGGGTATCTATATAAACCCTTAAAGCATCTTTCATACTTTTCCAGGAGTATTGGAACTTAGTGTAAATTGCTACATTTAACAATTCTGATGACAGCTACCCAGATCAAAAAAATTTTTTTAATTTCAAATTATTTTTAAATTAAATAACATAAAAAAGAACATAATTTAAAAAAAAAAAGAAGCAGACTCACAGGTATAGAGAAGAAAATAGTGATTACCAGTGGGAAGAGGGGAGAAGGGAGATGGGAGGGGCCATACGGGGGTACGGGATTAAGAAGTATAAACTATTAGTTATAAAATAAGCCACAAGGCTATATTGTACAACATAGGGGACATAGCCAATATTTTATTACATTATATTTTATGATGATAAATGGAGTATAACCTTTAAAAATGGTGAGTCACCATATTGCAAAACTGAAACCTATAGAATATTGTGTAGCATCTATACTAATGTACAACCAATGTAAACTAATGTACAACCACAGAAAAAAGAATTTTTTATAGTTTTCCTTACTCCTTTGTTGAACTTAGAGGCAGGTTCTGATACTGGGGGTGTGTGGATTTAGTTGACTGTAGAAAGGTGTTCTGTTTGTTTAATTTTCACTGGAGTATAGATCCTTTGCAGTGTGGTGTTAGTTTCTGCTATGCGGCAAGGTGAATCAGTTATACACGTACAGCCAGCCCCTCCTGTTCGAATTTCCTGCGTTCAGGCCCCCACAGAGCATGGAGTGGAGTTCCCAGAGCTATAGCAGTCCTCATTAGTGATCCGTTTTATTCACAGTAATGTGTATTATGTCAATCCCAAGAAAGGTTTTGCAGCGTGTACCCAGAAGGATAGAATAAATCATTTCTGGAAATGGCGTTACCTTTTTCGAAGACTGACTTGCCAAGGCCAGGAGTGTGGGTTGGCCACACAGCCGCCTACAATCCTTCCAGAACATTTCTTCGGCTCCACCTTGGGCTTTCCACAGTCGAATGAAGAGCTCTCTGTGGCACACGTGGGAAAATTTGCATTTGAAGATGTGAAAGAGAGCAACTCATGACAAAGTCACGACTCGTGCCAAAAGCACTGAGTTTTTCACATCCCCAAACTCAAAGTAAATAGTCAACTCGTAAACATCTTTTGGAATATTTTTTCTAAGTTGCAAGAAGTGGTAGTAGACACAGAGCCCTCTCCTTTCTAGAAAATATAAGTACTTCTCTATTTCACTGTTTTCTTAAGGAAGTGATTAAATAAATTGGGAGGAGTCAGGCGTTAGAATGAGAGTTTTGTGGAGAAGAGCTTGATTGATACAGGTTGTTATTCTGACTTGAGGAGATATATCAAGAGACTGTATCATTACTCCCATCATAACCACCACCACCATCATCTGAACGATGTAAAGCTTGCTGAAAACCATAATTGTCATCCCCATTGGAAGACAATAAGAGTATTTTTTTAAATTATGAATCTCTGTGTGTGCGTGTATGTGTGTGTGTGTGTGTGTGTGTGTGTGTGTGTGTGTGTGTGCGTGTGTATAGCAAGGATAACTATCCTAAACTGAAATGATGCTGTCTCTTGGCCAATTTCAGGACAGTTCTTCCAGGAAGCCTCCCAAGACTAACCCAGAACCTCGGGGATGACTTCCATTCACGTGCCTCTCTATTTACCTCCCACTTGCTTTCTGTCTCCACCTGGCCTGCTGGGTTCCTGGGGATTGGGCTTAGTGCCCCATCCCTGGTTGGTATCACTCACTAATGTCTACAACAGTTCAGGGAGTACATAGGTATTCATAAAATGCTTCCCCATTGTCTGGAGCCCTTTAGGATCTTCATAAATAGAAGCATAAGTCATAGTTAATAATAAATATTATAAGGAGAAAAGTTTTAGTCTTAATCAGCCAAGAGATTTTTATCCTCTAGTGAAGCTGGAATCTGAATTTTCCAAATACCTTTCCAATTGTCTTGGCATATTCTGGGAATCTATATATAGAAGATTTTGTTTTTTTTTAAAGAAGGATGCAATATAATGAAATCCTACTTTCTAATACTGACCTTAATTTCTCCTACTGTGCCTCACACAGAGTAGACTTACAGAAATGGAATAAGGAAAGAATACCCACAGATATTATGTTACCCTGGTCTCACTATTCAAAACAAAACTGAAGTTCTACTTATTTTTAATTACAATACTTATTATTTGTACTGTTTGTGTTGGTGGAATTGAAATGAGTTGTTAAACCCAATTAACAAAAATTTACAATTTAAAATGAATGAATATAAATAAATAAAATTATATTTTAAATGGGCATCTTTCAATTTTTGAGGTTATTATTAAAGAGAAAACTCACACAAGCCCTTGGTAAAATTGAGAAGCAGAATACTGGGCTGAACAGAATGTAGTTCTGATTTCAAATTGTTTTATTTATGCTATTCTGTGCAGTCCGAATGGTGCCATTTGTTTTAATAATACCGAATATTTACACAAATTTTTCAGGTGAGCTGCTTAAAGAAGTTTATGTGTAGCCTAAAAAGTTAATCAATGGTACTTTTTCATCTTAAAGATGTTTTCCATGTGAGTTACAAACAACGTAAAGTTTGGAAATTTTAAGGAAAATGGTTATTAGGAAATTTCTCACTTAGGTAAAGGAAATCCAAAATCTCCCAGGGAATGAGCATTAAAAATCCTTTTTTAAAGAGAGGAAAAAAAATGAAAATAACCTTTTTAAAAAGTCATAACTCAAAGAGATTTCACATTCTGAAAAATCGAAAGAAGTTAGCAAAACCATGCAAGTACACACAAAAAGTCCCCTTACCCTGGGAGGGCCATCCTTTTAAACACTGACCTGTCATACTGGAGAAGCTGTCGTTTGAGATTCCATTCACTTATTTACTAATTGAGCAAATATGTGTTCACTATATATACGTAGTGCCAGGCATTGTTCTAAGCGCTAGGCAAAAGGAAATACTAATAGCTGAGGTTTGTAATCTTTACATTCTGATGGGTGGGTGTGCAGGAAGATGTTACATTGGAAGGTTCAACAGAGGCCCCCAAAATGCCCCAGAGGGGTGTAAGATTTCAGACTTCAAGAAATGGCCTCCTGGAATTTCCCAGGTGGCCCAGGGTCTAAGACTCCATGCTCCCAGTGCAGCAGACCAGATTCAATCCCTGGTCAGAGAACTAGGTCCTATATGCCTGCCACTAAGACCTGGAGCAGACAAATAAGTAAATATAAAAAAGAAAGAAGAAAGAAACGGCCTCTTCTACAATTGATGCTTTTGAACTGTGGTGGTCGAGAAGACTCTTGAGAGTTCCTTGGACAGCACAGAGATCAAACCAGTCAATCTTAAAGGAAGTCAACCCTGAATATTCATTGGAAGGACTGATGCTAAAGCTGAAACTCCAGTAGTTTGGCCACCCGATACCAAGAACTGACTCATTAGAAAAGACCCTGATGCTGGGAAAGATTGAAGGCAGGCGGAGACAGGGATGACAGAGGATAAGATGGTTGGGTGGCATCACTGACTTGATGGGCAAGTTTGATCAAGCTCCGGGAGTTGGTGATGGAAAGGGAAGCCTGGCATCCTGAAGTTCATGGAGTCACAAAAAGTCGAACATAACTGAGTGACTAAACTGAACAATTCTGGTACCCTCACCCAATTCAAGGATGGAAAAGAACCAGGTTCTTAGAAGTGGACAAAAGAGGAAAGGATGGAGAAAGGACTGTCCTAGTGTCAGAAAGTCCTGTCCCAGGACTGTCCCACTTCATCATGATGTGGGCATGTGATCAGACCGCGTGGTCTGATGTTGAAACCTGTTTCTTGCAGAAGGATCCCCAGGCCTCCTGACACTTGAGAAGCCTGTAGTGTCTGCTGGTGGCCAAGGGGTGCCCCTGGGATATTACTGTAGGTCCCCATCTGTGGGCGTCAGAGGTACATGACTCCCTGGCACAGCTATAGAGCCCAGGGCAGGAATGGCATGATATACGACAACTTAAAGGCAACTGTGCCAGATAGGCACCCTGCCCAAGTCAGCGAGCCCACGCCCCAAGAGGCAGTGGGGGTTCCAGAAAACTGAAGGGTGGGAGGGAGGAGCGGAAAGGGAGACACGAGCCCCACCGGGGACCCTCGGGTGGGGGACCACTGAGAAAATGCACAGTGGAGAAGCAGTCAGCTACATGCTCCTCCTCAGCCCAGGGAGCACGGTGACAGCAGCCAAGAGAATCTCCTTCACCCTGGCCTCGCCCTCCTCACCCCGCTCTAGGCAGGAGTGGCCCCGAAGCAAAGCCTGACGGTGGCTCCGTGCTCTCACCCCCTTCCCCAAGCTGCCTCCCAAACCACCTCTGGACGCGGACTTCAGTGACTATGCAGCTGCACCTTCTCCTCTCCAGCCTGTCCACCCACGTGGCAGCCACAAACACAAGCCATCAAACCGTGCAAAGGAGAAGTCCAGGCTGATTATCAGGAATCAGGACAGAATCCCTCTGCACAGACGGAGGGTCAGCAGAGAGTAAAACAGGGTCTGGATCAAGGCCGTTTTCATTGTTCTCCAGACCTGTACATGGACTTGTTAGACTTTTCAGAACAAAGGTCAACTCCCCTTTCTGTGATCCAAGCTTCTGACTCCCCAGAAAAGTCTGAGAAACGAGGAAAGAACTCAAGCAAGCTTTCTCTACATTGTCTGGCGAATGCATGGCATTCCTTATCTTAGGGTAAGGAATGTGGGGCCTTAGTAAGGAGCCAGTTCATTGAATTAGGATGACAGTATATAGGTTTACAGCAGACGCTATGTGTTCAGCTGTTTCCTGCTGTGTTTTCTTTCTTACTTCTTAGCTGCTGATAGAGAGAGTTTCCTGTCTGGGTGACTCTGAATTTCTCTTTCAGGCATCCTGTCCCAGACATTGGAGAGGTCAGTGGAACCCCCTGGAGGCTAAAGAGATCACCTCTGAACTTGCACTCTGGGAGGATTTTGTATGTATTTTGTTTAAAGTGTTGGAGGAGAGGAGTGCCTAATAAGGGGGCCCAGGAGTAGGACTGATTCAAGATGCCCAGGATGAAAAGAGGGTTCTTGGGGTGAGGGGACCATCTCCTGCCCAGAAGTACTCAGCCCAAACTCTCATCTTACAGATCAGTGACCAGGTGAAACCACGTTTGTTTAGAAGCCATTTCTTTCCGAAAGAGACAGCAGCTTACCACACTGGGCGACGTCACAGTAGTCAAAAAGCTTCCTTGGATTCGTGGTGTAGCACCAGGGACCGTTGGGGTCACCGTCAGGATTACGGCAGTACTGGGAAAAGAGGCAGGTGTCTGGGGGAGGGTGCATGCCGGGGCAGGGCATGGCAGAGAAGGTGATAGACATGAGATTTCACTTCTGTCCTTAGAAGATGAAAGGTCATGTTTCTTTGGCAGAGAGGTGGGCAGAGTCATTTTTCAGGGTGCTTACGAAGCCTCTGACTCATAGAATGTCATTGGTCACGTCTCCTTGTTCAAAAGGAGCTTCAACCGTGAGGCCACTGCCCTGGAGAAGGGGTGTAGACCCTGAGGGCTCTTGATGTGGGCATTATATAAAGGGGACTCCCCTGTGTCTGCGGGACCCATAGCCACCCAGCAAGAGAGGATTGTGGACGTGGGGCAGGCCCTCATCCAGGTCAGTCTTCTGCCCGATGACTCCCGTTCACTGTTGCTCCGGAACTGCATATTCCCCTAGCCCGGGCACCCTCCATGGCTCAGCCTTGGAAAGACTTCATCTTCTGTTCCCTCTACAGCCCTCAAAGGAAACCCTTCAGAGACTGTGTGAGTGTGGGGGAAATCCTAGCAGAGTCCTGATGGCCCATCCAATTTTTTTTCTAGGAACATCCAACTACAGTGTCATGAAGGTCATCTTTGATCACCGGGACCCAGAGGACAAACGCCGGAAACTATAAACCAGTCACAAAAGCAGGCAGGAAATGTCACAAACGAAAGAGATAGGAAGCTAGGGGGGTGGCCAGCCTGCGCTAACTGTACCCCCCATGCTGAGGCTGTTGGATCACAGGTTCGGTCCCCTGAACCCTCTGGCATCCCCTCCCCACCCCACACCAACACTCAGTCAGGCAGCCTTGCTGGAGCAGTGGTTCAACTTGGTTTGCGAAGGCTGGTCCAAAAAAAGGCAACAGAGGGTCTGAATCAAAGGGGCTTACGTTTTTCTCCAGCCCCGCCCGTGGGTATGTCTCTGGAGTGAAGATGCTGTGTTGGTGGGGCTCCTGGGCCGCCCACTCCTGGCAGGGGACGCCGGCCACCGTGGTGGCCTTCTTGCCGCGGTAGCCTTTGCCCGTCCCGAGCATGCAGTCTGGAGGGAGAGGAGAACGGCGTCATCTGTCCCACACTGACCCAGCAGCAAGCAACAAACGCGGCAGAGCTCGGCATCTCTCAGACAGGCTGTGGTCACGCCCTTTGGAACGCAGGGGCCCCGGAGGCTTCGGTGAGCTCTGACAATTTTTTTAACAAGCGGCCAGAGATGCTCTTGTCTCAGAAGGAATCACATGTCCGGGTGTTAGAATGGGAACTTTGGCCGGAACACCGAGATACTCAGTTTTATAACAGACTGAGAGGTAAGTAACACAGATGCCACTATGAAGTGTGAGATGATCCTTGAACAACTCACTCTCGGCGAGGATGGAGAAAGTGCAGATGAAAGAGGATTTTATAAAAGTATATTATTTTGGCCAGAGCTCTGCCACCTTCTGGATTGAAAAAGGTAATAAAGGGATAGCTAGAGGTCCCTTCCCCAAACTCCTCCCTCACCCCGCGCCTTGGGGATGAGGCTTGAGCCCTTGATAAGTTTTACATATGGGGACCCAGTGCACAGTGCTCTGATCGGCACTTGGAAAATCCAAACAGCAAAAGTTGGGCCAGCTGGCCCCTGGGCCAAGGAGCAGGGCTGTGCTGGGCCACCTCCCGTGAGTGCCAGGACCAGTGTGTGAGTTACCCATGGCCACACGTGGGGCATCACGTGGGAGGACCACCTGAGTCCACGTGCGGTCTCATCGGGAGGGATGCCCAGCTGGGGCACGGCGCCCAAAGTCTCACCAAGAAAGGGGGCAGAGATGAGCTGGTCCTACACGTACAACAGATACACAGGGGTCAGTAGGGAGCCGCGGTAAGGGTCTCCAGCATCTCAGAGGGGCCAAGTCCACCTCCGGAAGGAGAGGGGGTCTCAGCTTGAAACCGAGTCCTCACTTTAATCATTTCTGCCTGATTTTGGATTGCCCAGACTAGCCACTAGACCACTGAGCCAGGGCAGAGCCAGTCCCCTCTGTGACCTCAGCCTGTCGGAGGAATGAGCATCCCTACCGCCCGTCACAGGACCAGAGGCTCAGCACATGGGGCAACACGCGGGCGAAGGGCCGGGGAGGTGGAGAAGAACCTGGTTATCCTCTGCCGCCCACCTCGGATGACGCCCTTATCCTCGGGCCCCCAGACCCTTGGAGCTACATATCAGCTTCTCTCCAAGCCTTTGCTGGAGGTGATCAGCCACAGTCCTCCTAGCCCTCCTAACTCTGCACACTCAAAACCAAATCGGACCTTTCTACCCCTGCACTCCAAAGGCAGAGATTCACTTTTCTAGAATGTCCCATCTCAGCCACCATCATCCACCTCTCAACCCACCCAGGCTCAAAACTGTATCCATCCCTCACAGGCAGTTATTTCTCTTTTCTTTTTTTAGTTGAAGGATAATTACTTTACAGTGTTGTGTTGATTTCTGCCATATAACAGTGTGAATCAATCATTATATATATATATATATATATATATATATATATATATATATATATATGCCCTTTTGAGCCTTCCTCCCCCGTCCCTTGGAGAAGGAAATGGCAGCCCACTCCAGTATTCTTGCCTGGAGAATCCCATGGACATAGGAGCCTGGTGGGCTATAGTCCATGGTGTCGGAAAGAGTTGGACATGACTCAGCAACTAAAAGAACAAACAACAACCCACCTCCCATCCCATCTCTCAAGGTCATCACAGAACACCAGGGTGGGTTCCCTATATTATAAGCATCTTCCCACTAAGTTATCTATTTTACACTTAATAGTGTATATAGGTCAATGCTACTTGCTTGATTCATCCCACCCTCTCCTTCCCCACTGGGTCCATAAGTTCATTCCATTAGTTTTCAACCCTTAAAGACACACCCACGCCCATCAGGCCAGCAAGAGCAGCTCTGGCTTCCCCAGATGATACCCTGAAGCGTCTTCCCCATCGCAGACTCAGCCGGCGCTCCAGTCCCCCTCAGCAATGAAGCCTCTGCCTCCGGAAGACTCTCCACCTCTTATCATCTCTCTACCCGAGTACACAGATGTCTGGCCACAGACTTCTTACCTGCTTCAGGAGGACTCTGTACGCTTGGGGTTTGGGGAGCCGCAGGAACTTTTGCCACCTGCTCTGTTGTTTCTGAGCATTTCTTCAGGTTGCAGAACTCCCATCTGACCCTCGGATCAGTGGTATAACACCAGGGGCTCTTGTCGGCATCTGGATTTCTGCAGTAGTTCATTGTCAAGCCGCTGTAAATTCCACAGCAATAGAGGTCACGAAAGGTGAGTGAAATCTTCAGGGGCACCCCAGCACCCTCTGAATTTTGTTACAATGAAGTGGCTGAAATATTTCTTTAAGGTACCAAAGTGAAAGTGAAAGTTGCTCAGTCGTGTCTGACTCTTTGCAACCCCATGGACTACACAGTCCACGGAATTCTCCAGGCCAGAATACTGGAGTGGTAGCCTTTCCCTTCTACAGGGGATCTTCCCAACCCAATGATCAAACCCAGGTCTCCTGCACTGCAGGCGGATTCTTTACCAGCTGAGGCACAGGGGACGTCCGGAGTACCAAAGGTGCCAATTATTATTCTAATATCACAGGCACAGGTGGTCCTCAATTTCTGAAGACCTGGGTGAGTTGTTTAACGCAGGTTATAACTTTTATTTAAACATAATCAAAAGTAATACATGCTGCACATAAAAACAGGTCACATATACATGTATAAGAAAAAGTATCAGAATGTTTTCCTTTCCCTGGGAGTGTTAAATAAATTCCCCAGGGATAACCAATATAGATTTTGAAGCACATATTTTAGATTTTTTTGTGTACAAGCAAATACATCTGTATCTCTGGTTTTCTCTTCTGTGTGAGAAGGCCTATGGAAGTTGGAACTAAAACATATTTATCCGAGGCAGAAAAGACATACAAGAGAATGATATTCCCAGGTCATCCCTCTTAGTCTGTTTTTACTCACGGTGTATTTTGTGTGTGTGTGTGTGTGTGTTCAATTGCAGTCCCACTTTTTGGAGCCCTATGGACTGTAGCCCACCAGGCTCCTCTGTCCATGGACTTTTCTAGGCGAAAATACTGGAGTGGGTGCCGTTTCCTCCTCCGGGGACCTTCCTGGCCCAGGGATCAAACTCCAGCCTCTTGCAGTGGCAGGCGGATTCTTTCCCACCAGAGCCGCCTGGGAAGCCCTACTGTATTTCACAGCGAAACAAAAACTCATGGCAGTAATATAAATAGTAAATAGCACAGACAGATCAGGTGGGTTGGGGGTGTGGAAGGCTTGTGGCAGCCTCCCGGAAAACTAACTGGATGAGGTTTCTAGAGGATGCATTCTGGAGCATATGGGAAGAGGCCCCGGGATTGTCTACCTGCAGCTGCTCAGGGTCCAAGGCAAAGGGATGTGAGGAAAGGAGAGTGGGGCCAAAGGGAGGAAGGGGGACATCTGGGTAGACCAGGGCTTCTGCGGGAGCTGAGTCAGAAATAGCAGAGGAGAGGCCTGGGGCTCACTAGGCAGCTTGGACCCCTGGGGCCTCCGGAGGATCTGCCCCAGCCTCTCAGAAGTCTCAGCCTTGGACTCCCCTTTGGAATGCAGACTCACAAACTACTCATGAGACCACTTGGAACATCCAGTGTTCTATGGGGTCCAACACTGTACCTCTGGGGACTACAGACAAGTCACCGTCTCAGGCCTGGTCCACAGGAAGCCTGTCAGCAGGTTTCCAAGCAACTGGATGTGTCAGAAAGGCTTATCACAGGAAAGAGGCTCTCGCTGTCTTTTTTCCGTAAAGGCACTTTGGTGGACGAGTTTTGGTGAACACACACACCTGCATAACCCACACTCCTGCTGTGACAGAGAATGTGTCCACACCCCCCCAGAAACCTCCCTTGGGTGCCTGCTCAGTCTTGGCTGCTCTCCCCCTGGAGGCAAATACTGTTGAGTTCTACTCCAGAGCTTCATATGAATGGGCTCATGCAAGGATATACCCTTCTCTCAGTGTTTTTGAGCTTTTACCCATGCAATTTGAGGGTATCCGTAGCTTGTTCCTTTTTATTTCTGAATAGTATTCCATGGTATGAGTATCTGACCAGTTATTCATGTTCTTATTGGTGACCACTGAAGTGGCTTCCAGTTTGGGGTTATTTTAGGAATAAAGCTGCTAAGAACTTTCTGGTAGATCTGTTTGTAGCTGTAAGAAACGTGGATTTGATCCCTGGGTTGGGAAGATCCCCTGGAGAAGGAAAAGCAACCCACCCCAGTATTCTTGCCTGGGAGATCCCATGAACAGAGGAGCCGGACAGGCTCCATGGGGTCCCAGAGAGTGGGACATGACTCAGCACACACACACGGACACACACCATGTATGACATCTGTCCCCGCTGTATCCTCAGAACCACTTCTTACTGTTTGTCTTTTTAGTAACAATCACTGCCGTTGGGTGTTGGGTGCTATCTCATTGTGGTTATAGGGGCTTCCCTGGTGGCTCAGTGGTGAAAGAAGGTGCCTGCAATGCAGGAGACACAGGTCCCATCCCTGGGTGGGGAAGATCCCCTGCAGAAGGAAATGGAAAAACCCCTCCAGTATTCCTGCCTGGAGAATCCCACGGACAGAGGAGCCTCGCGGGCTACAGTCCACGGGGTCACATAGAGCGGGTCAGGATTGAGTGATTGAAGAGCGGCATGAGCAGCTCTGTGCCTATAATTCTTGCTTCCGTGATGGTTAAAATGCTGAACATTGTTTCAGGTGCTTATTGACTATTTACATATCTTTCCCTGTGGAACATCTTTTAAATGGTTGAAGCCTTTTGCCCATTTTTATTAGGTTGTCTTCTCACTGGGATCGTTTGTTTTTGTTCTCTCGAGACCCTTGCATTTTCTTCTGGCAGGCAGTTAATTTACTTGGAGACAACTGTGATCCTTTTAGGATTCCTTTTAATCTTTGCTCAAATGTTTTTAGAATAGCCTTTATCCAAAGAATACACTAACCCTACTGATAAATGGACAGGGGAACCTGGTGGGCTACAGTCCTTGGGATCGCAAAGAGTTGGACACGACTTAGCGACTCAACAACAACTGATAAACTGGGACTTTTCTGGATTCCTTACTGAATCGTCAAGGTGTCCCCTGAAGTTTCTCCTCTCTGACTTCTAAGAACCTCATCTCTGCCAACAGAATCTCCTAGTGCCCTGGGAGTTCTATAATCTCCATTTATGTCACGATTTCCTGTTCTTTGTTCACTGCAGAATCTCTCCCTGCGCATGTGTAGCTTTGCATTCAGCCAAAGACTTTAGGAGAACTCCATATGTATTTCTGAAGCAGCTTCTCTGCACAGATCCTTTCTCAAGATAACCCAGCCTACTCAATCCAAGCTGCCTCACTAAGCCCCAGCTCCAGTCTCTGTCTCAGATCAGCAAGACTGCTGTGGTCTGCCTTGGCTCCATTTCCTTGCACTCAGTCCAAGGAGATCCTTTCTTCCAGAAGTATCTCCAGGAAGAAAACCAGGGTCATTGCAAGTTCAATCTAACTTATTTTCCTTTCTGAAAAGTCACGGTCCTGTGCTGCCTGTTGTCTATCATGTGAAATTTTTCCATGCTTTTATAGCCATGTATTGCAGAAAAACTGGTCTGATCAGTCCTATCTTGTCCACTATTCTGCCCACTGACTTGTTCACTGAAGTCCATTTTGCACATCCGTGTCTGTGTACTTTCTGACTCTAATGTGCCTTCCTGTGTTTGCTCTTAATGCTCTGGTAAGTCAGATTCCTTTGAGACCACTAGTGCTCAGGACCCAATATGACTATACGGGTCGGGTTATTACCCAATGGCAAACTCAAAACACTTCAGGAATTGGAGGACAAAATGATAAAACTCCACGGCTGAAAGATGACACTGATCCATAAGCAAGAGCTGTGGAATGATCCTGTTTCTAAGCCTTCAATCATCTGCACTTCTGAGCTTTCTACTAGAGGGACCTCAGCCCCTCTGTCTAACCCACCCTGCTTCTGAAACACTACTCAGGAAAGAGAGCCAGCCTCTAGCTTCTCTTCTTTCAGAAACTTTTCGCAAAAGCAAGCTGCCTGAAACATTTTATCTCATACTCTGGAGCCAAAGGAAATTTAGTCCTAAGACATTAGTTTAGAGCATAGCCCTTGAAACAGAAATTGAAGCTGGCGGTTCTCCTATACTGGTTGAAAATCGGAGACATACGCGTTGGGGTAGTTTTCTGGGGTCTTCTGATGCCGGTGTGGTGTCATCGATGACCACGACTGGCATTTCCTTCCTGTGACAGTAGTGGACGATGTCCCTCGATAACTCTGCCCATTACCATGGTAGCAGTCCTGGACCACAGGAGTTTGTTCAGGTGGTACTGAAATTGAAAGAGAAGAAATCAGTAACTAATGACTGGAACAGAGAAACATGTGAAATAATTTATTACACAAACAGAACATCCTTTCTGGGAATTAACACCATCCTCTTTTTACATATTGGGAAGCAAATGGACATGCAAAGAAAACAACAGATCCAGAACATTGTAACACTTTAATTTTGAGTAAATAGTTAATTTAAAACACTGGAAAAAATAAGCAGGGCAGGGTGCTTATAATTGGACATTGCATTCGTGTGCAAGCTCTCTTTTATGGATCTCCACCGGGTATTCATGAAAACAACTGGGCAGGTCTCCAGAAAGAGACGCATTCATTTGTAGAGGCTGCACGTGGTGACTGGGTGCCGGTGAGGAAGACATGGAAACCTTCTGCATTTCCGCAGACTCTCTGCTTATACAAAGCCAAAGCCTTCAACTGCTGGGGGAAATGGGCCTACATCCGGGACTCAGGCAAAGATCCATTGCTTCTCAGGGAGGGGTAGGGCCCTGGAATGGGGGCAGAAAATCCTACTGTGCCAGGATACCTCACCAACACAGAGCAGAAGTCTCCTATTCTTCCACCCAGGACTCAACACAGATACAGCTTAGAGTTTAGTCCCACGGGAAGAAGGGGCAAGAATATTGAGAAATAGTGCCAGGTGCTCAGATGGTAAAGAATCTGCCTGCAATGCGGGAGACCTGGGTTTGATCCCTGGGTTGGGAACATCCCCTGGAGGAGGCCATGGCAACCCACTCCAGTATTCTTGCCTGGAGAAGCCCCATGGACAGAGGAGCCTGGTGGGCCGCAGTCTGTGGGGTCACAAAGAGTCGGACACGACTGAGTGACTAAGTACAGCAAGCATCAGGTGCCCGGAGTCTAAGGCTGAGAGCGGACCAAGAAGATGGAGAACGCCTCCTCCACCAAAAGCCTAGCACGGGGTGACCAGGAACAGTATCTATCAGTAGGGCCAGGTTAAAGAGCGGAGTGAGCCCCACCTCTGTGGCGCAGGCACCACTGCTTACTAAAACTTGAGAAGGGATTAGGAGCACCGAGAAAGCTTCAGCACCCCAGACCCAGCTCTAAGTACAAGTGATAAGTACCTCATCACTGGGGGGATTTGAAACCCGTGGTTCACCTAAGGTAAAAGCAGCAACAACCAAAGCTAAATTCCTTTTATCTGCTAATTATATTAACCCGATTACCCACATATACTGATAAAAGAAGGGTGCCCATTTCAAAGTGTAAATAATATTTGCTTCAATAGCTATTGCTTCTCTATAAGTAAGTCCAAGCATTTGATTAAAAATTACAAGACACACACACAAGAAAAGAAAAAAAGCCACTGTTGAGAGATAAACAGTCGGCAGAGCCAGACTCAGAGCCAGCCAGGGGTGTAGGGCTATCAGATTGAGATCATAAGGTAATTATGGAGACTATGTTGAAGGGTCTTGTAGTACCGTACTGGTCAACAATGTGCATGGAGAGATGAAGAATGTCAGAAGAGTAATAAACTATTTTTAAAAAAGAATAAAATGATCCAATGTAAATACTAGAAATAAAAACCGTGTTATCAGAGATGAAAAATTTCCTTTGATGGGCTGATTAACAAACTGACCAGAACCGAGGAAATAATCAGTAAACTTGGAAACAGATTGATAAACATTGTTTGAACTGACACATACAAAGCGAAAAAAAGAGTCGGGAAAGAAATAGAACAAGCATACGAGAGATACGAGGCAGCATGAAGTGATCTAACATCCAGGTGGATGAAGTCCCAAAGAGGAAAACAGAGAGAGAGAGAGAGCAGGGGGAAAGAAATATTTGAGCAGTGATGGCTGAGAATTTTACAAAAGTAATGAAAATCGATAATCCACAAACACAAGAAGGTCAGAGAACTTCAAGTAGGATAAGCACCATAAATATATAAGTAAACAAATAGACTCACTGGGATGCACCATAATCAACTGCTGAAAACTGAAAATGAGAGAAAGTCTTAAAGGCAACCAGAGGAAAAAAGAAACATTAAATACAGAGAAACACAGATTTCCATCAGAAACTATGCAAAACAGAAGGCAATAGAGTAACATCTTTCCCAGAATTATATACCTAACAAAAATTGTTTTTTAAAACTGAAGGCAGTATAAAGACTCTTCCTGACATACAAACGCTGGAAGACTTCATCATCAACAGACTTGTGCTATGAAAAATGGAAGAGGTTAAGTTTTTTACAGGAAGAACATGACATCACATGGAAATTGGAGAACCAACAAGAAGAAATGAAGCATAGAAGAAATGGTAGAAATAAATAAATAAAAATAAATATAAGACTTTATTTTTTTCTTTCTAATTTCTTTAAAACATGACTGATTCTTCAGGGCAAATATAGTATCAATTTATTGTGAGATTTATAAATAATAGATGTAAACTCAGAACAAAGGCATGATATTTTGGGACAGAGTAAATATTGCAATGTTGTGAGTTTCTTACATTATACATCAAGTAAAATAATATTATTTGTAGGTAGAATGTAAGTTAAAGATGAATATTGAAAACATTAAATAAATAGTAAAATCAGAGGTAATAAAAGGCAATACAAAATACTCAATTAAATCAGATGCAGAGAAAGATGAGAAGGAGCAAAATTAAAGTAGGACAATTAGAAATAACTAAATTGATGATAGATTTAAATCCAACCGTGTTAACAATGATGACATTAAATGCAAATGGTCTAAACATCTCAACTAAAAAACTGAGGGAAAAAAGACATCATCCAAAGTCTAGTAAAAATAGAGCTGCAATGACTCTATTCATATCAGCAAAAGTAGCCTTTAGAACAAGGACTATTACTAGAGATAAGGAGAGATATTACATAATGATAAAGGGGTCATTTCTTTGCAGACAAGAATCCTAAGTGTGTCTGTGCCTGACAAGGCATTCCAGAATAGATAAAGCAAAGACAAGACTGAAAAGAGATAGATGAACACACACCTAACATCACCGATCACCTCTCAGTAATCAACAGAAAGAGGATAGAATTTAACAAGGATTCAGGAAAGCCAAACAATACTAACCAGCTTGACCTCATCGGCGTTTGTAGAACAATACACAACAGAAGCCAGATTCTTCTCAAGAGCACATGAAACATTCACCAAGAGGACTTTATTCTGAACCATAAAATGAGCCTCCACAAATTTAAAGTGAATGTAAAATACATAGCTAATGGGAAGCTGCTGTAAAGCAGAGGTTGCTCAAGGCAGTACTCTTGACAACTAGATGAGCTGGGGAGGAGGTTCCAGATAGAGGGCACACAGGTATACTCATGGGTGATTCATGTTGTTTTATGGCAGAAGCCAACACAATATCGTAAAGCAATTATCCTCCCATTACAAATACATTTTTAAAAAATAGAATAAATGAAATCATAAGGCATGTTCTCTGACCACAGCACAATGTGGTCACCACATTTCCAAAGCTACTGCGATGCTTCTGGAATACAAAAGCATGGAGCAGTGGCACCCTCAGCAGCCCCGCGGCCCTTCTCACCTGGCACATCCAAGTGTTCCGTGGACAGCGGGGAGGACTCGCAGGATGGGATCCTGCAGTATTCCCACCTCACTTCGCTGTTGGTTGTATAGCACCAGGGGGCTGTTTCCCCATCAGGGTTGCGACAGTAGTTTTCCTCCAAGTTTCTGGAAAAGAAGGGACTATGAGTTTGGCTTTCCAAAAGGCTAAAGAAATAACAAAGTGCACACATACTTCTTAATGGTGATACTGGCGGTGTGTCCAGCTAATTCTCTAGAACTATACCAACTTATGGAGAAGGCAGTGGCACCCCACTCCAGTACGCTTGCCTGGAGAATCCCATGGACGGAAGGGCCTGGTAGGCTGCAGTCCATGGGGTCTCGAAGAGTCAGACATGACTGAGCGACTTCACTTTCACTTTTCACTTTCATGCATTGGAGAAGGAAATGGCAACCTACTCCAGTGTTCCTTCCTGGAGAATCCCAGGGACGGGGGAGCCTGGTGGGCTGCCGTCTATGGGGGTTGCACAGAGTCGGACACGACTGAAGTAACTTAGCATCAGCAGCAGCAGCATACCAACTGAATAATGGGTGGAAACTTAAGCTGAGTGGGAATCCATAGAGTTATGGCATGGATGCTCCTCTTGGGTGAAAGATTGAAATGTATTCCTTGACTGCATATCATGAAGCAGAATAGATCTTTTGCTATGCATCAGGCACTGTGATATACACTGGAAACACAACGGGTGTTTTCTACACTGTTCCTGCCTCTGAAAGCATATATCATAACCCTCAAATTTGTGTTCTCCAACCTTACTGTCCATTTCATAAAAAACCTTGCTGAAACCCACTCCAAGGTCACTGATTTAGCAGATGGACAAGAGGATCTCCAAGAATTTGCATTTCTAACAAATTTCCAGATGATGCTCATGCTGCAGGCCCGAGAAACCAGACTTTGAGAACCAGTTTTCTAGGAAAACCAGCGGCTAAATGTCACTTCCCTTGCAGGTGACTTGACCAGTTTTCACTCCCAAAAGCTTTAAGCCGAGGTTCCCATTATCACTAAAACCAAGGCACGTCAGTGGGGTCTTGCAGTCCATCCCATGACGAGGATGGAATGTTTCATTCCTGTCCTTGACAAGGAAATGAAACCAGAGCGGACTTACTTGCAGGGAAAGTTTTCTGGGGTCCTGTTGTGTTTGTGGGGTGCCTGCTCGCTCCAGCGCTGACACGTGTACCCAGATACGGTGACGGCCACTGTGCCTCGGTAGTTTGCGCCGCTTCCCTTCAGACACTGATACGTCGGCCCAGAGGAGGGTGGGGGTGTGGCTTAAATGGGGAAGATACATTACAGTGAGAGCTTCTACGGAAAGGAGGCACAGATGGAAGTTACAGGAGGTGGATGCAGGGACTGTCTGTCTGCTTTTCCTCTCATCCTTCCAGAATCCCGCATCTGAATGTTGCTTATCATTTTTCAGAAGAAGCTGATCTGGTAGAATCAATGTTTATGAGACCCTCTTATGAAAACAGAGAAGGCAAGGGCACCCCACTCCAGGACTCTCGCCCGGAAAATCCCATGGACGGAGGAGCCTGGTGGGCTGCAGTCCATGGGGTCTCGAAGAGTCGGACATGACTGAGCGACTTCACTTTCACTTTTCACTTTCATGCATTGGAGAAGGAAATGGCAACCCACTCCGGTGTTCTTGCCTGGAGAATCCCAGGGACGGGGGAGCCTGGTGGGCTGCCGTCTGTGGGGTCGCACAGAGTCGGACACGGCTGTAGCGACCTGGCGGCAGCAGCAGCTTATGAAAAACCCCTCCGGGGACAAGACCCTCGGAGTAAATGCTTCTTTCTGTGTTCTCTTTTTTCTGCATTCTCAGTTCAACACACACAGTGAGGCTCAACATGTGTCGTATCCTACCCCAGATCTGCACGTGTGCTAGTAAACCAACTTCCTTTCTGAAGAATAAATTATTCTTTAAGTACACATAACTGACTGACTTCCAGTATTCCACAAAGACAAACAACAGAGAGAGTCCATGGGAAGAAAGAAAATAGTGTCTCCAAGGAAAAGGGTGTGCAGTGAGAAATCAAGAAATTCTTAAGACACACTGTCATATGTAAAACGGATAAACAAGGATTTACTATATAGCACACGGAAGTATATTCAATATCATGTAATAAAGTATAAAGGAGAAGAATCGGGGGGAAGAGAATACAGATATATGCATACATGTGTATAACCGAATCGCTTTGCTATACCCCTGAAACTGACACAATGTTGTAAATCAACTATACGTCAATTTTAAAAAAGAAAGCCTCAAGGGAAAAAGAAGACAGAAAGAGACACTGATGTTCCTAAGGAGAGTACTGAGTCACTTTAGTCACTTTAGCATGACCGTCTGAGTGAAGAATAGGAGGCCAGACCTCAGGACCCACTGAGTCCTTTTAACAGTCTCAACTATCCTTGTTCAGTGCCTGGCTTCAAATCCTTATAAAAGGAAAATATGATAAAACGGCTTTTTCCAAGTCATTCCCATTAGGTCTGCCATTTCATCTTTATCCCCAGACCTCTCTTCTCCTGCCGCTGCCTCCCAAGTTGGCCATATGAAAAACTGTACATCCTGAGACACCACTTTGCTTACAGTTAGAAAGAACTCAGTAAAGCTTCTGTCTGCAATGCAGGAGACCCGGGTTCAATCCCTGGTTTGGAAGATCCCCTGGAGAAGGAAATGGCAGTCCACTCCAGTACACATGCCTGGAAAATCCCATGGATGGAGGAGCCTGGTAGGTGACCATCCAGAGTCGGACATGGCTGAGTGCCTTCACTTCACTGGTTGATAATGAAATCCAGGTACCAGAAGGTGTGGGTCTGATTTGCCTTTAGCACTAGAGAATGGGGGGGGGGGGTACCAGAGATCACTCCCAAAAGCCTACATTCATATGCACTCAAAAGAGGCAAAAGAGGACCCCTCCCCCCCAAAAAAATGCTCTGATGCTCTGATCAGTTACATACAGTAGCCTATAAACTGCTTCAAGAGTGATCACATCCCATAGGACTTGTGGGGCCCTTCCAGGCATAGCACTCTTGATTCGGAGAGAAGAGGTGAAGGTCCCCGAGGCCTGGGTCAGAACCGTACTTACTACATCTTGGGATGTCACAGAATTCCCAGCGCTTCTGGGGGTCAGTGGTGAAACACCAGGGGCGGGGCTCCCCATCGGGATTACGGCAGTAATTCATCTTCAGATTCTTGCTTGGAAATCTGAAGGTGCGAGAAGGACTTTGACAGCACTGAACATTCACATTCACAGGTAAGAATCATTTCAAACGAGCACATGTTGAGCACTTGCTGTGTGCTAGGCACAGTCAGGCACCCGAGGAGGGGACCGGATGAAGGCTATCCTCCATGTGATGACCATCTCATAAGAAAGAATAGCTCAGTGTTCCAAGGATTGATTAACAGTCTACATGTGCCACAATCATGGAACAGGATCAACTTTATCATTTGGGCCATCTGGAAAACTTATGTCAGCCAGCTTCAATGATTCAGCTGCAAATGATAGCAATTATTAAACCACAAAGTACTTACTGGCTAGAGATAGCTATTTAGTAAACAGTTCAGCCTGGAGGTTGATGTCTTCATAGGTTAACGGAATGGTCCTTCTAGTCTACCTAGTTCTGATCCTGCTAACCTTTAAACTTGTAGAAACGGGGACAGATACGCTATGTTCCTGTGTGTAGGCCAGGGAGCACCCCCTGCCCCCAGCAGGGACCGAGTGATGGAGCCTGTGAGATGAACACCATGCCTCGTGTCCCTCTGGGCTCATTTCACGTCCCTTCCTGAGACTGTAAATGCTTTGTCAGGATGGAAAGAGCAACCGATAGTGGCTCAGGCAATCTTCTTCTTCCAGTTTCTGGGAAATAAATTTAACCAATTCTGAGGCTGGAGGCTTTCATTGTGTTTCTTCTTTGGAATACAGTAGGGAAAAGAAAATCACAACAGTGGTGATTTAACACAGCTATTTGAAGCAGGAGGCACAGAGATGCAGGGGAGCTGCTTTCCACACTGAGATCTCTGCCTTAGTCTCTTTTCCTACAAGTTTTTACAAGCCCCATTATAATCCTATAGTCACAGAGTGAGGAGAATGGCCAGAAGCAGCTACAGAGAAGGAGGTGTTTTAAGTACAATTAATGTGAAATAGGAGATGCAGAAAATTGTCCCCTACAATTCACCATTACTTTCTAGATCAGGGACTTCTATTTCTATTATAGATTAATGATACCCTTTGAGTAGCTAGTGAAAGTTAGGAATCCTCCCTCCCATAAAAATACACTGATATAAACCCATGTGAAATATTGAGGAATTCATAAAACCTACCCATAGATCACAGGATAGGAAGCCCTGAATCTCATCAGCATGAAGAAAAAAGAAAGGAATACAAACAAGAGGGGACTATTTGGAAAATACACAGACGAGATGTGTATATTGTATGCTTATAGATGTGTATATCTATATTTCTTACATTCAACCTACAAATTAGCCAGGAATCTGGTTACAGTGCAAATCCAGACTCAGTGGGGATGAGATTCTGCATTTCTAACAAACATTTTGACTAGTAAGAATGTATACTTCTAAGGGAGGGGATATATGTATACCTATGGCTGATTCATGTTGAGGTTTGACAGAAAAGAGCAAAATTCTGTAAAACACTTATCCTTCAATGAAAAAAATGTAAAAACAATGTATACTTCTTTTGCAGTCACGTAGGGAAATGCAAACTTTGAAATTCAGAAACATCAGGTGGGTTCACTTTTTGACGAATGCTAAAATACCTAAATAATATTAAATTACCCATAGCACTGCAGAGGCTTAAACATCCAGTTTCACTGCCAGTGAGACTTACTTGGAAGGAATATATCCGTGGGCATGTGGGCTCTGAGAGTTCCAAGGCTGGCAGTCACGTCCAGACTTGGTCTTGGCAATCTTGCCCTCATAGTTTTCTCCACTGCAATGCATACATTCAACTGGGAAGAATGGAAAGAAAGGAAGAAAGAAACTGAAATGAATGAAGCAAAAAAGGGTAAAGACTAGACTCTCACTAGAAATGTCTCAAATACCTTTGCCACTTGTTCGTTAGTAATTTTCCAACAATCATCTAGCAACAAAATTGGCCATAAAGGCTTAATTTTCTAATACAATCTAAAATGTCATTTTCTTTTTCAAATAGTAGAATTAGCAGATGTGGTCAATACCTTCTCGATTATTACAGTTATGACCAAATCCAGCAACTCCATAATACTTTGTCTTCAAGGTTGGCTACATGTGTTGGTCCTTGGTGGTTGTGGGGAGAGATTGCATATAATCTCAGGAGTCTGTAAATTCTCTACTAGAATTTTTTAATTATTTGTGGTCTCTCTTCCAAAAAATTCCTATGGAATTATTCTGATTGAATGCATGCTTGCTCAGTCACGTCCCACTCTTTGTGACCTCGTAGACTGCAGCCTGCCAGGCTCCTCAGTCTGTGGAATTTTCCAGGCGAGAATACTGGGGTGGGTTGCCATTTCCTCCTCCAGGGCATCTTCCCAACCCAGGGATGGAACCCGCATCTCCTGTGTCTCCTGCATTGGCAGGCAGATTCTTTCCCACTGAGCCACCGGGAAGCTCTCTCTGATTGTCTGGGAAACTGCCAAAGAAGCCGGCAGCCTCTCAGGATTTTAGTGCTAGGGTTTTTGCTTGTGTTCGTGACCTCGAGACAGGAACAATATTCACCTAAAGGGACAATGCTTCTCTTTTTATTGTTATTGAGAAGCATGCTGGTTGTTTTTCTTTCTTGCATCCCTGTAAAATAGGAGCTTTGCAATTCTTAATATAATGTGGTATAGCAGAAGACTGTAAGACTTTAATTTTTATGTGGCAATAAGGAAAATGGAAGCAGACCGGATATAAAAAGGATACTCTCATGTCAGTAAAGGGCCAAATGCCCTCATAACATAGTGTACAAATAAATAAAGGATGCCCATGGCTGGAACAGAGGAAGTGATGGGAAACTGAGCCATCACCCGGTATACACTCAATCCACGTGGTTATGCAAATCCCACCTTCATTCACTACCCTATTGCATCAATAAATGTGGCAGGAAATATGAAGTAAAGAACATTTTCCCATAGGATATTTTACATTCTTTTAACATTGACTTTTGAAACATGGTTTTAAATTGATTATTCCACTGAAAATAGATTGCTGACTTAAAAACTGTTTCATTGCTTGGTTCCAACAACATGACAAAGTCTACCATGTTAAATTAATCTGTATTTGAATTGTGCTGATTTTGTGGTTTTATGTTAACAGTTGAATTGCAGATGTCTTTCTGGCTTGAACTGTGTCAGAGCTTTAAGCATAAGAAGTTTGCATCTAGAGTTTACATCTAGTTTTATATTTGTCCCTGTTGAACCACATGTTAATAAAGATAATTTAGATCCATAATGGAAATTGTGCAAAATTTTTGTCTTTTCCCAGAGGTCATATATTACTTGATGATGTCAAACACAGCAGTAATTACTATTAATATCCCCATAGATAGTCAATTTACAGCCAATTACTCCACAGATAAAGGGCAGAATAGCAAAACTTTCTCTAGAGCTATCCCTGACCTTCACATTCGGGAATGTCGCAGTAGTCAAATCTCTTGTCTGGATCTGTGGTGTAACACCAGGGCCCGTTTTCATCATTGTCTGGATTCCTGCAATAGTTCTCCTCCAGGCCCGCTAGAGGAAATTTTTCAGGCGAAAAGCTGCAGAGGATAGAAAAGAATCACTTTAACTATATTTTAAAAATCAGCGTGTTGTCAGCAGGGCTGACCCCTTCTCTCTGACCCCTTCTCTCTGATCCCTAAGATCCCTTCTCTTTCCCAACTGTGGTTTGAGATTATGTCATCCAACTATTCATACGATTCATACTGAAGGGAAGCAAAAAGCAAAGGAGAAAAAGAAAGCTATTCCCATTTGAATGCAGAGTTCCAAAGAACAGCAAGGACAGATAAGAAAGCCTTCCTCAGCAATCAATGCAAAGAAATAGAGGAAAACAACAGAATGGGAAAGTTAGAGAGATCTCTTCAAGAAAGTTAGAGATACCAAGGGAACATTTCATGCCAAGATGGGCTCAATAAGAGACAGAAATGGTAGGGACCAAACAGAAGCAGAAGATATTAAAAAGAGGTGGCAAGAATACACACAAGAACTGTACAAAAAAGATCTTCATGACCCAGATAATCACGATGGTGTGATCACTCACCTAGAGCCAGACATCCTGGAATGTGAAGTCAAGTGGGCCTTAGGAAGCATCACTATGAACAAAGCTAGTGGAGGTGATGGAATTCCAGTTGACCTATTTCAAATCCTAAAAGATGATGCTGCGAAAGTGCTGCACTCAATGTGCCAGCAAATTTGGAAAACTCAGCAGTAGCCACAGGATTGGAAAAGGGCAGTTTTCATTCCAATCCCCCAAAAAAGCAATGCCAAAGAATGCTCAGACTACCGCACAATTGCACTAATCTCACACGCTAATAAAGTAATGCTTAAAATTCTCCAAGCCAGTTCTTCAGCAATACGTGAACCGTGAGCTTCCAGATGTTCAAGCTAGTTTTAGAAAAGGCAGAGGAACCAGAGATCAAATTGCCAACATCCACTGGATTATCGAAAAAGCAAGAGAGTTCCAGAAAAACATCTATTTCTGCTTTATTGACTATGCCAAAGCCTTTGACTGTGTGGATCACAGTAAACTGTGGAAAATTCTGAAAGAGATGGGAATACCAGACCACCTGATCTGCCTCTTGAGAAACCTGTATGCAGGTCAGGAAGCAACAGTTAGACCTGGACATGGAACAACAGACTGGTTCCAAACAGGAAAAGGAGTGCACCAAGGCTGTATATTGTCATGCTGCTTATTTAACTTATATGTAGAGTGCATCACAGGAAATGCCGGGCTGGATGAAGCACAAGCTGGAATCAAGATTGCCAGGAGAAATATCAATAACCGCAGATATGCAGATGATACTACCTTTATGGAAGAAAGTGAAGAAGAGCTAAAGAGCCTCTTGATGGAAGTGAAAGAGGAGAGTGAAAAAGTTTGCTTAAAGCTCAACATTCAGAAAACTAAGATCATGGCATCTGGTCCCATCACTTCATGGCAAATAGATGAGGAAACAGAGTCAGACTTTATTTTTCTGGGCTCCAAAATCACTGCAGATGGTAGCTACAGCCATGAAATTAAAAGACGCTTACTCATTGGAAGGAAAGTTATGACCAACCTAGATAGCATATTAAAAGGCAGAGACATTACTTTGTCAACAAAGGTCCATCTAGTCAAGGCTATGGTTTTTCCAGCGGTGATGTATGGATGTGAGAGTTAGACTATAAAGAAAGCTGAGCACCGAAGAATTGATACTTTTGAACTGTGGTGTTGGAGAAGACTCCTGAGAGTCCCTTGGACTGCAAGGAGATCCAACCAGTCCATCCTAACAGAGATCAGTCCTGGGTGTTCATAGGAAGGACTGATGCTGAAGCTGAAACTCCAATACTTTGGCCACTTGATGCGAAGAGCTGACTCGTTTGAAAAGACCCTGATGCTGGGAACAATTGAGGGCAGGAGGAGAAGGGGATGACAGGGGATGAGGTGGTGGATGGCATCATTGACTCAGTGGACATGGGTTTGGGTGGACTCCGGGAGTTGGTGATGGACAGGGAGGCCTGGCGTGCTGCGGTCTGTGGGGTCACAAAGAGTCGGACATAACTGAGTGACTGAACTGAACTGAACGTCCAACTGCATTTCAGCTGTGTGCAATAGCATTTGTATCCAGTTGTCAGTGTCTCTATTGATAGCCTGTTCAGTAGAGTAGTTAATATCACTGTTATTGTGTGAACAGCCAAGTCTTAGAAGTAGAGTTAAAGCGTCTTATGCACAGTAGAAATATAAAGCCCTCAAAGCCTGCCAAATTCATGAGACACGCCAAACACCTGCTTTTGTCAGTTGCCCTTCTCTCTGTAAAAATAATAGAAGTTAAGACCATTTTGTCTGTGTGAACTCTACATGAGGCATTATGCTAAAGTCGCTCTATACATTCTCTAATGTAGCCAATAAAAATCCCTGTCAGGAAGGTGTTATTATTCCCACTTCCAAGATCAGAAAACTGAGGCACAGCCATGTGAAGCAGATGAAATCTCACCTAAGCTTGAGCAGTTAATAAATAGCATCTCAAGAGTTTAAAGTCAGATCTGTCTGATGCCAAACTCCACGTCCCCTCTGAGGTGCATCTAGAATAAATGGGAGAGTGGGAGGACGGAGTGAAGCTCATTTTCAGGGATGAGTTGCTGTGTTGCAATAAGAAACTGGGTTAAAAACCTAAGACTTCGAATCTAAAATGGCAGATTTTGCTTCTGGTTCTCCTGTGTAGCTGTTTTTGGTAGATTTGGTGCTCTTGGGACTTCAGTTTCCTCATCGGCTGGTGTATCGATGACCAAGGTTCTTTCTCAGATCCTTGCCATTCTATGACTTGGCCATTTGGTTTGTCCTTTTCATCTCAATAAACCTTAATGTGCTGGGAACATGAGACTTCATCTCTTTGTTGTTGTTAAATCTCTCAGTTGTGCCCGACTCTTAGGGACCCCATGGACTGTAGCCCACCAGGTTCTTCTGTTCATGGAATTTTTCAGACAAGAATACTGGAGTGGGTTGCCATTTCTTTCTCTGGGGGATCTTCTTGACCCTGGGCCTTGTCTCCTGAATTGGCAGGTGGGTTCTTTACCACTGAGCCACCAGGAAGCCCAACTGATAAGGATGGCTAAAGATGATTTGTTTGGGAGTGAGAAGGATCATAGACACTACATTTCCACCTGATAAGCACTGTTCATGAGAATTAAATATCACCTAATACCACACTGGGCAAAGTATAAAGAATGACATTAAAATAAATAATAGGCAAGTTGCAATATAATCTGTTTTCCACAATGTTGATGTGAACAAATGTTTGATTTAGACTGATTCAATTGTAAACATCATCATCTTTTGTCTTTTCTCCGTCTCAGCCTAGAATTCATGTTCTAGAATTTATTATTCTTTTTTTATTGTTTAAAATCTTCCCCCCAAAAAGCATATACAGAAGAATGAATGGAAAGCAGCCGTTTTCTGCTTTTATGCCATCAATTATTGAACGGCTCTGCACCAGCATCAGTAAGATTCTCCCCATACTTGCTAGTCACATGCTCTGGTCTGAGTAGGAAGTAATGGAGTCATGCTGAGTACAAGAGGTGAACACGGAGACAGAAGAGAAGTCTCACTTGGGTACGTGTGGGGAGGCGGCGCTCCATTTTTGACAGGTGACACCAGTTCTCGTTTTGGCTGTGGTCCCTCTGTAGGTCTTCCCGTTTCCGGTCTTGCACTCCAACATGTAGACTGCAAGGAAGCCCAAACAGTGGTCAAACCCCTCCACAGCAACGACAAGAAATCACGAGGAAGCCCTGCACTGCTTGATCATGTTGTAAGAAACGACGCGGTTACCCACTCTCTAAAAAGGCAGTCTGTGTGAGAGTTACTGCAGGCTTCCCTGGTGGCTCAGTGGTAAGGAATCTGCCTCCCAGTGCAGGAGATTCGGGTTCAATCCCTGGGTCAGGAAGATCCCCAGAGAAAGAAATAGCAACCCCCTCCAGTATCCTTGCCTGGACAATTCCATGAACAGAGGAGCCTGGTGGGGTGCAGTGCATGGGGCTGCAAAAGAGTCGGACACACGACTAAAGCAACCAAACAACAACAGCAAAGAATTGTAGTTAAGGGTGGGGCGCTGACTCCTTTATCCAGAGCTCCTGCCCTTCCGCGTGCCAGGCAGATGCTGCAGGCAGGGGGTGCTGCGGATGCTTGGAGTATGAACCGTACAGGTCCTGCCCGAGTGGAACTTACATCCCAGTGGAGTCTGGGGTGTCAGGTACAGAAGGTAATCAAGGACACGGATTGTGAAATAGACAACCTCATGGCAACACGTGTAACAGAGAAAATAAATAGCATCCTGAGGGAGTGGATGGGAAGGGGGTGAGGGCTTCTTCCTGGAATGGGCAGACCTGCAGAGGCTGAAAAAGATGCAAGCCATTTCTAGGCTCATGGTGGTATTTTAAGTGTGGAAAAAGAACTAAACAGGGTAATGCAGTTGTGGTCTACCCTCAGCATTTACAGAAATTGCTCTCAACCAGCCTCCATTTAAACAACTTGCTGGTTACCCAGTGGGCTCCATCCTGCCTTTAAAACACACTGCCAGGGGTCCCCTTCGGCCCACATGCAGCAGGATGGGCATCTGTGGCTGGCAGGCCACCTTTGGGAGCGCTGACCAGCTCTGTTCCTACCAGTTGGGTTATACTCTTACCAAGAGTCCGTTGTTTTTATTTCCAAAACTTTTTATACAGCTCTATTTGATTGCAGATGATCTAAACTGAGAAATGAATGGGGGAGGGGAGGGAGTTTTTTTTTTAATATATATAAACTAAGATAAATCGTTTCAAGTAGTTGAAAGAGTAGAGTAGTTTTTTAAATTGTCTTCAAGGGGCTTCCCTGGTGGTCCAGTGGGGAAGACTCTGTGCTCCCACTGCAGGGGACATAGGTTCCTTCCCCAGTCCAGGAAGTAAGATCCCCCAGGCCACAGAATGCAGTCAAAACAAATTGTTACCAAACCCACTGAGAGCAGTCCCTTCCTGTTGCTGATATGAGTCTGAGGGGAGGGGAAGCATGAAAATATAAAGGAATTTTACAGTCAGATTGATTAATGGGTGTCTCTAGACTTGCTCAACTTCAAAGAGAAGGACAGATTATGGTAGATAATTCATGAGTGTGGTTTACACAAGAAATGCTCTAGATAACTTCTGTTGGTGGTCCCCGGATTCAAAGAAAAAAGGTCTCTGTTTTATGTCCAAAGGTACCAGCATAAGCTCGTGTTTTCAAAGAAAATATAAAAGATTTAAAGTATATTTGTATCATCCATTGTGATTCCCCACTTAATATTTTTTAATAGAGGATACTTATTTTACAATGCTGGGTTAGTTTCTACCATTCAACAATGTGAATCAGCCCTAAGTATGTTTATACATACATATATATATATATATATATATATATATATATATATTATATATTATATATATATATCTCCTCCCTCTTGAGTCTCTCTCCCACCCCACCCCCCACCCCACCCTCTGGGTCATCACAGAGCACTGAGTTGAGCTCCCTCAGCTTTCCACGAGCAATCTATTTTGCACATGAGTGTTTTATGTGTAAATAAATAGTGGGAAGCCGCTCTATCACACTGGGAGCTCAGTTCGGTGATCTTGGGCTTCGCAGGTGGCATTAGTAGTGAAGCACCCGCCTGACAATGCAGGAGACATAAGAGATGCAGGTTTAATCCCTGAGTCGGGAAGATTCCCTGGAATAGGAAATGGCAACCCATTCCAATATCCTTGCCTGAAAATTCCATGGACAGAGGAGCCTGGTGGGCTACAGTCCAATAGGATAGCAAGGATTCGGACATGGCAGAGGCAACTTAGCAGACAGTGTGTACATGTCAGTGCTTTAAATTAATTGATCAATTATCTGGGTAGAATACTTCTAACACACCTACAGTAACTGCTGCTTTAAATCCAACACTCTGTTTAAAGATTACGGATATATCTTCATTGAGATATATGATGACAGTCATGTATGTGTTACACTTATCCAAAAGCTAAGCAAGGTATTCCGGAGGCCAGGGGTCAGGGAAGGGGACCCTCGAGCTGCAACTTGGGCGCTGAGGAGCCGGAAGAACAGAGGAGGGTCAGGATGAACAAGCCCGTGCCTCGCCTGCAGGAGGCACAGACGTCAGCCCAGCACGCGAGGTCGGCTGAGTAACAGCGCCTGGTAGCAACTGGTGAGTATTTGGACTTTCTTCTAAGAGCACTGAGGGTTCGAAGCAGGGCTGTCCTGGAGCAGCCGCTGCGGTGATGAGGGCAGCTTAGACCCAAGTGGCGGCAATGGCCCTGGTGGCCAGTGGAGGTGAAACTGATCTGACACCGACTGTTCCCAGAAGCACCCTGGCAGGTGATTTTGCAGCGGGTCGATATTCCACAGTGAAGAAACAAACACCCAAAAATGACTGACTTTTGACTCTTTCCCTCTCTTTTGTTTGTCTGTACCCGCCACAGTTTGTATAACCTTTGGCTCCTTTCCATCACCCTGAAAACAGGCAACTCTTCAACTAGCCAAACGAAGCCTAGCGGTCACCCCCTTGATCCTTCAGGTTAACCGTTTACAGAGGACATGCTTAAATGGTAGCGTTTGCACAGAGAATCCCACCAGCATTTTTCAAATGTCTGATAGACTGGGTAAGCCCATAAATCTCTTCCTTTACTCACTAACTGCAAGAACTAATAACGTCCATAGATAACCTTCAGATTTAATCTGCACTTTAGACTCAAGAGTTAGAGCTCAACAGTGGACCCGGAGTGAGGTTAACAGACGCACAGCTATTTAAAGCTAAGATGAACCACCATGTAGATATAATCCTGACCTAAAAGACACCTCTCAAAATCTTAAGAGTTTGGTGGGAAAACTTGAGAGAACGTGCAAGCCGTTGTCAAGAATACGTGAAATAGGATGTTTCTTGTTGTCTTCAGCACTTGTGATGCAGAATATTTGGAGAGCAAAACCGCTATCAAAATAGTCCTGACACCTCTCCAATGACAGAGAATGGGAAGTGGCTGCAAAAGCATTGTCACTTGAATCTTTGTACAGACTTAATGAACTTGTGTACGTCTAAGAAGCCACACAATTTCTGCAGGAATCTAGGCCATCCGTGGTCCTAAACAACAAAGGATCCAGAGTTTTTAAGGAAACTCTCAAAAGTGAGCTGCAACGTCTGCACGTTTTCAAATTTCTGCACCATTTTAGAGACTACGGGAAATATAGGCCATGACAGAAAGAAAAGTAGAATGTGTAAGCGTAAAATGAAGGATACTGTCTCTATTTAAATGTTACTGCAGATTGAAAACACCTCAGTTTTGCTACTGCTCCAGGCTTTAGACCACAGATGGTGGTCCCTGCAGAACAAAAAAACCAAAATAATAAGGAACTTGTGTACTCTATCTTTTCTTCTTAAAAATAAGAAGAAAATATCTTTGTTATTTAATATCTTTAAATATGATATTTAAATATCTTCATATTTAAACCTTAATATCTTAGAATAAATTAAAATTTCTTAATATTTTAATATCTTTAAATAAGATATTATTTAGTATCTTATTTTCAGGGTCCTAGAGGCAGAAGTGATTTTGTAAATCCAATCCCTGTGTTTTGAAAGCAAGAGGAAGGAAACCTAAAAGGTGAAATAATATATTCAGGTTGGCATTGTGGGTCAGTGGCCAAATCTTCTGACTCCAAGATCATTTTCAATGCACCATAGTGACTCCATTTTCTAGTCTGATAAATTCCAGATAGTAACTGGGCTGGTGGGGAGGGAAGGGAGAGGGGAAGGACAAGAAGAAAGAGAAAGACAGAAGGAGGAGGAAGAAAACATTGTACATACTTCTCTTCTCATATAGAATGACATCCCTCATCCTGAAGACTGGGGAGGTCTTGCTGTTTTCAGCCATGATGACACATTGTTGCTCTTTACTGTGATACTGGAATGCCCTGCAGAGGGGAGACAGAAAACACCACTCTAGCCCCTTGTCTAAAGGAATTTAAACACCACTCTATTTCCTTTGTGTAAAGAGAACTTTTAAAGACAACTTTCGATGAATCAAGGAGCTCAGAACTTGCTTTCAATTCAACCTGGCACCATATTGAAAGGATACAGCGCCATGTAGATATTCTTTTTTTCTCTCCTGCCTTTACCTTCTTCCCCTCTCCATTTTCTTTCCGTTTTAACTGCTTTATTCTTTCTGCACCCGTTTTTCTTAACGAAGCACCAGAATATCTGCTTTGTGTGGGAAAGAAGCAACTGAGCTTCTTTGAACCCATTCCCAAGACGGTCCACATGGACACCTCTACCTTCCCGATTGACAATGCCTCTGATTCTACCCGCTTCCCTCACGCCCCCCAGCCCTGCACTCGTCTTGTGTGAGTATTCAGCCTGGCATCAAAGTCGTCCAAGGCTTCCTTTCCAGCCCCATCTCTTACATAAACCTTTGCATCAGCTGACGAGGCCCATCTCACAGGTGCCCAGCCAGGCTGCCCTCTGCCTAGAATCCTTCCCACCCACTCGCCGTTTACCAAGATTTCACCCTTCGAAGCCCAGCTCAGCTCCCCCAACTCCACCCCAGGCCTTCCCCAGTTGTCTCAGCTCTTAGGGTTGTTATTTCCTCTGAATCTTAACAGAGCACATACTGATTTTATCAATATCTCACATCGGCTGTATTTTTTTTTAATTTTTTTACATTTCATCCAGTTTCTGTGACACCATAAATACAAAAGGGCAAGCACTGGCTTTCGGATCTACACAAAAATCTATCATATACTGATTTTATATGTCATATATAAAAGCTATCTTATATATATATACCAGATCACTGTATCTATGCTTCATGGCTCATTAAGGTCTAGGACACTTCCAGTCACATGATCCTCAATAAATATTTACCAACAATGATGTTAAAAAGCTACAGCCATAGCAATAGCTGCTGATGTCAACTGTTAAATAATTTCCTTTTGGGGTGTTTTTCTAAAAGGACACTAATCAACTTTCACAAGAAACTATATGGTTTCAGACACCGGAAGCCAATACAGACTCCAAACTCCAACCTCATGCAATTCCTCTTAAATCCTATTTTCAATGATTAATCCCTGAGCAAACTTCTTGTGATCAGTGTAACGTGTCTCAATCAGCAGGAGTTCTGCGTAGGTGCAGTTACCAGGAACATACCTGCAAACGAAGTCTGTCTCCTCCTCACACTTTGCTGCACAATCCTCTACGCTTCTTCCCGCCATGTTCTTCCGACTCAAACTAAGCAAGGAAGCCCCCTGGGTATTTACATAGTCATCCAGGAGGTCTCCGAGACCTGCAAAAGTCAAATTAAAATGCAGCAGCTGATTAATGCACCAACACCGCTGATAATTAATTATCATGAATTTGTAAATTATTCGCTTTGCATCAACCAAGTAAAATTTGCTGCTCTATTGGAAGCAACTGGGTGGTTGTGAATACAAATGACTAACTAGGAAAACAATTCCATGACTAGATGGCACGATGTTAAAAGGTTGTCTAGATTACTGGGTTAATAGAACAATTTAACAATTTTCACATTACTACGTTAATGGGTATGAAACCTTAAATAAGAAAAAATTTGATCTGTTTCTAGTAATTGCATGTCATGATGGAGCACTAGGAGACCACCCTTGGGCAATTTTGATGATGATTTGTCCATCCCTGGGTCTAAATAGAACCTCAGTTCAGTTCCGTCACTCAGTTGCGTTTGACTCTTTGCAACCCTATGGGACTGCAGCACGCCAGGCTTCCCTGTCCATCACCAACTCCCAGAGTTTACTCAAACTCATGTCTATCAAGTCAGTGATGCCATCCAACCATCTCATCCTCTGTCATCCCCTTCTCCTCCCGCCTTCAATCTTTCCCAGCATCAGAGTCTTTTCCAATGAGTCAGTTCTTCGCATCAGGTGGCCAAAGGATTGGAGCTTCAGCTTCAGCATCAGTCCTTCCAATGAATATTCAGGACTGATTTCCTTTAGGATGGACTGGTTGGATCTCCTTGCACTCCAAGGGACTCTCAGGAGTCTTCTCCAACACCACAGTTCAAAAGCATCAATTCTTTGGCACTCGGCTCTCTTTATGGTCCAACTCTCACATCCATACGTGATGACTGGAAAACCATAGCTTTGACTAGACGGACCTTTGTTGGCAAAGTAATGTCTCTGTTTTTTAATATGCTGTCTAGGTTGGTAATAACTTTTTAAACAGAACCTGGAGCCCATTATTTGATTTCCCACAGTACAAACTTCAGTTGTGACAGTGTTGCTTAAACTAATGTGACAGGCATTCTCTGAATGGTCCCATCACCAGATACAAAAACTTTGTTGAGCTGATGATGTTGAGAAGAAATAAGACCTGGGCTAAATCTTGACCATAATACACAGTCATTTTTTTACTGGGCTTAGTACAGTGACCCCTCACTATTTATTAAAAAAGAAACCATTTGGGGCTCAATGATAACAGTTTTCTGGCGTTTCTGAGGGAACTGCACAAGAGTCTGGTACAAACAATGGTCTCGATTTTCTTCTGAGATAGAATCTGAGTCAAACGTCTGTCTGAGGTCGCTCTGCCCCTGGCTACTGCAGAGGGTGGCCAGGGGGTGCCCAGCCGCGGTCCCACCACAGGGCTGCCAAGAGAACTCGGTGATCCGGGGGCCAGCATGGCCCCTGAGACAGCCATGACTCTATTTCACTCCTCGAGGGGCTCCCCTCCATCCTTTGGAATGGAACACCAGCCATGCTCATAGCATGAGGGGCTAAAAAGAGGTTAACACACTGGAGACGTCAGTTTCCTAAAGTTTGCCTAAGTGGGATTAGGCAACCTGGCAACCTTGACCGCTTTAGGGGGCGGAGTGGAGACCAAAGCCCAAGTGAGCGGGTTGACAAGTGACCAGAACAGGCGCTGGGAATGTCTTGGGAGGACAAGTCTTCTCAGAAGCCTGGCTGTGAAAGGAGCATCTCCTAGAGGCCATATGAAGTCTCAGGAATGTTTTAATATTTTTGTTTTTAAAGTTTTAATATTTTAACATTTTTATTTAAAATGTTGATTTACAATGTTGTATTCATTTCAGGTGTACAAAAAAATGATTCAATTATACATGCATTTTTTTTTAGATTCTTTTCCATTATAGGTTATTACAAGCTATTGAGTATTGTTCCCTGAGCCACAGCAGTAGGTCCCTCCTTATCTATTTTATGTAGCATCCCAAAGTGGGGCTTCCCTTATGGCTCAGCTGGTAAAGAATCCGCCTGCAGTGTAGGAGACCTGGGTTCGATCCCTGGGTTGGGAAGATCCTCTGGAGAAGGGAAAGGCTACCCACTCCAGTATTCTGGCTTGGAGAATTCCATGGTGTTATATCCTGAGATATAACATATATTTTATATATGCTAATCCCCGACTCCTAATTTATACCTCCACCTTATTTCCGCTCTGGTAACCAGAAGGTTTGTTTTCTATGTCCATGAGTCTATTTCTGCTTTGCAAATCACTTCATCTGCATCATTTTTTTTAGATTCTACATATAGGTGATATCATATGATATCTGTTTTTCTCTGTCTGACTTACTTCAGTTAGCATGATCACCTCTAGGTCTTCTGGGAAATTTTTTTAAGATGAGACATTTAGGAGCATGTTCGGATACTGATGAAAATGATCCGGTAGGAAGGATCATTAAGGGCCAGATGCGCTTTCTTAGAAGGGCCATCCCTGACCACCGTGGACACATGCCTTGCTCAGGGCTGATGCACTGTCCCAGACGGAGACAAAGCCATTCCCGGAGCCCACGCTCTCCCTGACTCTGCTTTTCTTCTTCAACCTAAGATTCTCCAAACTGGAAGCATGGATCCTTCCACCCTCGAACAGGAGTTGACCGGCGGGCTGCCGTCTAAGGGGTCGCACAGAGTCGGACACGACTGAAGCGGCTTAGCAGCAGATGTAGCTTGATACACCAAAAGCTTTCGATATATGTATCAAGACTATAGAGAAATGCATATTTAGACCCACGCTCAGGTCTTCATCTTGAATTTTTCTCCCAACCTGAGCTCTCCTTTCCAGAAACGGTTGTGCTTTGGTAATTTCTATAGATGAGGGTGTAACTGCTTTTTTCTTTTCTTTTTTAAAATTAATTAATTTTAATTGGAAGATAATTACAATATTGTAGTGGGTTTTGCCATACATCAACATGAATCGGCCACTGGTGCACATGTGTCCCCCATCCTGAACCCCCTCCCACCTCCCTCCCCACCCTATCCCCCTGGCTGGTCCCAGAGCACCAGCTTTGAGTGCCCTGGTTCATGCATCGAACTTGCCCTGGTCATCTATTTCACATGCAGTAATGTATATGCTGCAGTGCTATCCTCTCAAATCATCTCACCCTTACAGGAAAGGGGGGGAAAATCTCCTTTTACAGCAGTTCTCAGTGAGAGGCAGATAAGCGGTTTGCATTTCACAAACAGCCAAGTCTTTTCTTTCAAGCACATAAGCATGGGGGCATATATACATAATACTGTGATTTTTTTAAAAGCTCACATTATTCATAAACTGTACTTGTTTTAGTCACAATATACATCCCTATTCAGTCTAGAATATAAAAACAATTTTCTTACTGAAAAGATTTCTCTAATATTTCTTGGTCAATAAATAAACTGTATTATAACCCACTGTCAAATGAGCCCTAGAACTAAAGAAAGAAAATATGGGGATTTGCAATTTAGAGAGAAGAAAATTTATTCCATTTTCAGATATTTCTTTGTCATATCAGCTCCTAAGGTAGGTCTCAGCAAGTATACGCTATGAAATATAATAACATAATTAAAGGTAAATTAATTAAAGGATAATAAAAATAGAAAATTTCACAATATATAATATATATTATATTTTATTTATATATAATATATATTATAAAATATAAAAAATCATTTATACCCTGGCCTGCTCTACTTTCTAAGAACTCTTGAAAAGATCTAATTTTAGTCTTTACAGGATATATTTTATACAGTTCTTGTGTTTGCTTTTTAAAAATATGTTTCTTTTTCATTGAATGATAATTGCTTTACAATATTGTATTGGTTTTTTCCATACATCAACATGAATCATCCCTTATGTTTATTTTTAAAGTTTCAGTTCAGTGCAGTCGCTCAGTCGTGTCTGACTCTTTGAGACCCCATGGACTGCAGCACACCAGGCTTCCCTGTCCATCACCAACTCCCGGAGCTTGCTCAAACTCCTGTCCATAAAGTTGGTGATGCCATCCATTTTAAAGTCTGAGGGTAATAAAAATGTTTTAAAAGGTCCTGTGATAGTTGCACACCTCTAAATACTAAGACCCATTAGATTATACACTTCAAATGTGTGAATTGTGTAGTATGTGAATTATATCTCAATAAAACTGTAAAAAAAAAGAGAGAGAGAGAGAGCCTCAAAGACATGCTTAGAATATTTTAAAGAAGGTTTAAAGTTGAAAAAGTGAGAACCATTGGATTCCTTCTCGGAAAGCCCTGACTGAAGTCCTGGTTTCTTCACTTCCTGGTTTTGGGAGTTTGGTCAATAGGCAAATAATGTGATTTTCCTAACTACAGATTTCCTCATCTATAAAACGAGGATAAGTCTACTAAAATACCCATTGTATCTGCTAAATAAGCTGGTGATGATAATGGACACACATGTGTATGGATGGATAAAAAAAGTACCACTCTATCTCGGACACTCCGTAGAGATTTGTTGAATTGCTGTATGTACATTGCCTGACTAATCAATGCCTGTGATTTCTCCAGGCATAAGAAGCAAGCTAAGATGTATTAAAGACCTTCCCTAACAGGGAATAGGTCAACACAACCACTCTGGTCAAAGATCGTGGTCAGAGATATTTCATTGTTCACATTTGAAAGTCAGGAGAATATGAAACCTTAACAAAAATGGTCTAGCTTAACCAAACGGAGAACCAGGCAAAGAGACCAACAACTTTTGGAGTTGTTAGCACTCTGGGCTATTTTTTTCAACTAAAATACCCATCACTTGGGATCCATCTTTTATACTGAAAGCATCATTCATTATTTTCTCTGTCCATTTGTCTCCAGCATTCACATGAGGGAAACAAACCTTATTTCTTGAAGAATTCCTCCATCTTAGATGCTCAACTGGGAATCTGATGAATCAAAAGCTAAATTCGGCAAGTTGCCCATAAAACAATGATGGCTTTATTTTTAATATATTGCTAGGGAAAAAAAAAATTGATTCAAGTGAAAAAACAAATCTTTAAGTCTTACCTGATTTCAGAAATAAGAGAAGTAGGAACACCACCTCCTTATGTTCCATTTTGGGACTGGCCAGCCGCGTCCCAAAAACACTGTGTCCCAATCCCAGGATGTTATTGACTTACATGAGAGGAAACGCGCTTACAAACAAGATAATCACACAGAGTTAATCATTCTCCCGGAGGCCCGCTGCCGCTGTGCTCTGAGGGATCAAACATTACCTGGACGGGAGGATCTTACAAAATGTTAACAGCGGAGTCTGCAATAGATGCTGGGAAGTGGTGGAGACTGCCCACCCCCACCCTGGCCGCCCCAGGCTGCTTCTGCCTCCCTGCACACCCCACCCCCTAGCCCATCTTTTCCACTTTCTCTTCTTTCCTTCCCTCTTCCTTCTTTCACTTTATTTTGGGTAAAACAAAAATTACAACAGTAGCTAACATGTGCTGAGAACTTTCCTATGCCAGACCTCCTGCATAGTTTCATTCAATCTTCCAAACAGCAATACTGGGGCTTCCCTGGTGGTGCAGTGGTAGAGGGTCCACCTGTTACTGAGTCCAAGCTCGCTCTGCCAGCCGCACGACAGGCCAATGAATCCGAGAGATGAGGGGTTGAGGCAAGGAAAGACTTTAATCAGGGGAGCCTGGCTGACTGAGAAGATGGCAGGTTATCACCTCAACATAGCTGTCTTGGCAGGGCCTGGTTGCCAGGTTCTTTCGTGGATCAGATCCATAAAAGATGGGTCCATAAACGATGGATCACCTCCAGAGAGGTGAGGAAGCAAAGTAGAAAGACTTTTCAGTCCTTGCAAATGTCCCCTAGAATGGCAAGCCTTAAGCATGAGAATGTGTTCATTTTACTTCCTCTGGTTCAGTTCAGTCGCTCAGTCATGTCTGACTCTTTGTGACCTCATGGACTGCAGCCCTCTAGGCTTCCCTGTCCATCACCAACTCCTGGAGCTTGCTCAAGCTCATGTCCATCGAGTCGGTGATGCCACCCAACCCTCTCATCCTCGGTCGTCCCCTTCTGTCTCTCACTTCCGTACAGTCCTTCGCAGGTGGGCAGCTCAGGTTATCTCCCTGAGGCAGGCCATTATGTATGTTTACAATAACAAAAGAAGGGTTAAAGTCACAGAAGCAGATCCAATGTAAATTTGAAATTAACCCTTCCTGGTTACCTGCCTGCCAATGCAGGAGACGTGGGTTCGATCCCTGGTCTGGGAAGATCCCACATGCCACAGAGCAACTAAGCCAGTGCGCCACTACTGAGTCTGTGCTCCAGAGCCCAGGACTCACGACTGCTGAAGCCCACGGGCCCCAGAGCCCACGAGAAGCCACGGCAATGAGACGCCCATGCTCTGCCCCTGGAGAGTAGACCCCGCTTGCTGCAGCCAGAGAAAAACCTGCACAGCCAGAGAACCCAGAACAGCCAACAATAAACAAAAAAACTGTATTAAAAACACAAGCAATATTACGATCGTCCCTACTTAAGGCGACAGGCTGAGCAAGTCTAAACAAGGCATGAAGCCAATGGACACAGTCTACTGAAAACCATAAATGTCCATTTTCTGCTCTTTTTCTGCCATGGATGGTGGCAGTACACCTTTTCCTCCTTTCAACTCTTGTTAGCTGCATGAATATATTTGGTTCTACAGCTGTTAATGTGTGACTGAGGTTGCCTTCCATGTCCTTCTGGCTACGGATTCTTCATCACCTTCCCAATGCAGCAGCACCCCAAGAACACGGGTAAACAAGAAGCGGAGTGTGGCTACTGGCCTCATTTCGTGCAGTGGAAAAAGAAGAGGAAAAAGGGATGGGTTGCTTAGGTGTAGATGGTATATCTGGATGGAGGCTCCCATTCCAGCTCAGTCCCACAGGGCTCAGCTTCACAGGCACAGGGCAGGCACAAAGAGAAGGACTCCCCTAGATTGTGCATAGAAATCCCACACCGACTCCCTGGGAGGAATGCAGGACCATGCTTTTGCCCAAGACTGTAAAGACAATTAACTCTCCATCAGTCATTTTCTACTTGAAAGAATGGCAGAAGCTAAGGGAAGAGATAAAGAAAAAGATCATCTCAGTACAGTGTAGCAGGTCAAATAAATTCTGAGATGTGTATTGTCATTGAGTTCAATTCATTAAGTATGTATTGACCACACAGTAGGTGTTAGATTCTTCTGTACAAAGTTGCTTCAGTTGTGTCTGACTCTGAGACCCTATGGACCCTTCAGGCTCCTCAGTCAATGAGATTCTCCAGGCAAGAATACTGGAGAGGGTTGCCATGCCCTCCTCAAGGGGATCTTCCTGACCCAGAGATTGAACCCATGTCTCTTGTGTCTCCTGCAATGGGAGGCAGGTTCTTTACCACTAGCACCACCTTGGAAGGTCTAGATTCTTCTAGGATTGTGCAAAAGGTCTCTATCTCTCTCCAAATCACAGTCTCTACCCTCCGCAGTCTACACCTAAAGGAACTCCAGGAAACTTTTGTACACAAGATGTGTGAAGACCACTGCTCCACCCAGGTGTTCGTGGGGGTTGGGGAGCAGTTAGGACACCAAATAAGAGAGAAGCTCTGCCCGGCCTGGGGCCCACAACCAAGATCCACTCAGGTTCTCATAGGAAGAGAAGAACCAGCTGCTTCCTCCCTTCCTGGCATTAAAGTGGCAAATTCCTCAAAAGTACCTTGAACACAAGGAAAGACCAAGATCACAAGGGGAGTGGGGTAGAAACCCCTTTGTTCTCACCTGCACCCACCTGCTTGAGGTGGAAGTTGTGGCCAGGTGGCATCTGCCCAGGGCAGATGGCAGGGACCTCACACTGCCTGCTGGATGTGGCACCTGTCTCATTTCCCCACTGATTCCCCAGCTTCCTCCAGCCCTGGGTCAACTCCTCTCAGCCCAGGCTCTGCCCTCTGGGAACTGTCATTGTATGGCAGCTCATTTCTTTCTAAAATTATTTAAAATTTTATCTTATTGAAATATAGTTGATTTACAAACTTGTGTTAATTCTTACTCTACTGTGTCATTTCTTTATTATGAACATCTCTGCTTTCCCCTCCCCCAAGACCATGTCATTTTAAAACAAAACAGCAGAACATTAATTCATCTATGAAGGGATTACCTGGTGGCTCAGATGGTAAAGAATCTACCGGCAATGCAGGAGACCCGAGTTCAATACCTGGGTCGGGAAGATCTCCTGGAGAAGGAACTGGCAATCCACTCCATGGACTGGATTGGAGGAATCCACTGGAAAATCCACAGAAGGAGGAGACTGGAGGGCTACAGCCCATGGGCTCACAAAGAGTCAGATACAACTGAGCAACTTCACTTTCTTTTACTTTCATTAAGGGCTCAAAATATGCCTTCATCATTGCAAGGGTTCATCAGTTCAGTTCAATCACTCAGTCACGTCCGATTCTGCGACACCATGGACTGCAGCACGCCAGGCCTCCCTGTCCATCACCAACTCCTGGAGTTTACTCAAACTCATGTCCATTGAGCCAGTGATGCCATCCAACCATCTCATCCTCTGTTGTCCCCTTCTCCTTCCAGCAACAGGGTCTTTTCCAATGAGTCAGTTCTCTGCATGAGGTGGCCAAAGGATTGGTTTCAGCTTCAACATCAGTCCTTCCAATGAACACTCAGGACTGATTTCCTTTAGGATGGACTGGTTGGATCTCCTTGTAGTCCAAGGGACTCTCAAGAGTCTTCTCCAACACTACAGTTCAAAAACATCATTTCTTCAATGCTCAACTTTCTTTATAGGCCAACTCTCACATCCATACATGACTACTGGGAAAACCATAGCCTTAACCAGATGGACCTTTGTTGACAAAGTAATATCTCTGCCCTTTAATATGCTGTCTAGATTGGTCATAACTTTTCTTCCAAGGAGCAAGCATCTTTTAATTTCATGGCTGCAAACACCATCTGCAGTGATTTTGGGGCCCAAAAAAAATGAAGTCTGTCACTGTTTCCATTGTTTCCCCATCTATTTGTCATGAAATGATGGGACCAGATACCATGATCTTAGTTTTTTTTAATGTTGAGTAGTTTTAAGCCAACTTTTTCACTCTCCTCTTTCACTTTCATCAAGAGGCTCTTTAGTTCTTCACTTTCTACCATAAGGGTGGTATCATCTGCATATCTGAGGTTATTGATATTTCTCCTGGCACTCTTAATTCCAGCTTGTGCTTCTTCCAGCCCAGCATTTCTCATGATGTACTCTCCATATAAGTTAAATAAGCAGGGTGACAATATATAGCCTTGACGTACTCCTTTCCTGATTTGGAACCAGTCTGTTGCTCCATGTCCAGTTCTAACTGTTGCTTCCTGACCTACATACAGATTTCTCAGGAGACAGGTCAGGTGGTCTGGTAGTCCTATCTCTTGAAGAGTTTTCAACAGTTTGTTGTGATCCACATAGTCAAAGACTTTGGCACACTCAATAAAGCAGTAGATGTTTTTCTGGAACTCTTGCTTTTTTGATGATCCAATGGATGTTGGCAATTTGATCTCTGGTTCCTTTGCCTTTTCTAAATTCAGCTTGAATATCTGGAAGTTCATGCTTCATGTACTGTTGAAGCCTTTCTTGGAGAATTTTGAGCATTACTTTGCTAGCATGTGAGCTGAGTGCAATTGTGCAGTAGTTTGAGCATTCTTTGGGATTGGAATGAAAACTGATCTTTTCCAGTCCTGTGGCCACTGCTGAGTTTTCCAAATTTGCTGGCATATTGAGTGCAGCACTTTCACAGCATCATCTTTTAGGATGTGAAATAGCTCAACTGGAATTCCATCCCCTCCACTAACTTTGTTCGTAGTATGCTTCCTAAGGCCCACTTGACTTCACATTCCAGGATGTCTGGCTCTAGGTAAATGATCACACCATGTGATTACCTGGGTCATGAAGATCTTTTTTGTACGGTTCTGTGTATTCTTGCCACCTCTTCTTAATATCTTCTGCTTCTGTTAGGTCCATACCATTTCTGTCCTTTACTGAGCCCATCTTTGCATGAAATGTTCCCTTGGTATCTCTAGTTTTCTTGAAGAGATCTCTCGTCTTTCCCCTTCTGTTGTTTTCCTCTATTTCTTTGCATCGATCACTGAGGAAGGCTTTTTTATCTCTCCTTGCTATTCTTTGAAACTGCATTCAGATGGGTATATCTTTCCTTTTCTCCTTTGCCTTTTGCTTCTCTTCTATTCACAGCTATTTGTAAGGCCTCCTCAGACAACCATTTTGCCTTTTTGCATTTCTTTTTCTTGGGGATGGTCTTGCAAGGGTTCATAGCAAGTTTATTTTTGCATTTGAGGCCAATTTGCAGAGTGCTTCCACAGTGTGAGTTTATTAGGGTATATCACCTAGGAATCATGTTATCATCCATCTGGAGGTGGGGGTTCTTTCTTTATTCGACCTTTTCCTCCTGTTTGCTGGCTTTTGTTCCTCAGGCTCTGGGACCAGGAATGAGATGCTTATCAGCCCTGAGCCCTGGAGAAGAGATAGCAGAGCCGCTCAGCGAGCTTGGGAGTTAAAATGTAACCTGCCCAAGAGCACTTTCTAAGCAAGACCTGAGTGACAAATTCAGCGGTCAGCAAGGTGGTATTTCTTAATTGATTGTCCTTATGGAAACCAACATGTTTATCTGTTTTTGTTTTCTTTTTAAGTGCCTTCATCGGACATCTCTTCATTAGACTTGTTATGTGCTTGCGAAAAATATCAACAGAGAAGATAGTAACTCCCAGATAATTAACCAACCCACTCTGAGTCAGCAGGAGAGGCACCCAAAGATCAAAGCAAGCAGAGAGAAAACAGGTCATCCTCTCCATCTCTAAAACTCATCATTCTCTAAGGTAATTACGACAAAAGTCTTTTTTCACAGTATCTGAAGAGACAAGGCATGCTGAAAACATTAAAATCTTTTAAGAAAGAAAAATTAGTGTGCATAAAAGCTGGTGAAATCTGAGCAAGTTCTGTGGACTATCAATACCATGCAATTCCTGGTATTGATAATAAACTATAATTAAGAAGATGCTACCTCTGGGGAGACTGGATGACTGGGTGATGGTTATGCTGGATCTCTCCATAGTATTTTTGTAACTTCTTGTGTGTTTATAATTATTTCAAAGTAAAAGAAAAACAGGTTTATGTCTATATTTTATATATTTAAATATATGTATATATTTTGATATACTAGAGATACATCTATATGTTTAGATATGTGTGTTTGTATTTGGTATATATGGATACATTTGGACATATGTACGTTATTTGGATATGTGTGTATATATTTGCATATATATGTATATATTTGGCTATCATGTGCTTAGTCACTCAGTCATGTCCAACTCTTTGTGACTGCATAAACAGTAGCCCCCAGGCTCCTCCGTCCATGGGATTTTTCAAAAAGTAATACTGGAGAGGGTTTTGCTGCCTCCTTCTCCAGGGATTTTCCCAATCCAGGGACTGAACCTGTGTCTCCTGTGTCTTCTGCATTGCAGGCAGATTCTTTACCCTCTGAGCCATCTGGGAAATCTCTCATATAGGCATATAAGTGTACATATTTAGGTACATATGTATATATTTGGGCAAGTGTCACATGCTAATAAAGTAATGTCCAAAATCCTCCAAGCCAGGCTTTAGTAATAAGTGAAGCGTGAACTTCCAGATGTTCAAGTTGGTTTTAGAAAAGGCAGAGGAACCAGAGATCAAATTGCCAACATCCGCTGGATCATCAAAAAAGCAAGAGAGTTCCAGAAAAACATCTATTTCTGCTTTTCTGATTATGCCAAAGCCTTTAACTGTGTGGATCACAATAAACTGTGGAAAATTCTGAAAGAGATGGGAATACCAGACCATCTGACCTGACTCTTGAGAAACCTGTATGCAGGTCAGGAAGCAACAGTTAGAACTGGACATGGAACAACAGACTGGTTCCAAATAGGAAAATGAGTACATCAAGGCTGTATGTTGTCACCCTGCTTATTTAACTTATATGCAGAGTACATCATGAGAAACGCTGGGCTGGAAGAAGCACAAGCTGGAATCAGGATTGCTGGGAGAAATATAAACAACCTGAGATATGCAGATGATGCCACCTTTATGGCAGACAGTGAAAAGGAACTAAAAAACCTCTTGATGAAAGTGAAGGAGGAGAGTGGAAAAGTTGGCTGAAAGTTCAATATTCAGAAAACTAAGATCATGGCATCCAGGCCCATCACTGCATGGGAAATAGATGGGGAAACAGTGGAAACAGTGTCAGACTTTATTTTGGGGGGCTCCAAAGTCACTGCAGATGGTGACTGCAGCCATGAAATTAAAAGATGCTTCCTCCTTGGAAGGAAAGTTATGACCAAACTGGATAGCATATTAAAAAGCAGAGACATTACTTTGCCAACAAAGGTCTGTCTAGTCAAGGCTATGGTTTTTCCAGTAGTCATGTATGGATGTGGAAATTAGACTATAAAGAAAGCTGAGCACAGAAGAATTGATGCTTTTGAACTGTGGTGTTGCAGAAGACTCTTGAGAGTCCCTTGGACTGCAAGGAGATCCAACCAGTCCATCCTAAAGATCAGTCCTGGGTGTTCATTGGAAGGACTGATGTTGAAGCTGAAACTCCAATCCTTTGGCCACCTCATGCGAAGAGCTGACTCATTGGAAAAGACCCTAATGCTGGGAAGGATTAGGGCAGAAGGAGAAGGGGATGACAGAGGATGAGATGGCTGGATGGCATCACCAACTCGATGGACATGGGTTTGGGTGGATTCCAGGAATTAGTGATGGACAGCCTGGCATGCTGCGGTTCATGGGGTTGCAAAGAGTTGGACACGACTGAGCAACTGAACTGAACTGATGTACATATTTGAATATGTGTATCTATTTGGATATGTGTGTATATATGTGGACGTGTATATATATATTTGGATATGTGTGTATGTATTTGTATATATATGTATATATTTGGACATGTGAGTACATATTTGGATATATACTTAAGAGGACCCAAAATGATGTAGATGCTTCCACAATATTTGAGAACTTCCCAAGTATAGAAACTTAACGGCGGAGAATCTAAACTTATAGAATTTCTAAACTGGGGAGACTAACCCAACCTTTGATTTCTGTGGGCTCACAAGAAGGGTGAGTGAAATGACAGGCCCTCTCCCCTGCTCCCCGCTCCGCCCCTCAGCCCCACTGCCGCCTAGACATTATCCAAGCCTCGCTGATGCCTCCAGCTCAACAGCCCACCCCCCCACACGTCGCCCTGCGACCCAGGGCCGTCGGAGCTCAGGCCTGCTCGGGCCTCCTGCGTCCTCAGGGGAGGTCATCTCAGCATGCAGGTGAGCCAGCCAACAGAGGCCCCAGCAGCTTGCCTGGACCCCAAGAAACCACCCCTCCCTCATCTGCGCATCCTCGCCAGACCCACCCTGCGGTGGAGGCGCCCCGAAAGGTCCCCGAGGCAAGCGTGGAGCTGGGAGGCGGTGGGGGGGGAGGGGCGGTCAGAGTTTCAAGGAAAGTGAGGCCTGATCTGGGCCGCGGCCTTCGGTCCTCGCCGCTGCAGTGTCCGCAGGGCGGCGGGCGCGGTGCGGAGCGCCCCGGACACGGGAAACTCTCCCGGCCCCCGCGATCCCCCTCCTGGCCGGGAGGGGGCGGTGCGCGTCCGCGGCTCGGACTGCGAGGCTGGCCGGCAGCGGGGCGGACGCTCGGCGGGAGGAGTGAGACCCTCCCGTCTGGGGGAGTGAGGCCCCGGCTCCCGGGGAAGCGACCCCGACCCTAGAGGACCAGCGGGAGTAGTGGGGAACAGGGGAAGCCTGTTCTGAGCAAAGAAAATGAACGTGCAACGTCGCCGAGGCAAGGGTCCCATCCAAGAGATGCAAAGTCCTTCAAGCTGCAAATCAGAAATATTGGAAAAGAGCCGGAATCGCATCTACACCCCAGCAAGAAGGACAGGGACCCTTGAAGGGTCTTAAAACGGAAGAGTGGCCTCATCCTCCTGCCTCGTGTGGTGAGCAGAGAAGGAAGGAAAGTGAAAGTCGCTCAGTCGTGTCCGATTCTTTCCAACTCCATGGACTGTGTCCATGGAATGCTCCAGGCCAGAATACTGAGTGGGTAGCCTTTCCCTCCTCCAGCGGATCTTCCCAACCCAGGGACTGAACCCAGGTCTCTCGCATTGCAGGTGGATTCTTTACCAGCTGAGCCTCAAGGGAAGCCCAGAAAGGAAGTGACAGATTAGGGAGGTCTGAAAGCAGACACCTGCAAAACAGAAAGGGCATGGGATCAGGGGGGTGGTTAGAAAGTAGAATTGACAAGGTTTTGTGACTGATTGGATCTGGGGCGGGGGGTCGGCGGGGCACGGCGGTGAAGTCAAGGCTGGTGCCAGGGTGTCTCTCTTGGTAGAGAGGGGTGTCTTCATTGAGAAGGAACGGATCGAAGAAAGAGATGAGCTTGCTTGGAGACATGTCACCTCTGGGAACTTATGTAGCATTTTCTCAGAAGGCAATTGGATGTTTGGGTCTAGAGCAGCGTCTGGCAAACCGCAGCCCATGGGGCAGCCTCCTGGGTTTGTAAATAAAATTTTATGGGCGCACAGCCCAGCCTGTTCATCTACTACCGGCCACTGGCTGCATGTGCATGACAATGAGTAGACGCAACTGAAGGTGTATGTTGGCCAGAGGTCCATAAAATATTTACTACCCAGCTTTTTGCAGGCAATGTTTGCTCAGGGAAGCAGTGTGGGCTGGAGATACAGAATCGAGTATATAACACTGAATCAAGGGACGTGGATGAGGTCACCCCAGGAGAAGAAAAGACTTGGGATGGAACAAAGTATATTCCACATCTTCTTTATCCATTCAGCTGTTGATAGACATTTGGGTTGCTTCCATATCCTGGCTATTGTAAACAGTGCTGCTATGAACAGAGATGCATGTATCTTTTTGACTTAGAGTTTTATCCCAGTATATGCACAGTAGTGGGATTGTTGGGTCATATAGCATTTTTATTCTTATTTTTTTAAGGAAAAACTTTTTTAAAATTTATTTTTAAGGGAAAAAAATAGGAATAAAATATTCTTCTCCATAGTGGCTGGAGAATTTACATTTCCTCAACAGTGCAGTAGGGTTCCCTTTTCTCCACACCCTCTCCAGCATTTATTGTTTGTAGATTTTTTTTTTTTTTTGAGGATGACCATTTTGACCCATGTAAGGTGGTGCCTCTTTGTAGTTTTGACCTGCATTTCTCTAATAATTAGTGATGTTGAGCATCTTTTCATATGCCTATTGGCCATCTGTATGTCTTATTTGGAGAAATGTCTATTTAGGTCTTCTGCTCAGTTTTTGATTGGGTTGTTTTTTGTTTCTTTTGTTGTTGGTGGTGGTGGTATTGAATTGTATGAGCTGCTTGTATGTTTTGGAAATTGCAAGTATTTTCTTCCAGTCTGTAGGTTATCTTTTCATTTTGTTTATGGTTTACTTTGCTGTGCAAAAGCTGTTAAGTTTAATTAGGTCCCATTTGTTTACTTCTGCTTTTGTTTCCTTTGCCTTGGGAGAGTGACCTAAGAAAACATTGCTGTGACTTATGTCAGAGAAAGTTTTGCCCGCATTCTCTTCTAGCAGTCTCACCGTGTAGGGTCTTATGTTTAAGTCGTTAAGCCATTTTGAGTTTATTTATTTTTTTTTGAGATTTTCATTTGATGTTTATTGATACATATGAGTTTTCCAGAAAGAGTTTAAGAAAGATAATTAAAGAAAGCAATTGGAAGAAGAGTAAAGTGCATGCATAAGCCATAAAGGAAAGAATATTCATAATGTCTTCGAAAATGAGAAGTTTAGTGTGATTCCAACATATTGCGTCAAGGGATGTAGTTAGGCTACAACTTGTGTGTATGTGTGTGTTAGTCGCTCAATCGTGTCCGACTCTTTGGACGCCATGGATTGTAGCCCACCAGGCTCCTCTGTCCATGGGATTCTTCAGGCAAGAATACTGGAGTGGGTTGCCATTTCCTTCTCCGCATTTTGAGTTTAATTTTGTGTGCGGTGTGAGGGAGTGCTCAAGGGAAGTCTTTTGAGGTGATGAACAGTCAGCTGGAGGACTCTAATGGTGGGGTTCTGAGAAACCAAGGAGAGTGAGACTTTGTTGATGGTGGGAGTGGTCAGCAGTGACAGATGCTTCTGAGAATTCAAGTGAGATGTACTTGTGTGTCCCAGCAGGTGAGAACATATGGGGTCACAACACCTTACGCAGCCAAATCTCAATGGCTAAGGCTCCAGACAAAATCCACTCTGCCCACCATACTCACTGAATATATACAAACCCCAGGGGGCGCACTGATAAAGAATCTGCCTGCCAATCCAGGAGGTGCAGAGGACGAAGGTTCAATCCCTGGGTCAGGAAGATCCCCTGGAGGAGGAAATGGCAACCCACTCCAGTATTCTTGCCTGAAAAATTCCTCGGACAGAGGAGCCTGGGGGCTGCTGCAGTCTGGGGGTCGCAAAGAGTTGGACACGACTCAGTGAGCACAGCACACGGGAAAATAGCGGATTTTATTCAACCAACTCCTGACCCACCTCTGTAACCCTTTTGCCCCAGCATGTTTGTTCTTTGACTGAATCTCCATTTAACAGTGATTTTGTAACATCACATTTTATGAGAGACTAGAAAAGTCATTCATTCTTTCTCGAGCATTTTTTATTGGTAGATTTAAAAACTTTCAAGTTCATAACTTATTATTGATCATGAAAGACAGCTTTTAAGGATTGTTGTAAAATTTAGGGATGGCCACCATCAAATTACTTTTATGTATGTGCTGTAAGATTTGGAATACTTCCCAGGACTTTCTTCCAGCTTGGTGCCTTTCAAATCCATGTATCATATCACATTAGCGAGAGAAAAAGAAATCTGCTAGATTGAGATTCGGTGGACTCTTTACCATCTGAAACCATCAGGGAAGCCTCCTAGTTCAATGAGTGGGGTGGATATATTGATTTTGGACTCAAGTATCATAAAGAAGTTACCTGGTTGATGTCTGGCGAGTTTAGGCAGAAGATGGGAGCCAAGTATATAAACTTTTCCTGGAAAGGGGTGAATTATGTCCTGACCCAGTGTGAGAGTGATAAAGGGACAAGACCCAGGTAATGGTCACCCAGGATGGCCCCTTCACGAGCCCCGTGGGGCTGGTGACATTCCATTCGTATGTTTCATGTGGGATTTCTAAGAAGAGGGCACAACACATACTGTGAGCTCTTCACTCATCAGTTTTTTCTTTCTTTTTTTAAAATGAACCTATTTACCTGGGCTTCCCTGGTGACTCGATAGTAAAGAATCCACCTGCCAAGCGGGAGATGAGGGTTTGATTCCTGGGTCCGGAAGATTCCCTGAAGAAGGAAATGGCTTCTTCAACCCCCCTCCAGTATTCTTGCCGGGGAAATCTCATGGACAGAGGAAGCTATCAAGCTACTGTCCATGGGGTCGCAAAAGAGTCAAAGATGACTCAGCGACTAAACAACAGTTGGTAGTTAAGAAAGGCTCTGCAGGCAAGCAGAAGCTAACCCATATGTCACTGCAAGCCCCCTGTGGAGTTCTGTACCCCAGTTCCTTCCAGAGTCCTCCCCTGTCACCCGTGGAGTGAGGGATTGCTGCAAACATCCTCCGGCTTTATTCGACCTACTTTACAAAACCAAGTCCCACCATCTGAATAACTATGGGAGCTAAAGGCTTACTGCATTTGGTTCCTCAAGACCCCTTTCCACCTGCCCAGGCCAAACTTAGGAGTAATCCCATGAAAAGTCCTGGGGGCCCTTCTTTGGAAATTACAGTACATCAGACATTGCAGGAGACCCGCTTTGCCTGAAACCAAGGGCTGCCGTCAGTCACGCCTTCCTTGGGAAGGAAGCACTGGATTCAGACATGGGCGGGCAGTTCACTAAGAACCGATCTGCTGATGAGCAAAAGAGTGGAAAAATGAAATGAGACAGGCATTATTACCATAGGGGCAATTTCTTACTTCCAACTACCATTTATTATAGACTTGTCCACTCTCTGCTGGGCACAAACACCATGATGAATGAAGCACAATAAAACCTATATCATGCTATGATTAGCAGCTTTTCCTCTATTATTATTATTACCATCTTACAGGTCAGGGCATGGAAACTCACCTGCCCAAAGTTATGCCAATGGAAAGGATCCTAAGAATCTGGGTCCCAAGTGACTGCTTTTAACCACTGCCTTGCAGACTTCTGGAAGAAGCAACATCAGTGGCAGCGATAATAGTGTTAGCTCCACTGGATTGAGAAATGGTTGCACAGGAGACCCTGTCCTTAGTACTTCACGTGCAGGCGTGCTCAGTTGCTCAGGATGTCAAATTCTTTGCAACCCCATGCACTGTAGCCCACCAGGTTCCTCTGTCCATGGGATTTCCCAGGCAAGGATACTGGAGCGGGTTGCCATTTCCTTCTCCAGGGGATCTTTCTGGCCCAGGGATCGAACCAGCATCTCCTGCATTGGCAGGTAGATTCTTTCCCACTGAGCCCCCGGCGGGGAGCCCCTAGCACTGGACATGGATTATTTCATTTACTCCTCCTCCTGACCCTAAGAGGAATTTGTTATCATTCACGTCTTACTGACACAGAAGGAGAGGTTCAGTTAACTGCCCCAGGGTCACACAACTGGTGAGGCTGGATGGGGTATTGAATGCCAGGGCCAAGCCCTTCAGCCCTCCAGCTTCCTATCATTGCCACAGTCATTCACTCCAATGCTCAGAATGAGCGTTTATTGAGCATCTACTGCTTTTGTGGAACTGTGATCACCCTGGAAGTGCCAGCACTGGGGCCAAGCCAAGCGCTGTTAGAAAGAACAGAAGTGGCTGGACGGGGGTTGGGTGGGTAGGGGGGAGTGTCAGGGGCAGGGGGGTGTCACTGCTTATCTGGGTGGTGCTGCCCAGAGGCCATCTGCCTGGGTTTGCACATTTCAGTTTCTTGTAGTGAGCTTGCTGCCTAATTGTGCAGAGTTCTGTAGGCTTTGTTTTTAGAATGAACATCACCAAGAGAGGTTAAATTCCAGGACACGCACTGCACATTGCATTTCCCCAAACCAGCACAGGGTGTGTTGGTGCTCAAATAAATGAAATTGAATGAAAGCTTCTCTTTCTGGTCTCTCTTCATTACTGATCCACAGAGGCCTTTAAAGGGGTCAGCTTTGGTTGCAATCAACAACTAGGCAGGCAAAGAATCAGGCCATGGAAGGCTTTCTTCTTCTCAAAGCTCCTTTTTGAGCCGGGTTCTGCAGTCTTGCTTATCTGGAGATAAAGATGGGCAAGCCACAGGAGATAAAACAGACTATGTTACATGCTCACCTGTGGGACGCTGGCTTCCTGCAAGAGCTTGGAGTTTCCAGAAACACCGAAACTGCCTCCCCTTGGGCGATCCCAGCGCCTCGGGGGCAATAGCTCTGACGCAGTTCAGACTTCACTCCAAACCACAGAAGCGCAAACAACCTTTCTTTTCAGCCGGGCCTTTGAAGCGCTCTACTCGGCCGGGAAACACTTCGGAGCCAGACAGAAGCGGACTCCGACGGCAGCCGGCAGGGGACGGCAGACCCCAGCCTGTTCAGCCGCGGGGGCTGCCGCCCGCGCCCCCAGGTGGGGGTCCCCGGCCCACCAAACCTGTCGCAGGTTTTCTGCTCAGAGGCTCCACCAGCCCAGCTCATTCCCTTCTCAGGCTGCAGGCTCGGGCTGCAAGGGAGAGGATTCCAAGGCGGGGATGGGAGCTGGTGCGGGCGCCTGGCCAATTGCTGTGGACGATTTATGCCTCTGATAGGAAAACTGGAGATGCTGGCCAAGTCGGCAGCTGCCTGCATTCCGGCGAAGTCACGGGGCGGCGGCGGCGGCCTCGCGGCCAGTGCCCGCGCGGCGGGAGCCGGGACCCGCCCCGGGGGAGGATGCGCCGAGCCAAGGTAGGGGACCCCTCCGCCTCCAAGCTGGGCTCGGGTCTGCCGGCGCGTGGCCCGCCCTCCCGGGGGTGGAGATGGGGAGCGGGTCAGGTCCCCTCGGCCCAGCAGCTGGCTCGGCGTCGGAACACAGCGGGGTGGCTGGGTTGACCATCTGTATGGAAGGGGAGAAACGGAATTTTCAGTGAGTGGGTTTTTCCCTGTCCAGGCGCGCTGATGCTTGGCCCTGGTGCTCCAGACCCTGAATGCCCAGTTTCGAAACTGGCCAGAGTAGGCGATGTTTCGGAGGAGGGCAGCCCCCTGCATCTCCCTCCCTGTTTTTACATCCTTTTGCTGAGGGTGTGTGAAGAGACTGTGACAGGCTGGATGGGAAGAGATGGGCAAAGAGCTCCAACGCCTGTATTTCCGAGCAGAGACATTTCACAGCCAGGAAAAACCAATATAATCATTCTGCCTTAACATGTCCACTGTGGGCATGTCACCTTCCTGCTACAGATTTACCTTGTTTTATGCTGTACCTGTGTTCCTAGAAAGACATATTGCCCCTCAGTCATGTCCAACTCTTTGCAACTCTATGGAGTGCAGCACACCAGGCTTCCCTGTCCTTCGCCATCTTCCCGAGTTCCCTCAAACCAACGTCCGTTGAGTCAATAATGCCATCCAATCATCTCATCCTCTGCTGCCCCCTTCTCCTCCTGCCCTCAATCTTTCCCAACATCAGGATGTTTTCCAGTGAGTTGACTCTTTGCATCAGGTGGCCAAAGTATTGGAGCTTCAGCGTTCGCATCAGTCCTTCCAATGAATATTCACAGTTGGTTTAGGGTGGACTTTAGGATGGACTGGTTTGCTCTCCTTGCTGTCCAAGGGACTTTCGAGAGCCATCTCTCCCACCACATTTTGAAAGCATCAGTTCTTCAGTGCTCAGCCTTCTTTATGGTCCAGCTCTCACATCCAACATACATGACTACAGGAAAAACCATATAGCTTTGACAATACAGACCTTTGTCAGCAAAGCAACATCTTTGCTTTTTCGTACGCTGTCTAGGTTTGCCATAGCTTTGCCATAACTTCCAAGGAGCAAGCAGCTTTTAATTTCATGACTGCAGTCACCATCTGCAGGGATTTTGGAGCCCAAGAAAATAAAATCTGCCACAGTTTCTATTTTTTCCCCATCTATTTTGATAGCCATGCAAAATATGTTTGTTATTAACTCTGATTTAAATGGCAAGAAGTAGCTTACCATAGGGTATATTGATTGCAGGTTAAAGGGGCATTTATATCCTTAGCTATGAGTATTTATGTGCTCTGTATGCTTCATGTTATGTAGAACTACTGGTGAGATAATCCCCTGGAGAAGGAAATGGTAACCCATGCCAATATTCTTGACTGGAGAAGTCCACGGACAAGAGTGTGGTGGACTACAGTCCATGGGGTTGCAAAGAGTTGGGCATGACTGAGTGAATAACCCTTTCACTTTCACTTTCAAATTCATATAAGTACAGTAAAATTAATGCTCTAAAACTAGCTAATGTGCTTACTAATCAGAAAAAATCCACTTTCTAAAAATTCTATCCCATTTAGTAATTTGACCCATATAACATATATATGTATGTATGTGTCTGTGTGTATAGGTAGCTTTATAAGAAAATGTTACATTACACATCATACTGAGTTTATTTTTTCTGCCCATCACTAAGATGTCTTTTAATTTTAAAAAGTGGACTATATAGATCTGTGAAATAAGCAACCAGAACAAAAACACTGTGTGCTTTTGTGGTTACATAAACAAAAGACTGAAAGTAACAATTTACACTGCTGGTCAAGCAATAAGCTGTCCTTATCAGCAATTGTCAATTTAAGTGCTGATAAATGGAGAAGACTAGAGCTGAATTCCCAAAAGGCCAGACCTTGGAAATTTCTCTTTTGAATAGATTACTGGTAGTTGTTGTTCGTCTTTCTTACAAAAGTAGAAACAAGTATGTTGTTGTTTAGTCGATAAGTCATGTCCAACTCTTCTGCGACCCCATGGATTGTAGCCTTCCAGGCTCCTCTGGCCATGGGATTTCCCAGGCAAGGATACTGGCGTGGGTTGCCATTTCCTTCTCAAGGGACTCTTCCTAACCCAGGGATAGAACTCATTTCTCCTTCATTGACAGGCAGATTCTTTACCACTGAGCCACCGAGGAAGTCCAGAAACAAGAATACAAAACTGGATTTAGAAAAGTGGGCATTTAAACAATCGCAGCGCCCTACTCCTAAAGGTGATCAAGTGATTTCAATGACAATTATGCTGGGCTGGTCATCACTCCCTGCCTCTTCTAGACGACAGTCCTCCAGATTTCTGCAGCCAGCGCCCCAGTTCCCAGACCCAGCATTGCCTGGTGCTTCAGGACTTCCCAAGTCCCTCAGCAACATCCCAAGAAAATGGGACATCTTAGAGAAGACCCTACTGTGTCCTCCAGGTATGGTCCAGGGAAGGAAGGCAAAGCCCTGGCTGATTATTTATTTCAGTTCAGTTGCTCAGTCGTGTCCAACTCTTTGCGACCCCATGAATCACAGCACGCCAGGCCTGCCTGTCCATCACCAACTCCCAGAGTTTACTCAAACTCATGTCCATTGAGTCTGTGATGCCATCCAGCCATCTCATCCTCTGTCAGCCCCTTCTCCTCCTGCCCCCAATCCCTCCCAACATCAGGGTCTTTTCAAATGAGTCAGCTCTTCGCATCAGGTGGCCAAAGTATTGGAGTTTCAGCCTCAACATCAGTCCTTCCCATGAACACCCAGGACTGATCTTCTTTAGGATGGACTGGTTGGATCTCCTTGCAGTCCAAGGGACTCTCAGGAGTCTTCTCCAACACCACAGTTCAAAAGCATCAATTCTTCGGTGCTCAGCTTTCTTCACAGTCCAACTCTCACATCCATACATGACTACTGGCAAAACCATAGCCTTGACTAGACAGACCTTTGTTGGCAAAGTAATGTCTCTGCTTTTTAATGTGCCGTCTAGGTTGGTCATAACTTTCCTTCCAAGGAGTAAGCGTCTTTTAATTTCATGGCTGCAATCACCATCTGCAGTGATTTCGGAGCACAAAAAAATAAAGTCAGCCACTGTTTCCACTGTCTCCCCATCTATTTCCCATGAGGTGATGGGACCAGATGCCATGATCTTAGTTTTCCAAATGTTGAGCTTTAAGCCAACTTTTTCACTCTCCTCTTTCACTTTCATCAAGAGGCTTTTTAGTTCCTCTTCACTTTTTGCCATAAGGGTGGTTCATTATTACTCATCCCTTAATCGAGAGCATCCCTTAAGCAAGAGGCCCTATTTCTATTAATTCTGCAAACAATTGTTAAAAGACCATTCATTTTAAACTAGTAGCTCATGTGTCCTGTGTGCAAGCTGCCCTGAATCTAGCTCTCCACATCCTCCACTGTGTCATTGAGTATAGTTAGTTCATCATGTTATGTTATTTGAGAAATGTGAGCTATGTAGAAAAGAACAGACTGAGTAAATGCTGAAGCGATTCACCAACTTTCCTTATCTTGTAAATATTTTCGGTTTTTAAAGATACATTATTTATTTGTCTTTGGCTGTGCTGGGTCTGGACCGCTGTGCCCAGGCTTTCTCTAGTTGCAGCCAGCGGGGGCTACTCTTCCCTGTGGCTCCCAGGCTCTAGAGCTTAGCAGCTTTAGTAGTTGTGGCACACGGGCTTGGTTGGTCCGCAGCATGTAGGATCTTCCCCGAGCATGGATTGAATATGTGTCCCCTGCATTGCAGGGCAGCTTCGTAACCCCTGGACCACCAGGGAAACCCCTGGTTGCTTTATAATTGGCTCTTGAAGTTGAGAAAGGACATCCACCTGAAATACGGTCAGTTTGCTGGGTTAGTATTAACCCTAACTTTTGTTTCCCTTTGCTAGTTTGGTTTTGGAATCTGATATATCTCTAATTATTTGTCGTCTTGTATTACTTAATATCACTTTGCCCCCAGCCATTTAAAGAGGCTTTGTGAGGAGTCAAGTCAGAGGCCACCCCATCTTTACTAAGTCTTCTCCCCAGTCATAATTTATTTCCTCAGCTTCCTTCTCATCTTCCAGCTCTGCTTCTGACACACCTCTTCTCTACAGGAAAACTGAAAGACATTTTCATTAGAATTAGGAGTAGCAAATTGTAATAGTTTGTTTTTCCTTTTCCTGTTTCTTTAGAAAGTCTCCCATTTGCTTTCTTTGAAGCCGTTTATGAGTGATCGCTTTGTTCTGCTCCCCTAACACCCTTGCACATTTGTTCTCTCTTTCACCATCACACCTTGAGCGTTGCCCACGTGGATTGCTTGTCAAGATATCACTTGTTCTGCTTTTATCCTCACTAGACCACCCTTCCGTGTGGCTTTTTGATGGTAATATTGTCAAGATTTTCTCCCAGTGTGTGCTCACTCCTGTTTATTTGTAGATTTTTGTTTTAATACCTCTATTTTGACACATTTTTCCCACTGTGTTATTAAAGGGAAGGTTTTGCTCATAAATAAGAAAGTCTTTTAAAAATATATTTGACAAGGAGTTGGCCTTCCCCCATTTTGGTCAGTGAATTGAAGACAGCTAATTCTCTTTGTTGAAAAAAACTGCCACTGGAGAACTGCTTCTGTCCTCCTGATCAGAGAGATCTGAGGCGTTACTGCCATGAACTATTTGCTATTGACCACTTTGTCTGTTTGGGTCAATGTAACTATCAGTATGTTTTGAATATCAGAACTTTCTGTGACCTTAAGCATGCGTGTGAGCAATTAATAAAACTAGATGTACTATCAGATGTCTCAGAAGTACGTTTCCCAAAGCAAAGGAAGAATTTTATTGGACTGGTCTATAGTCAAACCATGTCTTACTTTGTAAAACCTACAAAGGAGGCGAAAGATTTCTTATACCTGATCAACACACTGATCAGTATCTACAAGGGAAGGCGACAAGGTGTGTCAGTATTTCTAATACATGAATGCTATTGACCCCATGGACTGTAGCCCGCCAGGCTCCTCTGTCCATGGGGATTCTCCAGGCAAGAATACTGGAGTGGGTTGCCATGCCCTCCTCCAGGGGATCTTCCCGATCCAGGGATCGAACCCAGGTCTCCTGCATTGCAGATAGATTCTTTACCGTCTGAGTCACCAGGGAAGCCCATAGATCAAATAATAAGATATTATAATTTTCGTTCATGTCTTAATGAAACCCCGTTTGTTTCATTTTTCATTTTTATTGTAGGATAAGTGATTTACAATGTTGTGCTAGTCTCCACTGCACACCAAAATCAATCAGTAATACACATACATATATCCCCTCTTTTTAGATTGGTTTCCCATAGAGGCCATTACAGACTATTGGGTAGAAACTTCCATCACCATTTTTTTTTTCTAGTCAGTAAGAGAGAGGGTTCAATGTCACGTGTTGAAACTACCTCAGAGTTTCATCTACCTTCTTACTTGTTAGAAATCCAGACCTCTTAAAATTTCATATTATTCCCAGCTTTTTACCTTAATGGGTTGAATAGTTATTGCCTAATAGTTTGAGGATAAATAAGTGCAGTTTATTTATGTTTTCCAGATTGCAAAAATGAAGAGCTAAATCTAAGAAATACATTTACAGTTGTTTCTGGTGATGGTATTCTAGCCGATTACATCACTATTTCAGGAAGGAAGTTGATTCACAGATACAGAACTAAGTAACCTGGGGAGGCACTTTGTCGGTCATCACGGTCTATTCTTTCTGTGAGGCAAGTAGAGTTTCCAGTCACACGGTAATTATATCTGCAGTGGTATATTCATAACCCCTCCATCTTTTGCCCTTTATTTATTTCTGCATTTTGTTTGTAAAAAATATACTAACAAAATCACATGAAATACTTATTTTTGTAATGTAATGATCTAGCCCAAAGTAACCAACAAATAAGTTCATGATAGTTAAAATTATACTGGAAATGCCTCTTCACTCACTCACCTCATACTATTATGACAACACAAGCATTTACCTTGGTGTTTACCTCCTTCCCTTAAAACAAAAGGACCATCCCACCACAAAGGAAAACTCTAGGTAGGTAGAAAGAAAACAGCAAGGGAAAAAAATCCAGAAATCAGAGTTAGATCCAAGCACAAGATAACCAGTAAATGCAAGAAAATACATATTATGGTTTCACAAAACATTTTAAAATGCTTTTATTCTAGATATAAAAGGTCAGATTCATTTTGGTTACATTTGCATACTCTTTGAAGTTTCACATTTATGAACAAAATGATTATGTACTATGTATGTAAGTTCTTGAAAGCATTTCAACAAACATTAAGATTTTAGGTTTCATGGAAAAACTTTACCAAAGGCCTAAGTTACCATTTTTCACCCATGCAGTATAGCACACAGGCAAATACACACAAATATATAAACACACAGCCCTAGAGTTATGGGCAGAAAGCTTTTTTACCAAACACCTATTTTTAGATGAGTTCTGCATCAAACTATACCATTTCATTTTTTTTAAGAGCAAAATTTCATTTAAAAATGTTTCTGAAAGTATGTTCAATCCTTTGGGTGAATAATCCAGCTGTTTTGCTGAGCGCCCTCCCTTTTATTTTTTTCAAGGTTGTACAGGTACAAAGAGTAGATTCACTTTGTTACATAAAGGATGTACTTTGGGAAGACTGGAGTTACTTCTAGTTAGCAAGTTCTTCCGCATGCAGGTAACAATTTATCACAATTTGACAAGATACACTTTTTACATTTGAGGTTAAGAAGGAATGTAGAAATAGCTCTGGGCAGAAAGGAAAGGCTTGCATGGAAGTATATAACCTGTTGTGATCTGATATTTTGCTCCACACCCATATTATAAATAAACACAACTGGGAAAGAAAATCCTCCCAACACTCTCTGTGCTAAAACTAAAGCCCATGTGCTATATTAAGAGAAGTGGGGTATATGTTTGCATTTGTAGGGATGGGCTAGTGGTTTTCATGACAAAATGCTTGTTTTCCTTTCCCCCACCCTCAAAAAAAAAAAAAAAAGACTCCACAAACTTTGTCACAGTAGTTTATAATTTGAAGTTCAGAGTTAGGATTATAAGCAGTTAGAGAAGTACAGTCTGTTTTCATTTATAGGCGGCCCCAGTGGTAAAGAATCTGCTTGCCAGGGCAGGGGATGCAAGAGACATGGTGTTTGATCCCTGGGTTGGGAAGATCCCCTGGAGGATGAGATGGCCACCCACTCCAGTACTCTTGGATGGAAAGTTCCATGAACAAGAGGAGCCTGTCGGGCTACAGTCCATGGGGTGGCAGAGAGTCAGGCAGAACTGAGCTTGCCTGCAGGCGGGTAGATTATCTGCAGGTGGTAATCATCGATAAAATCTGGCTCACCTCTCTTTTCTATCCCAACACTCCTGAGGCTTCTCTCCTTCCAGACACCTCCTTAAATCTCCCATCCGTGTTTGCAGAATTGTAACTAATTGTGAAGACAGGCCAACCTTTCAGGAAGAAGGAGCACAGGTATTTGAAGGTAAATGCGTGCCGTGTGGTCAGCTGCTATTTTGGATGGTGACGGCAGCAGGCCGTGCCATCCACAGAGCCCTGCCCGGGAGCTGTCTCCTCCCAGTGTGTTCACCCCAGACTCTTCTAGAAGCAAAAGCCTCCTGTGACTCAGGACTAGTGCTGCGGTCTTTTGTAACACTTAAAATAAGTCACCAGAAGATGCATTATTTTATATTTCTTTAGGAACCAAACGGTGTGGACCATTGTATTTTGAAAACACAGGAACGTTTAGATATTAGTGTTATCTGTCAAAACCCAAACCAGTAATTGTCAGGAAGCTCAAATCAATGATTCTTTTTGGGGAGTCCACTTTGGTGGGAAAGCAGAACTCCGTTATTTTATTTCCACATATAATAATGGCCACTTTCAATGGCTGGGTTGAGAATTACCCAATGTAGGTTCCGCAATGACCAGTCTTTCATTAAACAAGCATGCATTGACGTCTTGTTATGGATTAGGACTGTGCAAGGTGCTAGTCTTGCAAAGATGAGTGAAGCAATACTTGTCACCTGCTGGGAAGGGGAACAGAGCCATAGACAAATGCTTATAATTTAACATGGAGTATGTATGTAACTTTTAGGATGTGGTCCCATGGGTCTTCCCAGGTGGTAAAGGTCCCAGTGATAAAGAACCCACCTTCCAATGCAGAAGAGGTAAGAGACATGGGTGGGGAAGATCCCCTGGAGGAGGACATGGCAATCCACTCCAGCATTCTTGCCTGGAGAATCCCACAGACAGAGGAGCCTGGCAGGATACAGTCTATGGAGTCGCACACAGTCAGACACGACTGGAGCCACTTAGCCTGGGAGGGCGCACACTCGGGGTACCATGTGGACTTGGAGAAGCTTTGGTCACTCAAGGGGTGTGTGGGGGAACACTGGGGAATGTTTCTTACGAGAGAATGCCTGAAGGGAGTCAGAGGAGAGGAGCCTCGGCAAGGGGGACGGGTGGGCGGCAGGGTGACAGTCACAGAGACACCCGCAGGACAAGGAGCCTTAGAGAGCCTGCCCCGCTCCCGGGAAGCGGGAGCTGCTGCACAGTGAGGCAGAGGCAGAGGCAAGGGCTGTCCAGTTGCTCAGCTCTGTCGACTCTTCCTGACCCCATGGACTGTGACCCCCCTGGTGGCTCAGATGGTAAAGCGTCTGACTACAACGCGGGAGACCCGAGTTCAATCCCTGGGTCAGGACGATCCTCTGAAGAAGAAAATGGCAACTCACTTCAGTATTCTTGCCAGGAAAATCCCATGGACAAAGGAGCCTGGTAGGCTGTAGTCCATGGTGTCACAAAGAGTCAGACACGACTGAGCGACTTCACTTTCACTTTTTCATGGACTGCAGAGGCAAGGGAGGACATTGGAAATGCAGGTTGGGCCAACTCATGGAGGCTTTGGGGTCCTTTTGGTGAACTTGAACTTTACCCTTAGCCCATGGGGGCTTCCCTCGTGGCTCAGCTGGGAAAGAATCCACCTGCAATGTGGGAGACCTGGGTTCAATCCCTGGGTTGGGAAGATTCCCCTGGAGAACGGAAAGGCTACCCACTGCAGTATTCTGGCCTGGAGAATTCCACGGACTGTACAGTCCATGGGGTCGCAGAGTCGGACACGACTGGTTGACTCTCAATTTCACTTAGCCCATGGGGAGCCACGGGCTTTCACGGGTTTTCAGCAGAGGACTCACATGGTCAGAGTTGCTTTTTAGGCAGGTCAATTGGCAGAGGAAGGGAATTGAAGAGAGCAAGACTGAAAGCAAGGAGAAGCGCTGGGAGACTCCGCCAGGAGTGGGGGTGAGATGGACGAGAGGGTGTCAGGGATGCAGAGGGGAGACAGCCTCGAGGATCACGAGCATCAGACGGCTGGAAAGGGAGGACTGCTCGGGAATGAGAGGCGAAGGAGCCGGAGAGGTCAGGGGTGACTGGCCGTGTCCTAGAGAGACTGGAAGGATGGAGACACAGCAGACGGAGGAAACCAGTGTCTGCTTGGAGTAAGGTTTCTCCTTCGCCTGCTGCCCTTACCCACACATACACACACGCACGTGCGCATGCCCCTCTCTCTTCCCCTCTCATATATACACATTTCTGCTATATAAGTTTCAGGAGTACAGCATGATAATTTGACATCTGTCTTCACTGATGACCTCCGAAGTCTGGGTACCTCCCATCGCCTGACGGTTGACCCCACACGTGCTATTCAGATTTTCCCCCCCAATTTTTGTTGAAGTATAGTTGATTCACAGTATTGTGTTCATTTCACACGCTGTTTCAGTTACTCTGTCTTGCTGCCGTTGTGCCCTGTCCTTGCCCTACAGGAACACCGTCGGACTTCGTTTTTAATTGCGCTTTTAATTGTCTGTTCTCCTCACTCAACTGTAAGCTCCTTGGAACGGGGACTGTGTTTGCCTTCCTCATTATTCATTCTCATGTCAGCAGGCTGCCTGGCACATAATAGGCAGCAATAAATACGTATAAAGGGGATGAGTGCAGTTTTCAGATCATAATTAAGAGTCAGCCATACATTTTCAGTAAGTTTTCTATGTGGATTTTTTGCTGTTGGTTTGCTGTGTTTTGAATGAGGCTCTGCTGAAGTTACTAGACGAAGAACTGGAGATGTCACACCGGTGAACCTGGCTCCTAGTCCCAGTCCTGACCTTGGTCAGATTTATGTCATTAGACAAGGGGTTTACTTCCTTCCTGGGTATCATTTCTCCCTGGGTATAGTTAGGAACAGGGGCAGGTCTGATCACTGGGGTCCTGATGTGTTACATCCTGATGTGCCCGACTCTGATGTGTTACAAGAAATGGAGACATCTTATAGGACAAACCAGAAGGAGAAAAATAGTATAACAATACATTAAGTACTTTATTAAGCAGGAGAAAAAAGAAACCCTCAGGAAGACATAAAGCCCAGACTCTAAGTATACTTGCCATTAAGCCTTTCAATGTTTTCCAGCCTCTTTGATGGTATAGTTAGTCCCTCAGTCATGTCTGATTCTTGCAACCCCATGGACTATATAGCCCACTAGGCTCCTCTGTCCATGGGATTTCCCAGGCAAGACTGGAGTGGGCTGCCATTTCCTTCTCCAGGGGATCTTCCTGATGGTATAGGTTTACGAAATTAAAGAGAAATCAGCTCAAGTGATACCTGCTGCCTGGGTCTGCGTGGCATCACCAGTGTCCTGAGGTCTGATGGTTCCAAGGGTTGATCATCAATATCAGAAACAGGTTAAATGAGACAATGTCCTTATCCTCTCTGGGCTCAGGACGCGCCCGCCTTTCCCTACAGTAGCCCCTCTGTGCTCAGACTCTCTTTTGCCTCCAGTGTCTCTCTGTCCCCAAGAAGCCCTGCATTGATTCTGCCTCTAAATGAGTTCCCGTTCTTGCAAAGCATCCTTATCCCCCATAGAAAAGAATGTGAGCTCAGAGGCGTCTTTGTCTGAAAAAAAAAAAAACAACTTTGAAGGCAAATTCCTTGAACTTTTGAGACATTCAACAGACAGTAGCTCCATTCCTCATGGGTGCATGTCTTTAACTCTGTCAGGAACCTTTCACATGTTTTCCACAGTTCTGTTCACTGTGACTTCCCGGGAACATTTCACTGTTGGAAATTTAACTTGAAAGGGAAAGGGGCGTTGCTTTTGCTGATTCTGGGAAAGATTGAAGACTGGAGAAGAGGGCGACAGGGGATGAGATGGTTGGATGGCATCACTGACTCAATGGGCATGAGTTTGAGCGAACTCCGGGAGACAGCGAAGGACAGGGAAGTCTGGTGGGCTGCAGTCCATGGGGTCACAAAGAGTCGGACATGACTGAGCGACTGAACAGCAAAACTTTTGCTGGGTTTTTAAGCAAGGATGGGGTTTCCCTGGTGGCTCAGACGGTAACGCGTCTGCCTGCAATGCAGGAGACCAGGATTCGATCCCTGGGTCGGGAAGGTCCCCTGGAGAAGGAAATGGCTACCCACTCTGTACTCTTGCCTGGAAAATTCCATGGACTGAGGAGCCTGGTAGGCTACGGTCCATGGGGTTGCAAAGAGTTGGATGTGACTGAGCAACTTCACTTTCACTTTCAAGCAAGGATAAGAAACACATTTGTTTTACATTGATTCATAATAACCTTTTTTTTTTTAAAGGTAAGGATTTTTTTTTTTTTTTTTTTTTTTACCACTTGTAACCTTTTTAAAATGTATGCAAGGAGTATTGGACTTCTTTTATATGCCGGGCACTTTCAGGCACTGGGAATACAGTGTCTGATCTCATGGAGCATACACTCCGGTGGACGAAAGAAGACAGTAAAATAAACAGACGGCAAGTAAATATGCAATATGACAGGGAGAGATTTTTGCTACCCAGAAACTGGAAGCAGGGCAAGAGGCATAGGGTGTTGCTATTAGATATCAGGAATTCAGGTAAAACCTCACTGAGAAGGCTGCATTTGGGCCGACTGGAGCAAGCCCTGAAGATACTGGAGAGTGTTGCAATGAGGGAACAGATAGGACCGAGGCCCTGGGGCAGGACCGTGTGTGGCTGTTGGAAGCTGACAAGGAAGCTGGCGTGGCTGGAGCGTGCTGAGCAGGCGGGAGACTGTGGGAGGCATGGGCAGAGAGCGTGGGCAGAGCCCAGACCCTGACTGGCAGTCCAGGCCACTGAGGGACTCGGATCTCCCTCCAAGCGAGATGGGAAGAGCGGAGGGTTTTGAGGAGAGGAGTGACCTTGCTCGGTTGAGTTGAAAGGACCCAGGGGGAGCCCGGCAGAAACGATCTTGCAGTAGATCCAGCTGCGAGGTGCTGGCAGCGGGGACCGAAGTGGTACCAGTGGAGGCGTTGTGAAATAGTTTGATGATGGATATTATCCTCAGGCAGATCTGGGAGATTTTGCTAAAAGCTTGGAAGTGGGGGTTGAGGAAAACAGCGGTGTTAACAGTGAATGCGTCTTTTGGCTCAAATGACTGGAAGAATAGGGTTGCTATTTCCCCAAAAGGAAGAGATTACAGGTAGAGCAAGCTTTCACTGGTTTCGTTGTGTCTAATTTTCCTTTAAGGATGCCGTAGAAATCAAGGGTTCCATTGAGGGCATGTGAAGTTTGTCAGATAGCCAAGTGAAGGTGCTCTTATGGATATGTTGACAGGTGTGAGTCTGATATGAGCCCAGGTGTGGAGACATGTATTCGGATACTATATCCATGCAGAGATGCTGTTTAAACCCATGCAAGTGGATGGAATCATCTGGAAAGTGGGTGTAAACAAAGATGTATCTGAGGGCAGACCTGTAGCACTCCAACATTTGCCAGCTAGGGGATGCCAAGGAACCAGCAAAGGAGGCCGGGAAGGTGTGACCCACGGGGAGAGGAGCAGAGAGAGATTCAGTCCAGGAAGCCAGGGAATAAAGTAGAGGCTGAGATCCCCTCTGCCAGGTGATGCCATGTGTATATACACATGTATATACATGCACACACACATATGCAAAATGTGGCTTTCCAGGTGGCATGGTGGTAAAGAATCCGCCTGCCAATGCAGGAGACACAGGTGACACCAGTTCCATCCCTGGATAGAGAAGATCCCCTGGAGGAGGAAATGGCAGCCCACTCCAGTATTCTTGTCTGGAAAATCCCATGGACAGAGGAACCTGGTGGGCTATAGTCCGTGGGGTTGCAAAGTGTTAGACACGACTGAGCATACCACACACACACATATACAAAGTATACCTATGTACGGTATACAGCTTCTTAACTTGACATTACTTCACGAAGCATTTCCTATGTCATTAAATATAACTTCCATGCATGGATTTTAATGACCCCATAGTATTTCATATCATGGGTGTCCTGTAATGTACTATACTCTGACTTATAGATGTTTGTATCAGTTTTTCAGTATCATAAATAATGTTTGTATATACATCATGGTGTACATGTTTATTTCTTTGATATAAATTCTTAGAACTGGAATTACAAGATCAAAAGTGAATATTGTATTAGTGAGTATGTGTTATGAATGTCCATCCAGAAAGACTTTATCAATGTTTGCTTCTACCAGCTTTGTAAAAGAGGAGTGCTTATTTTGCTGTGGCTTCCCCAGCATTGTATATCAGTTGTTTTCAGGGTTTGTTTCTTTTTTTACCATAGAGTAAAAATGGCTTATCAAAGATGTTTGCAACTGTTTTTGTGAGCTTTTAATGGCTTTATATATCTTTTGTACCTATCTCTTGGCAATGTGCCTTCCAGGTGGCAAAGAATATACCTGCCAATGCTGGAGATGCAAGAGATGCGGGTTCAATCCCTGGGTCTGGAGGAGCCCTTGGAGTTGGCAATGGCAGCCCACTCCAGCATTCTTGCCTGGACAATCCCGTGGACAGAGGAGCCTGGCGGGCTACAGTCCACGGGGTCGCACAGAGTGACCGAGCGACTAATATTTTCGCTGGGTGATGCAAAGTTGACTTCTGTATTACCCATTATCTAGGCCTTATTTGTGTTCAGAACCTATTTCGAATGCTAAGTAGGAAGAGCTGGTCATGCGTGTGACGGCCAGTCCTGCGAAAGACAGCCACGCTTGTGTGTGATAGCCAGTTCATGTGTGTGTATGGTTAGTCGCTCAGCTGTGTCTGACTGTTGGTGACCTCATGGACTGTAGCCCGCCAGGCTCCTCTGTCCACGGGATTTTCCAGGCAAGAATACTGGAGTGGGTTGTCATTTCTTCCTCCAGGGGATCTTCTCAACTGAGGGATCAAACCCATGTCTCCTGCACTGGCAGGCTGACTCTTTACCACTGAGCCTTCTGGGAGGCCGATAGCCAATCATACACGTATATTAAGTCTTTGTCTACACCCAGAGATACTGTTTCTTCTATAAGTCCAGATTCAAACTTTTATTGGGACACATAGGTATATTAAAGTTTAAGCTTAAACGTGCCCTTTAACTTACCTGATAGTTTCCAAATACCCATTCAGCCCCCACCATCTCCCTCCATTATCATGATTGAATACTAGGAGTCTGTTTTTCTGGAGTGAGAATAACACATGGTCAGATTCACGTCAAACTGCCACTCATTAAAAGCACGATAAACACATCTTAATAACCTGACGATTCCATGTGCTACCCTAAAGGTATTTTCAGACATTATTTCCAAAACATGTTCTTGTTCCAAGTAATGTGAGTAGGCCTCACAATTAACTAATTTCCAGCCAAGTCTGAAATATCAAAGGTTAGTGCCCAGAGATGGTAGTGTGTAAAAGAATGGGAGCTCTTGTTTGCAAGTTCAGCTGTGTTGATTTTACAACTTCAGGACTGGAAAATGGCCAGAAGACTGTATTAACCTTCTTTTCAGTCTTTCCTAAGAATTGGCTCATGTCTAGGATGCCAACTAGTAAGTGAGAATTCATGCTTAATTCTGTTGAGCCCAGAGGACGCCTCCTGTTATCTGTAGAGTTAACCACAGTGGCTAGAGGTTAGGGATTGAGACAGTAAAAAAAGTTACATTTTTAACCCCAGTGTAGGGTATTTGTTTCACCTGGCATCACAGTCAAGCCACTGGGACCTCTCGTAAAGCCCAGAGGAGAAAGAAGTTTCCATGCACATCCACTCAATTTGGGGCTTAACCTGTGGTTGCTTGGTCCTTACTAGAGCTTGATTTTTAGCCCCTTCTCTTGACTGCAGTTTTAGCCTCTATATTTAGCTCCTATAATAGTTCCTTGGCCTTCAGATTTATAGGTTAGAATCTTCATGAGTGTAGCTTTGTTCCCCATTTCCCATCTCTGACCCTTCTATCCTCAGGCCCTGGACCCCTGTTTCTTGGTCGGGCTCTGCAGAGCTGTATGGCTCTTGCTTAAAAGGCTTGCTCCTGTCACTCAGACACACTGCCAAGAAAATTCAGATACAATATGTTTGATGTGATTTGATTGAACCTGGCTTGCATACTTCAAGAAAAGCATAGTTTCAAGTAAAAAAAAAAAAACTGAAATTTATTCAGAAGCAGATAAGATAGTAACCTTTTCATCCAAATGCAAGATATTTGTAAACAATAACAGAATTTTATAATGGCAGTGACCCCTGCATAGAATTTTTGTTTATTTGTTTTCTGTAGCAAACAGCGCAGATTTCAAATAGACTGGCAGCTGGAAAAATACAGACATTACAAACCTATAAATTTTTTTAAAGTAATGTAATCCCTTCCAACCTCTTCCCCGCCCTTCCCCCTGCCAAAAAATTCTCTCTTACACTTATTTCTCCCTTGCAGTGTTAAATCTGGTAAGAGGTGTTCATCTTGCCATGCAGCCTGATTTCAGGACACCCCTGCTTCCATGCTCTGAGCCCCCTGCCTGCTGACTTGTGTCTGACCTCCTTTAGTCCCAGAGCATCTCCTAAAACATCTTCTAAGTCATTCCATGTATCTGTCGTGTGATCATGCTGAGGCACTTCAATAGTGACTGACTCTTTGTGACCCCAAGGACTGTAGCCTACCAGGCTCCTCTGTCCATGATTGGATTCCCCAGGCAAGAAGACTAAAGTGGGTTGCTGTGCCCTCCTCCAGGGGATCTTCCTGACCCAGGGATTGAACCTGCATCTCTATGTCTCCTGCACTGGCAGGCAGGAGACACGTATCTGTCACCTGGGAAGTCCACGTATCTGTCACCAGGACCGATTTTCATGGAGTTGTTTGAATTAGGGTGTGCCCCCAAATGGAGTCCCCCGCAGATGTGGTAGAAGACACACAACAGATGTAATAACATGTTGTTAGCCACCCATTGTCTGACTCCTGCTTTCTGAGTCTCTGTGCGGCTTCCCAGGTGGCACTACTGGTAAAGAACCTGCCGGCCAATGCAGGAGACAGAAGAGATGTGAGTCCCATCCCTGGCCCAGGAAGATCCCCTGGAGGAGGAGATGGCAACCCACTCCAGTGTTCTTGCCTGGAGAATCCCACAGACGGAGGAGCCTGGCGGGCTCCAGTCCATGGGGTCGCACAAGTCAGACACGACTGGAGTGACTTAGCACGCACGTGTGTTCTCCCTGCAGAAGCTAAAAATGGCAAACACTGGCCCCAAGACTGTGTCCTCTACCGCACTCGTCAATGGCACCCATCAATGGCACCCACGCCAGCCTGAGGACCAGGAGGTGAGGTGGTGGGGAAGCTTCACCGAGCAGCATTGTGTTGGGGAGTTGGGGGGCGGCTCAGGGGCTAGTGGAAGGGGCTGGCAAGCCGTGGGGTCTGCTGTCCAGAGGTGGAGCGCTGTCTGCAGTAGCCTGGGACAACCAGTTCTGCAGCATACTTTGTCCCCTGAGGCCCTGAGCCTGGTTCTCCAGGCCTTCTAGCAGTATTATTGGAGCTATGCAGGGTTCTTTATGTAAAATTGTTTACTGGAAAACAAGCAGTTACATTGCACAGGATCCTGAGAGCTTAGTTCGATTCATCTGCATAGCGGGAACCCAGCCTGATTAGGACTCATATCAAGAAACAGAACCTAGATCGTCCCTGCATAGTCCAGTGGTTAAGACAATGCGGGGGGTGCAGGTTCAATCCCTGTTTGGGGTGCAGGGGTCCCATGTACCTTGTGGCCAAAAAACCAAAACACAGAACAGAAGCCATACTGTGACACATTCAATAAAGACTTTAAATCTGATCCACAGCAAATACATCTCAAAAAAAAAAAGGAAAAGAAAGAAAGAAAACCTGGTGGAAACCCCACCCACACCTTCACATCCCGGCTCAGAGGACACTGGCTGGGAGGGAAAAGCTAAGGGGGGCAGGAGGAGACCGAGCCGGGAGAAGCCGTGTGTCAGCTCTCAAACCTACCTCTGAGGCAGGGTCCATTTGCAGGTCCGTTGCGTCCTGATGACACTGAATTGATTAGAGATGGCTTCTGTTCCTTGCAGCCCTAATGGCCTAAAGAGCAACTACTGCTACTTAGGTGAACAGAAAGCATGTAACCATCCAGTGAAAACCGTGACTTACGCATGCCCAGTCTCAGGGGATGAATGCCTTCAAAATTATTGGCTTTGGAGGGGATACCTAAGGACACTATAGCATGAAAACAGACACGTCATTTAAAACAGGGATCGTCACCTTCCGGGCGGTGGACTGGTACCTCCTGATAGACCAGAGGTAGCATTAGATTAGAAATAAAGTGCATCGGGCCATAAAGAAGGCTGAGCGCCGAAGAATTGATGCTTTCGAACTGTAGTGTTGGAGAAGACGCTTGAGAGTCCCTTGGACAGCAAGGAGATCCAACCAGTCCATCCTAAAGGAAATCAGTCCTGAATATTCATTGGAAGGACTGATGCTGAAGCTGAAGCTCCAATACTTTGGCCACCTGATGTGAAGAACCGACTCATTGGAAAAGACCCTGATGCTGGGAAAGATTGAGGGCAAGAGGAGAAGGGCACCACAGAGGATGAGATGGTTGGATGATATCACTGACTCAGTGGACATGAGTTTGAGAGATAACTCTGAGAAATAATGGACAGGGAAGCCTGGCATGCTGTAGTTCGTGGGGTCTCAAAGAGTCAGACATGACTTAGTGATTGAACAACAGCAAAAACAAAATTGCACAGTAAATATTCTGTGCTTGAATTATCCTGAAGCCACCGTTCCCTCCCTGCCGCCCCCACACTGGTCCTTGGAAAAATGTCTTCCACGAAACCAGTTCCTGGTGCCAAAAAGGTTGGGGACCAGTGATGTAAAGGTTAGGCTTAAGACTGGGGTATTTATAGAATTAGATGTAATCTCCGAACAACGGAGAATAGGGCATTGGCGTGCCAGCAACACCCCTTCGATTCGTGAGTCATGAGCTTTAGTAAATCATTCCTCTGAGTGCCTGCTTGTGTGGCCACAGGAGGAGAACATTAAGAACCTGGGCTGAAAGCTGCTGCCTTCAGAAAAGCTTAGTGATTTTAAATGGCACCGAGCCTCACACTCATTTCCTAGCGAAGCTTGTGTCGAGTCCAGCCCCAGTGTTGGGGAGAAAGTGGAAGCAGCAGCAGCAAACAGAACCAGAACATCTTATGCTGGTGTGTTTGCTAACAGCCTGTATCTGTCCAAGTTGATGAAGCACATTTACAAGCCCCTGCCAGACGTTAAAGAAAGCAGCTGTGAGTTCTCATCCTGTGACCCCTACAAGCCACTGATGCAATTTAGCTGATGGCGCTGAGTATCCACTTATGCTGAGACAGAGTGTGGGCTGTCTCCTCTCGAGGACATTTTGCCCTTTGGATACGCTTTAAGACTATGGAGGGCGTCCAGGGCATTTTAGGAGAACTGGGTGGGTGGCGGGCAGCGGTGACACATGCATGCATCCACTCAGTTTCAAGTGCTTTGAACTGTATTTTCTTATTTGTTTTACTCATTTAGCCTTAGCTAGATGTGTTTATTTGCAAATATTTGCTTAGCGCTTGCCGTGCAAAATTCAGTCGAGAATTTATAATTTTGTGATGTTGTCTTCGCTTAGCATTTCTTCCATGACAAACTTCATAGGGTCAGAGATTTTGTCTGTTCCAGTTTGTGAGTCCCCACCATTGGGGTTGGAGGGGGAGAGAGTGACTGGTTCAGGAAAGGAGCTCATATTATCGATTTCATGTGAATCACTTTGTGATGTGTGGATCTCCAAAAGGGATTGATTGGATCCCTTAAAAATTATGGTTTGACCTACTTGGGGTAGAATAGAGAACAGCTGGAAAGTGAATGGACTTAGAGCCTGAGGTCACATGCTGGTTCTGAGATTTATCAGCTGGACCTCCATTCGGACACCTGACCTTTGTGCCTGGATCCTCACGGGTACAATGAGAGCGACCTAACCGCTCCACGGGTGTCTGCTGAGTATCGGAAGACGAGGCGTATGTGCGGTTCATGGCGCGGGGTGCCAGTCCTTGCTGTAGGCACCATGAGAGTGAGTCCCGCCGTCGAGGATGAAGGCTTTAGAATCAGACCTGGGTTGTGGTCTCAGTGGTAGCATCGCTTTACCATGTGACACATGGAAATCGCGTGGCCGCCTGCCTGGCATACTGTGAGTGATAAATTATCATTATTATGAATGATAAGAGGTGATTATCCGTCTGGTTGTGTTAATATTCAATTAACTTCTCTAAAAGGACACACAAAACAAAGAGATTCAAATCCATCGAGGAGGCAGAGAAATAAATTTTAGAGGCACTCTGGATGAGAAAATCTCTATAATTGAGCACCAGATTTGGCTTTGGGTTTCCTGGCAACCAGGGCAATAAATACAAAGAACACAGCGGTTTGTATAATTATTATTATCAGTTATAATTAGTCAGCTAGAGCCGCCGTGTCCACTATGCTTGCCACACACGGCTCTTCCTGGGTCTCTGAAATGTTGCTCATCTGCGCTGAGATGCCCTGTGAGAGGAAGATGCCCTGGGTTTTGGAGACTTAGTGTGGAAAAGTAAAATATCTCATTGAAAAAGTTTTGTATCGCCTGCATGTCAGAATTATGATATTTTGATTATTAGGATTGAATAAAATATACTGTTAAAATTAATTCTACCTATTTCTTTTTTGTTTTTTCAGTGTGGCTATTAGAAAATTAAGAATTCCATAGGACTTGTCTGGTGGTCCAATGCTTAAAACTCTGTACTTCCATTGCAGGGGTAATGCCTGGTATGGGAAATAAAATCCCATATGCCGCAGGGTCCAGCCCCGACCCCCAAAAATGTTCCATAGATGGCTCTTGGTTATATCCCTACTGGAGGATATGACTCTTTAAAACTTTCATTATTCTAAATGGAATTTATGGTACTTGTATTTTATATCCACCATATTAATATAATATAGAATGTCATTAGACAATTATGATATAACACCAAATACAATAAAAATGTAATAAGGTGTTATAAATATACAATTATATACACTGTAATTATTAATAAAATAGTAATAGAAATATAAACAATATGCTATATATATACACATATATTATCATATATTTTACATTATTTATAAAATAGGGTTTTGATGTCCAAATGGGTAATATCTCTTTTGTGTGTTTGTTGTATTATTTTTTAATTTTTATTAAAATCAAAAAAAATTTTTTTTTGGCCATGTGGCATGTGGGATCTTAGTTCCCTAACCAGAGATCAAGCCTGCACACCCTGCCAAATAGGTAATATCTTTACTTACAGTTTTAAAAAGAGTTTGACAAGTATCTTAATGAAGGAGAGATATAATGACAATTATATCAATAGTAGATTCCTGAATGTTTGCTTACATGCTGGGCACAGTCCTAATTTCTTTCCAGATATCAACCACTTGAAAATTCATAAGTGGTAGGATTATTCTTATGTTACACCAGGAACCCTTAGTAACTGGTATAAGCTATAAAGACATCTGTCTTCTCTTTTTTCCTTCCTCTTTGGGGTCATTCAAAGCTGCAGACAGGCGCTGGGCAACAAATGGTGTTCAACAAATTGGTGTGTAAATAAACAACTAAATGATGCCTCTTCTCTCCTGTATCATGTGTGAGCTGTAGTTCTTTTAAATCTCAGTAACAACAGGACATTTAAAACTCTATAAAACTTGGGAATAAACTGTCACCTGAAATCAGGTTGTGGCTTGAAGTCTGAAGGAAGAACTTGGCACCAGAAATGAGGTGAGTCTGTTGAGAGACTCCCAGACTCAACTGTGCTCTGGTCAGGGCCTGGAGATAAACTGAGTTTAGATAACTAAAGAATTAGCTTTTCCCTGCAGGCAGGTAAAAAGAGTCTCTAAATTTTCTGAAATGCTTGTAAGTTTTGGAGAAACTTACTCAGCTTGTTTGGAATCTGAGTCTGTTAAAAAAAAATAAGTATTTCAAAGAATATATGGTTTTTACAAGAGGCAAAGATGTAAAAAAAAAAAAAGAGTCAATGGATTTCTTATCTCCAGCCCTACATACCCCACTGAGACCAGGAGAAGTAAACTGGAATTTAGTATTTAAAATGTAACTGCAAATCAAACCCAGAAAGATGTGCCCAGTCTGCATGAGAATTGAAAGAAGGGGCAGGAAAACACTCTCTTTATGGTTTCACAACCTGCTGAGACAGGAAACAGAAATCATACAGAAGAGTTTCAGAGGTGATGCCAGGTTTGGAAAATAGGTCTAACGAACAAAGAATAGAGTAGGTGGTGTTATTTTTTTTTCCCAAGGAATAGAGAGGAGGCTGCTAGTGGCTGAGAATCCAGGGACAGCATTGTACAGGCACCGGTTCACGGCAGGATCCCAGATGCATCTGGGGCACAAGTGTGGATTTCAGTTTAAAGCTAGCATCTCTTCACACTCAGATCTGTGAGCCGATGGTCTGGCCAACAGGGAGAGGAAGGAATCGTTCTGGAAGTCCCTCAGCAGGCTGATCTCTTGGCTACCTGTGATAGTTCGGGGTGTCCTGGACTTGCTTATTGTGACAGAACATAGTTGCCATCCCTAGAAAAGTGATCTGCCCAGATATTCAAATATGGCTTAGATGGTAAAGAACCACCTGCAATGAAGGAGACTCAGGTTCGATCCCTGGCTTGGAAAGAACCCCTGGAGAAGGAAATGGCCACCCACTGCAGTATTCTTGCCTGAAGAATCAAACACCCCTCACGTCTCCTTCCCACATTGCTCCCCAAGATTGTCTGGGTGCTCCAAGATGAGCCATCGGGATGCTTTTTTTGTTTATTTGTTTATCAGAAATTAGTTCAGAACACACGCAAGGCTAGTTATGATTGGTTTTGATGTGAAAGTAGATAATCTACTGATCTTGGCCTTTGGAACCTCCAGCTCATAACTGATGACAGTTACTGGCCTTGGTGACTTCCTGGTCGTCGTCCTCTCTGAGACACGGGGAGCGGCGCCTCGTGAAGTCTAAGTGCCATTGCTTTATCCCTTGGCTCTTTAGTGAGGCTTGCCCTTGTGCCCATTGCGGAGGAGAACGTGGAAGAAACAGAACCCTGTCCCCCCTAGAGGCTGCCACCCAGCTCGGGGATGGACACAGCCCACACAGGACAAGCAATTGTCAAGTGAAGGCTTGGGGCTCCCCAAAGTGGCCAGAGGGGCTGAGAATGCCAGGCCTGGGCAGGGAGAGACCTGGAGAGGCTGAGGACTTTGTTACAGAGGAGGTGACGAGCTGGATCCAGAAGGATGGGCACGGAGCAGGGCGGACACGGCCTGACAGGGTTACCTCGGTGTTATCTCCCAACCAGATGGCACATGCCCGGGTGAAACTGACCCTTCCCTCCGTGGCCAGCCCGGAGCCTGCATACAGTCGGTGAATAATAAGCTCCCCTGGAGTGAGAGTGCCCTGCAAGTGCTGCAGAATAAGGGGAGGGAGGGCGTAATTTGCAATTATTGAAACTGTTAATGTTGATAAGGAAACATCTTTTAAGATCTCTTGTTTTTCTCCTCTAAATATTTCAGTGCCTATTACAATGAGAGAGCCAGAGGTCTCGCGCGTGTTGCTTAGATTACTTGTTTTGTGCTCTGCTGTTGATGGTGTTCTTTCTTAAACTCAACACGAGTGTGTTTTAAAAACCAACCTTTATCTCAATCTAAAGTGCCTAAGAGCCACTTCTAAGAAAGGGAGGCTGATTTGCAAGAGAAACTAGCTGAGGAAGAATCTTTCTTTTTTAAATGCTAATAATTTGGTGCGTGCTCAATCTCAGTCGTGTCCAACTCTGCGACCCTATGGACTGTAGCCTGCCAGGCTCCTCTGTTCATGGAATTCTCCAGGCAGAAATACTGGAGTGGGTTTCCATTTCCTCCTCCAGGGGATCTTCCCGACCCAGGGATTGAACTCGAGTCTCCCGAGTCTCCAGCAGCAGCAGGCAGATTCTTTACCACGGCGACACCTCGGAAGCCCTAATAGTCAGGAGATGAGATATTGAATTTGGAAACCTGAGAGCCTTGGGCAGTAGACTACGGACCCCAGGTGTAAGGAAGCCCCCCGGGATGGCTTTGCACCCGGCACGCAGTGTCCGTTCAAGCGAGGAGTGTGCGGGGACAGACGAGGATGAGGACCGGCCCGTATCCGGATGACAAGGGCTGTCTCCATGTGCAGGCGTGATGGCTGCTTTTTCACGTTCAAAGAGGAAAGGGGAGCACACCCAGAACCCAGATGAAGTAAGCAGAGTGCCCTCCCACACACCTGTCCTCGTGTGGCCGAGGTGTGCGGCCCCTTTGCACACGCCCACTGATGGCCTCATCCTAGCAGAGGGCAGGCTGGCCGCCCGCGGGCACAGAAGTTTGGCCTCTGACCTGCTCGGATGTGCTCTGACGCATCCCAGCCACCTGCAGGGCTTCTGCTTTCACACCGCCCCCCAGCGCCCAGCCAAACGGGACCTGGGGAGGCTCTGACGGCCTGAGGATCCAGGATGGATGAGTCACACCAGCCTGCCAACTGAGAGGAAGAGTTCCAGTCCCCAGGTCTCAGTCCTCCATGGGTTTACATGTAGACCAGGGCTAAAACTCTCGGGACCTGGCCCAAGCACCTCGGGCTCAGGCCAAGGTGCATTTTAATCGGCCCTCTTGTTGTGACAGCTGGTATTATACAAAGAATCAAACATGGAGACTAAGCTGATACGTGAGTGTGTGCTCACAGTTGCTTCAGTTTGGTCTGACCCTTGGCGACCTGCCAGGCTCCTCTGTCCATGGGATTCTCCGGGCAAGAATACTGGAGTGGGTTGCCATGCCCTCCTCCAGGGGAACTTCCCCACTCAGGAATTGAACCCAGGTCTCTTGGGTCTCCTGCATTGGCAGGTGGGTTCTTTACCACTAGCGCCACCTGGGAAGCCCGTAATGGATACACAGAGAACAAACTAGTTAGCAGTGGGGAGAGGGGAAGAGGCAATATAGAGGTTGGGGGTTTGGGAGGTACAAACTGTCCAGTGTAATATGGGCTCAAGGCTGTAATGTACGACACAGGGAATTAGCCAAGATTTTGTAGTGACCTTTGAAAACTGTATAAAAAGTTAAGGGGCTTCCCTAGTGGCTCTGCTGCTGCTAAGTCGCTTCAGTCGTGCGACCCCATAGACAGCAGCCCACCAGGCTCCCCCATCCCTGGGATTCTCCAGGCAAGAACACTGGAGTGGGTTGCCATTTCCTTCTCCAAGGCATGAAAGTGGAAAGTGAAAGTGAAGTCGCTCAGTCGTGTCCAACTCCTAAGGACCCCATGGACTGCAGCCTGCCAGGCTCCTCTGTCCATGGGATTCTCCAGGCAAGAACACTGGAGTGGGTTGCCATGCTCTCCTCCAGGGCATCTTCCCGACCCGGGGATGGAACCTGGGTCTCTTAACGTCTCCTGCATTGCAGGCGGGTTCTTGCCACCACTGCCACCTGGGGAGCCCATGCTAAGAATAAGCACATACAAAATATAAAGTGTAATACATCAAAAAGTGAAACATTCCAAAATCAATAAAAAATCACAATAAGGAAAAGAAAACTCTAAAAACTGTGTTTAAAAAAGGCTAAAAAAGAGGCTCTAAACTGAGACAAATAACTTGGCTATCCAGGAGCTTCTGTGGTTTGCACACAAAGAGAATGACTTTTGAAATGCTTCTTTCTGATCCCCGAGGTCGTCCCACCCTCGCCACCACACCACAGTGAGCTCCGTCTGTCCATCTGTCCATCTGTCCCCACAAACTGCGTGCGTCTTTCTTCTCCTCCTCCTCTCTCCTGCAGCGCACCGCCCCCCCCACCCCCGCCCCGGCTGTGACATCCCATTGGTCTCTCAAGTGAGTCGCTCAGGCGTGTCTGATTCTTTGAGACATCACGGACCATACAGCCTATGGGATTCTCCAGGCCAGAATACTGGATGGGTAGCCTTTCCCTTCTCCAGGGGATCTTCCCAACCCAGGGATCAAGCCCAGGTCTCTTGCACTGCAGGCAGATTCTTTACCAGCTGAGCCACCGGGGAAGCCCAAGAATACTGGAGTGGGTAGCTTATCCCTTCTCCAGGGGATCTTCCTGAGCCAGGAATCGAATGGGGGTCTTCGGCATTGCTGGCAGATTCTTTACCAACTGAGCTGTGAGGGTCTCTCGAGGCCCTGCTCAAATGCCACCTTCTGCCTGAAGTTGTCTCTCATCAGCCTCCTTCCAGAAGGGCCCACATGTGTTGCTTTATGATAGTCATGTTTTGGACACTTTGACGATTCTAGCTCTGTCATCAGTTGGTCAATACAACGTTTTTAACTTCCTCTGCTGCACCAGGTGCAGAATTAGAGCAAAGATACAAAGAAAACCAAAGATCTAATGTGACAACTGGCTCTGGGTCTCACACCAATTTATATGATTCCTAATAAAAATATTTATAATATTTACATAATAGGTTTGAAAAGTGAAAGTGAAGTCACTCAGTCATGTCCAACTCTTTGCGGCCCCAAGGACTGTAGCCTACCAGGCTCCTCCATCTGTGGGATTCTCCAGGCAAGAATACTGGAGTGGGTTGCCATTTCCTTCTCCAGGGGATCTTCCCAACCCAGGGATCGAACTCGGCTTTCCTGCATTGCGGGCAGACGCTTTACCATCTGAGCCACCAGGGAAGCTCCATATAATAGGTTAGATCACATTTATATGTAAATGTTAATTCTATGATGTATAATAGATATACAGTATATTTTATAATGTTTATAATATACTTCTAGTACTTATATTTATTAACGAATATAACCCAGGAATTTGCCTGAAACATGCCTGAGTCCTAACCCAGGGGTTCTGATTCACTGATTCCTGGGTGGGGCCTAGCGATCTGCATTTCCATACAGAGCTTGCAACGCCTGTGGTCTAAGGATCCTGTTTGGATAAATACAAACCAAGAGGAGCTGAGCTACTGTGACCTCCCTCCTTCCTCCTCTTACCCCCTGATTTAGCTCTCTCTCGGCGCTGGACACCCTGAGTGGTGTTTAATTTTATGTGTTAACTTGGCTGGGCTGCAAATAAAGGGGATCTTCTTGACAGAGGGATTGAACCCATGTCTTCTGCAGCTCTTGCATTGCAGGCAGATTCTTTACCACTGAGCTACTAGGGAAGTCCTTATGCCTCATAGTGAATGTCTATTTTATATAGTTATTCTTTTTCCCTTACTTGTATCCACTTTGGTTGTCTCTCTTTAGAACATCTTCTAGAAAATCTGCCTTTTGATGTTTTTTAGGGTCTATTTATACCAATAAGTGATTATGACCTTATAGCTTCCCAGGTGGCTCAGTGATGAAGAATCCTCCTGCCTATGCAGGAGGTGTGGGTTCAATCACTGATCCGAGAAAGATCCCCTGGAGGAGTAAATGGCAACCCACTCCAGTATTCTTTGCCTGAGAAGACCCTTGGACAGAGGAACCTGGTGGGCTACAGTCCATGGGTTGCAAAAGAGTCAGATATGTCTTAGCAGCTAAACAACAATAATAAACAACTGTTACCTTAGGGTTATTTCCCCAGTTAGATCCATCCATTCATCCATAAGTTTATTTTTTCAAGACATTTTACTGAACATGTGTTATGTATAGGATCTTATCCTAGGTGCTAAAGATAGTGATAGCAAAAAATATTGCCTGCTCTTGAGAAGGTCACAGGGTAAGAAATACGCCTGTCATCAACCAGATAAGAGATGTAGATAGTGCTAAACTAAGAGTTTGCTGAGTGCTGAAGAATTGATGCTTTTGAACTGTGGTGTTGGAAAAGACTCTTAAGAGTCCCCTGGACTGCAAGGAGATCCAACCAGTCCATCCTAAAGAAGATCAGTCCTGGGTGTTCATTGGAAGGACTGATGTTGAGGCTGAAACTCCAATGCTTTGGCTACCTGATGCGAAGAGCTGACTCACTGGAAGAGACCCTAATGCTGGTAAAGATTGAAGGCGGGAGAAGAAGAGGATGACAGAGGATGAGATGGCTGGATAGCATCACTGACTCAATGGACATGAGTCTGGGTAGACTCCGGGAGTTGGTGATGGACAGGGAGGCCTGGCGTGCTGCAGTTCATGGGGTCGCAAAGAGTCGGACATGACTGAGCGACTGAACTAAACTGAACTGAAGAGTTTGCCTGAGATGTTATGGGGGCCCTAGGGGGAGCACCTCACTGTCAGGGTGGGGCAGGCGTATGGGGCTCAGGGAAGTCTTCCCAGAGGAGGTGGGAGCCCCCCGAACTACATGTGGAAGGAGGGGGACACTGTCACGTAGGGAAAGGGGAGCAGAAGCCCCCGGCGGAGGGCGTGGGGGCCTGGCGTTGGTCCTCACTGGTTCTGCGTGCCTGGCTCCGGGCTGTGTGCAGTCTACGCTTATTGTTTTGAAAGGATCTGAAACTGATTTAGAAGCTGCAGTTTCACAGTTCTCTAAAAGTCCCACCTGGATGTCTGAAAGATAAGCGAAAGGATGAGGATCAGGCAAGTTCTATGGCCCTTTTGGTGGGGAAATGACTGAAATTTTGGGCCAGCAAGAAGAAGCAAGCTGTCTCAGAGATTTCATTTTTCAGTCACCCTCCCCCCCGCCACGTCCCCCATTCCTCGCATTGACAGGATCCCGAAGAAGGGGGCGAAGAAGTCAGAGAGGGGGCGTGGGCTCCTCTGACGTTCACTGCTTGTGCTTCCAGAGGAGGCTCTGCACTTCGGGTGTCCACTAACGCATCTCCCACCCTTCAGAGTCCAGCTCTTTCTAGGCTGGCGCCCTCTTCCTTTTCCTTTATTAGTTTCACTTTATTAGTAACAATCCAACCATTGAAAAGAAGAGGGAGAGTAATTTTTTGTCCTTTGTTTCAGAGCCTGGGGTGGAGTGGAGGGTGCGGGGACTCTCTTTACATCTGTTGTTTGCACAAAGAAGCATCTCTGAAATAAGGGATGATTTGGATCCTGGTGGAGAAATAAGAAAAACAGTCAAATTACCTCTCAGGAAAAAAAAACAAACAAACCAAGGGAGATTTTACCTAACTTGCCAATATTCAAAAGAGAAAGACCAAAGGTAAACGTTCCAAGGACTGCTTAAAAGGTGGGGCAACTAATTATGTTTTGTACGCGTTCAATTTTTATGTGCTTTGCTGTTGCTGTTCAGTCGTGTCTGACTCTTTGCGACCCCATGGACTGCAGCATGCCAGGCCTCCCTGTCCATCACCAACTCCCAGAGTTTTCTCAGACTCACGCCCATCGAGTCGGTGATGCCATCCAACCATCTCATCATCTGTTGTCCCGTTCTCCTCCTTCCCTCAATCTTTCCCAGCATCAGGGTCTTTTGCAATGAGTCAGCTCTTCACATCAGGTGGCCAAAGTATTGGAGCTTCAGCTTCAGCATTTACTAGTGCTTTACTAGTCGGTAGAAACAGAGGTCAGAGTATCTTTTGGGGGAAAACAAATCCCTGTTATAAAAGGCCTGGTTTAGTTTTTCCTTGCTAGGCATGAGGTTCCTGTCACCCTGTCACTGAGTCAGCCTTTCTCCCTGTGTGCGGGGTGAACAGAAATCTACTCCTCTGGTCATGAGAAGATCAGGAGGCTTGTACTCTTGTCTTCTTGCCTTCGCAGAGCTACCAACAAGCAACTGGAGAGGTGAGGGCCAGGGTGGTGAAGAATTCAGGCGGAAAGCTCACGAAAACCATAGCAACAGGAGAAGCTTACTCCAAGTAAAACGTGGTCCCCTGCTCATAATAATTAAAAAGCAACAGTGTTAGAGGTTTTGTGGTGGTTGTTTTTAAAAGAAAGATGTAACCCTATTTATGGCATTTGTTGTTGTTCAGTCACTCAGTTGTGTCTGGTTCTTTGCGACCCCATGGACTGTAGCACGCCAGGCCTCCCTGTCCTTCAGTATCTCCCAGAGTTTGCTCAAACTCATGTCCACTGAGTCAGTGATGCCATCCAACCATCTCATCCTCTGTCATACCCTTCTCCTTCTGCCTTCCATCTTTCCCAGCATCAGGATCTTTTTCAATGAGTCAGTTCTTTGCATCAGGTGGTCAGAGTATTGGAGCTTCAGCTTTAACATCAGTCTTTCCAATGAATATTCAGGGTTGATTTCCTTTAGAATTGACTGGTTTGATTTCCTTGCAGTCTAAGGGACTCTTGAGTCTTCACCAGCACCATAGTTCAAAAGCAACTGTTCTTCGGCGCTCAGCCTTCTTTATGGTCTAACTTTCACATCTGTACATTTACAATATAGCTGGGCACAAACATTTTTTTTTTTTATTATCTTGCCACAAAACTGTAAAATTTACTTTCTGCTAATACATTAGCCTTGATAAGATGCTAAGGCATTATAATGATATCTTTAACACTGATATGTACATATAGATACACAGACCTATCCCTATGTTGGTGGGGACAACAGGATGAGATTGTTAGATGGTGTCACTGACTTGATGGACATGAGTTTGAGTAAGCTCTGGGAGTTGGTGATGGACAGGGAAGCCTGGTGTGCTGTAGTCCATGGGGTCGCAAAGGGTCGGACAAGACTGAGTGACTGAACTGGACTGATGTTTGTTCAGACTTCATCATAGTGGTAACATGTATCAGAGAGGGGCCTGAAATGGTGAGTGAAATTCACAGTGTTCTGTACCTTAACCTAAATTGGTCCTTTTGTTAGAGCTTTAATCTGGGCTTTTGGAACTCACTTTAAAGTAAAGAAACTTAATAAGGGTTCTGTGAATGTAGTCTTGAGGACAGAGTGAGACACAATTCTCTGAAGATTTTATTGTCATTGTTTTTAAGAACATGGTTAAAGGCAATGTGGTCAGCTATGTGCTAAACAGTGATAAATGTAGAAACAAAAACCTAACGATGATCACAGTTCATTAATGTTAAAGAAACCCTACATCCTGAAGGCAACAATATTTCTGAGTTTCTCCAATGCTTGAGGCACCGAACAAAGCCTTGGTACCCTCCCTCCAGGACTGTTCCAGCGGTGGTCAGGGGTCAGTGGTGGATGACAGAAGGGGTCTGTCCTGAAGGAGCGGACACCCCAGCAGGAAAGGAGGGCTGAGGGCCGTGAGGATCTGGGTATGGACAGAAAATCATGCACTTTAATTGAACATGTAGTAAAATTAAGTAAGGCTCACACAAGTGAAGCCTTAACCTAATCAGTTAAATGTAAATTTGTTCGGTTCCCCCTGAAATAGTACCCTCAGGCTCCAGTGGCAAAAAAAAAAAATCAATAGAGAAAAGGAGAGGGTCCGTTTGACTGTATTATGTAAAACTCCTAATATGTCTTCCAAGAAAGATTCTGGCTTGGAAGATTGTAAAGATTAGGGAAACTAGAATTACAGAAAGCTAGGCAATACTTTTCCGAGCTTCCTTCTACACACTGGCCTTGAATTAGTGCGAAAATAATAGCTTCTGTGAAGATAAAGTCAGTTTGCCCCCTTGGAACAAATATTTTTAAATCACCATTTGGACGGATGCTGATTCTCAGCCTGTAGGAAGGCCCTCATCACCAGGGGAGAGGTGGCCTCCTAAGAAGAAAGGCTGGAAGGGGACGAGTGGGAAGGGCTGGCCAGGTGAAAGGGTGGTGGAACGGGACCTCCGTTTGTACAATCTGAGAAGCAGGACCACATCTCAAGCATTTGAAGAACTCAAAAGGGTCCGGCAAGGACTTTATTGTGACAGCAACGAGATGGCAATAAAATGAATCTGATAAGATAGGGCTCCCCTGGTGGCTCAGATGGCAAAAAACTTGCCTGCAAATGCAGGAGACTCGGGTTCCATCCCTGGTCAGGAAGATCCCCTGGAGAAGGAAATGGCAACCCGCCCCTGTACCCTTGCCTAGTAAATCCCATGGACACAGGGGCCTGGCGGGCCACAGTTCATGGGGTTGCAAAGAGTCGGATGCGACTTAGTGATTAAACACCGACAAAGAGTGATGTGCTTAGATCGAGATTCAGAAAGGTTTTGGTGGCTGCAGAGTGAGAACACAGGGGTTGGGGAGTGAGCACGCTAACGCCGGGAGGGCTCTCATGGTTATCTAGGGGGGATGCCACCGTGGGCTGAGCTAGTGAGGCTGGAGAGAAGCGAATGGATTCCAGAGGGAGGGGGAGTGTGATGGGACCGGGCCCATGAGTCAGGGGCTGCGTGGGTGGTGGTTCAGATACTGACCAGGAGAAGAGTGCTGCAGATCGTCAAGTCAGAGAGCCTAGGCGAGGAGCGGGAGTGAGGCTGGGGTGGGGAAGAGGGAGATGAACTCAGATCCTGAAACCTGGAACACTGAACTGCAGAAATGAAGTGACCTAAGATGGGAGGAGAACACGAGTAACACCAAGGGCTGATCAGTTCAATTCGTTCAGTTCAGTCGTGTCCGACTTTTTGCGACCCCATGGACTGCAGCATGCCAGGCCTCCCTGTCTGTCACCAACTCATGGAGTTTACTCAAACTCATGTCCATGGGGTTGGTGATGCTATCCAACCATCTCAAGGGCTGATACAGGATACAAAATGAACTTGAAGGAAGAAAAAATACCCAGCACTTAAATTGAACATGTAGTATATTAGTTCACTTAGGTTTCTACATGCCTTCCATAAGAAGTGTAAATTTGTTTCATGTCTGCTAAAAGAGTATCCTCAAGTGGAAATTAATGCACACATCTCTCAAGTGCTGGGCTGTATATTGAATATTATAGATTTACAAGCCAGGAGACCTGAGGACAGGCCCCAGGCTGTCTTCAGGAATTATTTGTGAACTGTGACTGATGCAAAATATTAAAATACCTTTTAAAAAATATTATTTGGCTGCACCAAATAAACAGGTGTAGCATGTAGCATGCAGGATCTTCAGTTGCAGCACGCGGGCTCTATTGCCCTGACCAGGGATGGAACCTGAATCCCCTGCATTGGGAGCACAGAGTCTTAACCACTGGACCAACAGTGAAGTCCCTCAAAATATTAAAATACTTAAAAGTTCATTAGTGAGGATAAAGTTCAGTGATTTGGTCATATCACTATTTCAAAAGAAAATCTGAAATTCAATAAATAACAGTGTATCATTTTTCTTTTGAAATAGTGGTATTTTTACCAAGTCATTTTATTCAGACCCATCTGTGTAAAACAGCATCATCCCCTTCAAGCTCCTCCCAGTTTACTTTTCTCCTTGCCAGTTATCACTGATATGCTAAGTATTTACTTATTTGTTTTTCTTCTCTCTTGTTCCCATCCCCTTACTCAATTAGGAAGTGAACTATACAGGAAAAGACTTTGTTTTTCTTACCACTATATCCCCAGCATCTAGCTTAGTTCCTGGCACACATGCATTTAATAAGTACTTGTTGAATGGTGTTGAATAAATACAATGAATTTCAATTTGGAAATTCAGCACTATCTGGTCATATAATAATAGACTATCTTAATAGAGCATATTAATAATTATAAAATTAAAATTATTAAAAAGCAGAGACAGCACTTTGCCCACAAAAGTCCATATAGTCAAAGCTATGGTTTTTCCAAAGCTATGGTCCAACTCTCATGAATGTGAGAGTTGGACCATAAAGAAGGCTGAGTGCTGAAGAACTGATGCTTTAAACTGTGGTTTGGAGAAGACTCTTGAGAATCCCTTGGACTGCAAGATCAAACCAGTCAGTCCTAAAGGAAATTAACCCTGAATATACATTGGAAGGCCTGAGACTGAAGCTGAAGCTCCAATACTTTGGCCACCCCATGCAAAGAGCCAACTCACTGGAAAAGACCCTGATTCTGGGAAAGACTGATAGCAGGAGGAGAAGGAGAGGACAGAGAGTGAAATGATTGGATGGCATCACCGACTCAGTGGACATGAGTCTGAGCAAACCCTGGGAGACGGTGAAGGACAGAGGAGCCTGGCGTGCTGCAGTCCATGGGGTCACAGGGTCAGACACAACTGAGTGAACAACGACAAAACAGAGGATATAGACTGAAAAAGTTCTTAAACTACAGAGAAATTTCTGTAAAGTACTGCGTGCACAATAGCTAATTTCACATATGCATGTGAAACGCATGAATATGTATATACAATATAACGAACTTTTGAATGTGATACAGCTATCTGGCCTTTAATTATATCTAAAATTTTTCATCTTGGCCACTCTTCTTACCAACATTTAATCAATAAGTGTATCTTACATAGTAAAGCTCCACCGAACGAGCTTCTGAACACCAACGTATTTGAATGAATAGACACTGTACTTAATTTTCAATGATGCTCTTTTTGAGTTAAGTCTGCTTCACCCTTAGGGACATTTATTTTGTCAAGCCTTGCAACTTAAAACGGTGAACCCTGACATGCTCTGTGAGTAAAAGATGCGGTGGAATTTCAGCAGTTGTTTCTTTGACTCTGAAATAATCTTTGGAACATCTCTTTCTCCCTCGGTGTAGGAGCACTGCAACCCGAGTGTCTGCAAGATCCATACTCTCTTCCCGTGATCCTGCGGTCAGGAGGTTAGATAAGCATTCTTCCCGCCCTGTAGAGAGCGGGGCCACTTCAATGTTCTGCGTTTCCAGTCTTGTCTCAAGACGGCGCTTTCAAAAGCGCAGCGCTCCCCCAGACCCCTCCCAAGGCCCCCAAAGCGCCCGCGCCCGCGCGTGAAGGACCAGCGTTGCATCCATCCCTGTCTCTGGACGACGGCCTGTCCGTTCGGCCACGATCCCCTTGCTGAAGTTTACAAAGCACGGGAACGTCGGGAACCGCCGCCTCGCCGAGGCCGCGCCGCCCTGCGCGGGGTGCACGCCCAGCGCTGACCGACCACCTGGGCGCAGCGGCGCGCACCGTCCGCCGCACACGGCCCC
>CM035302.1:30772104-30834722 GCA_020226075.1 Hydropotes inermis
TGGGGTACAGCGGTTTTCACTGCAATGAAGTATACTTTTAAGAACATGATGACCTGGGGTGCTATCTCTACCCGCTTAATTCTTCCTCCTGTTCTGGTCTTCTCTGAGCTATTGCTCACCTCAGGGTCAGCCTTTCCTTGACCTTGTCCCCTTTCACCACGGTGCATGTCTGCATGCTGAGGCCTGTCCAACTCTTTGTAACCCTTTGAAGTGTAGCCTGCCGGGCTCCTCTGTCTCTTGAGATTTTCCAGGCAAGAAAACTGGAGTGGGTTGCCATTTCTTTCTCCAGACGATCTTCCCAACCCAGGGATGGAACCTGGGTCTCCTTTGTCTCCTGCGTTGCAGACAGGATTCTTGACCTCTTGAGCCATTGCTTAGATTAAGTCCTTCTGTTAAAGTCTTCCTGGTCCCCATGGTTTTCCACCACGTTTTAGTACCTCACCATTTGTGACTATCCGTTTGTGTGAATCTGTCTGCTGGCCTCAGTAGACATCAGACTCCAGGAGGGCAGAGGCATGGTTGTCTGGCTCACGCTTGGGTCCCAGTTCCAGGCATAGTGTCTTGATCAGCAGGCTCTCAACAGCTCTTAGACTTGTCGGGTGGAGGAGGCAGTGGATGTAGTGGTGAGGGCTCAGGGTGTTGGTCCTAGAGTCAGTGTGTGTTAGTCTAGACAGACAGGCTTTGAACCTTGCCTTTTGATCACCAGCCTGCGTGTGATACTGGGGAATTATTTCACCTCTTTCCGACTCAGTTTCCTGATTTGAAAAGCAAGTAATAATAGCACCTACTTCCTAGGTTGTTATTAATTAGATGAGACGATCACCTTTTGCAAAAAGTACCCAGTAATTTTTAGCTATCGTTATTAGATTTCTTTTCTTCTTTTACATTTTTTCTTTTAAAGTGATAAGAGTGGAAGTCCATCATAATTAATTTTCATAAAAGGCTATCAAGTGTGCTTTGAGGCTATGTACATTTTAAAACAGTTGCAATAATCTTTATCCAAGAAGCATTTGTTTTTCTGTGTCTCTGGAAGTCATAAATGAGGATTTGGGGGACCGGCTTTTCCAAATTCCCTTTTTTGCTTCAGTTATAATTATTTTGTGTATTATTCCTAAAGGTATTTAGAATTCTGACCAAAGGATCATAAATCACGCTACTAAAGTCAGAAGTGTAATACTGTAGGTTGAATGACTCTTTTAGGTCGTTAGGTATAGCTCAGTCTTTTTTCTCTAGAACTTCTTTTTAGTTTTTTTGTTGAACTTGACATGTCTTTACAACTTAGCTTAGTACTGTTTTCATTTTTTTAAATTGTTGTGCATTATGTTTAAAAGTAATGCTTTCCAAACTGATCTAGCTATTATTGCCTTAGAAAAGTGAATGAGATTACTTTTCTTAATCAGTTAGAAATCTCTGGTTATAAAAGCATCACATATCAACTGTAGAAAAGTCTGAGAAGTATAAAGAAGAAAATAGTCATAATCCTACTGTCTAAAAATAGTCACCATTAACATTTTCACATATTTCTTCCCTGGGCTTTATCTCTTATCTGTGTGTGTGTGTGAGAGAGAGAGATTTACATATATATAAGTTTATATGTATAACTTCTTCCTCCATACAGTTTTTTTTTTTTTCTCCATACAGTTTTATCTTGGTGTCCTTAGATGCTTAGGTGTGTATGACTCTCTGCGACTCTGTGGACTTTATGTAGCCCGCCAGGCTCCTCTGTCCATGGGATTCTGCAGGCAAGAATACTGGAGTGGGTAGCCCTTCCCTCGTTCAGGGGATCTTCCCGACCCAGGGATCAAACCCAGGTCTCCTGGTTGCAGGCAGATTCTTTACCGGCTGAGCCACCGTTAGTAGCCAGCGTATCGTGAACACTTTCCCATGTTGTAAACATAGTTGATGACAAACACTCTTCCTCATGATCACTGTGTTGTAATTTAATTGTTTCTGAATTACTCTGACGACAGTTCTGTCAGTCCTGACTCGCTCCACTGGTGTGATCTCAGAGTGTTTTAAACAGGCCTTCGGGAGCCTGTCCCTGCAAGTCCATGGGAGAGTCGTTCTCCTCGGGCCCAGAGGTGGCCCTTCGTGGCTGGAGACAGGCACTCTGGCCTGGAGCTGCTGCCGGTGCTCTCGAGGAAGCAGCTCTGCGCAGGAAGCCCCTCTCTCTTGGTGATGGAAAACTTAAGGACGCAGCGATTCTTACTTACGAATGGTCTTGGTCTGCCCGCGGGAGCCCCTGTTGGGTAGCGGCTGCCTCCTGACTCCCCTCGAGAGTCCTGCCACATCTCTGATCCAGGAAGGGCTTGTGATCTCAGTTAATTACCAGTCCTTTGTCGGGCTTTGTGAGGTGTTTCCATTTCTTTCGCTGTTACAAGCAATGATGTTATGAGCACTCTTTTTGGCTCAGTCTTGTGGATACCCAAGATATTTTATTGGAATAAAATCCTGGAAATGGAATTGCATTATTAAAGAGTATGCATATATTTATGTTAGGTATAATCTGTTCCTCTCCAAGTGTAGAATTTTACATATTGAATTATCTATAATATAGAGGCAACTATATAGGCTGTTGGCAGAATTTGATAATACAAGGATGAAAGAGAAAGAGAGGCTAGTGAATTAGGTGGGACATGGTGGGTTCCTTCAGGGTTTTTTTTTTAATTTTTATTTTAGATTTTTGTGTAATGTTTGTTTTTATGTTGTGCAAGGCGGACGTTTGATATATACGACATGCGTAGCGGGACTCGGCATCTAGAAGTGAATGTGCCCTTGTGGAGATGAGCTTTGTGAAGACAGCAGCGCCCTACAGATCCCTTCTGCCTGGCCTCTGCCCCTCCTCTCCTCCCCTGACACCTAGCGACGTTTTACATCTTTCACGGAACGCGACGTTAGTGAGATTCGTCTGTGTTTTCTGGGTGATGTGCTGTGTCAGTCGCTTCCGACTCTTTGTGACATCGTGTCTGACTGTAGCCCGCCAACTCTTCTGTCCATGGGATCCTCCAGGCAAGAATACTGGAGTGGGTTGCCATTTCCTTCTCCAGGGGATCTTCCCAACCCACAGGTCGAACTCAGGTCTCCCACATTGCAGACGGACTCCATGCTATCTGAAGCGACTGCAGGAGAAAAGAGAGGAAAAGGGCAGTGGATACCCAGAAACCAATTTACTCAATCTACCAATCCGTGCTAGATAGCACAGATTCTTTACTGTCTGAGCCATCAGGGAAGCCCAAGAATACTGGAGTGGGTAGCCTATCCCTTCTCCAGGGGATCCTCCCGACACGAGTCAAACTGGGGTCTCTGCATCGCAGGTGGACTCTGAGCTCCTGTATTTTTGGTTTTTAAAGTGTTTCATTGTGTAAATGTGTCACAGTGAATTTTATTCACTCAGGGTTTGGGGCAATGTTGTTTTTGCTCTTGCCTTTTTTTTCACCATTGTAATCATTTTCAAGTGTTCAGCTCAGTAGTGTTTAAGCATATTCATTCAGGCTGTTGTGTGGCAAGTCTCCAGAACTCTTCATCTTGCGAAAGGAGACTCCGTGCCCAGTAATTAACAGCTCCCATCTCCTCTGTCCCAAGCCCTGATGCAGGAAGCTTTCTGAGGTGGAGAACTCCCCAGACTCAGATTTGGCTAGAATGAGGGAGACCCTGAATTTCAATTCCAGTCACTTTGTGAGAAGACCTTTCAATATACCCCTGCACTACGTTGCCACTCAGTGGCAGCTAAATTTGAGACTCCTTTAAGCCTGAGGTCCAGACTTCCTGATGGGTCAGTGGTAAAGGACCTGCCTGCTATTGGAGGAGACGAGTTTGATTGCTGGGTCGGGAGGATCCCCTGGAGAGGGAAATGACAACCCACTCCAGTATTCTTGCCTGGAGAATCCCCTGGTCAGAGGAACCTGGTGGGCTACAGTTCATGGGCTCGACAAGAATCAGAGACGACTTAGTGACTCAACGACTACTACCAGGCTGAATAGACCCAGTGAGCCACTTGCCTCCTAGAATTTAGTCTCCATTCACAGTGAACATTTTCCCCTTCCTGAACATGACATTTTTCTCAGTGTCTTGCCTTTGAGTAGATTGGTTTCTGGGTATCCACTGCCCTTTTCCTCTATTTTCTCCTGCAGTCGCTTCAGATAGCATTCATCTTCTGAATATTCTCTCACTCCCCTAGGCAGGTAATACTTGTATTATGTAGGAGTGTAACATAAAACATGCCCTGTCTTCAAGGAATTTATAATCTAGTTGAGAAGAGATAAGGTAAATGGAACCTTTATAATTCACGATCTGGTGCGGAAATGGTAATAAATTTGCATCTGTCATCTACTTATGTGCCATCATTCAAATAGTGTCACACGTTTTCTGTAATGATTCTGCAAACTAGATGCATATTTTTCAGATGGAGAAAGTGAGACTGTTAGTTCAGAATACCTGGACTCAGGGCTCATTCAGCTTTGTTATACCTCAGAGTCTGTGGTCCTCTGTTTTATATACTGTCTCTTTAGTCATAAATGTGAAAGGATGTAATGAATGATTTAAATAATGGTTGGCTGTTGCGGTAAGAGATCTCCCCAAAGTGAATAATTCCCAAGTGAATTACATAGGGTGACAGGAGGTCCCTCTTGACAGGGGTGGGCGTGGTGTGTTATCTGAATATACTGTGAGCATTTGCCATCTTAGTAACAGTATTAAACCATCGTTTAAAACTGGCTTCATCATTCCATTTTATGGTTCTGCCATAACCATGTAAGTTGTTACCAGTTTGTTTCTTTTCCAGGTGCACTGCGGTGAACCCCCTGCTAAGGCTCTGCTGGGTCTTCTGGGGGCTCTTGTGAAATCATTTTCTGAATGCAGAATTAGAAAGGAGTTTGAACACATTTGAGAGTTGTAATATCTATCATTAAACATTTTCTTCTGGAAAGATTGTTAAAATGTACAGGCCACAAATAGTGCTTACCTTATGAGCTTTCTAGTTTTGAGGATTTTTTAAAGCCTTTGCTAATTTAATAGCTCAGAAAGAGCTATCTTGTTTAGCGCATCTGGTAACTAATAATAGGTGGAACTACTTTCATGTTTTATTGGTATTTAAATTTATTTTGTGAACCATTTTTTTTTGTATTTTTTTGTTATTTTCCTGTTGGTATCTTAGGCTTTTCTTTCCAATTTTAATGAATCTTTTATGAATTAAGGACAGTGTTTTTTCTCCAGTTTAACTTTTAAAATGACTTATTATTTTTTATATATTGAAGTTTTAAATGTTTACATAGTTAAATAGTTTCTTTTAAGTTTTCTTCTATTTCTTTAAAGCTAGGAAGACCAACAAATGTAATTAAGAGAAAATAATTTCAGGCCCATTTTTCTGGATGTTTTGTGGGAAAAAAATACCGAGCCTATAATGCTGGTTTCTGTGTTTTTACATCACTGTAAATCTCATTTTCATAGCCGTGCCCCTAGGAGATACTGAGTAAGTATCTGTTGATGGAATGAATAAGAGTTAATCCAGTGAATCATCACTGGAAGACTTCAATAATTTTACTGGTTCTTGGCATCTCTTCTTCTGTACTCTCTTTATGTTCTCGTTTCCTGAGAACTTGTGAACTAATGAAAGACAGAGGCGTGTCCTTTTTTCTAGACTCTTGATGCAAGATGCGACTTCTTTCTGCATCACTAGGTTCTGCATCTTCCCTGCCTGGTAGGAGCTCTCCTCTTGGAATTGCTCTTTGAGTGAGAGCTGACCTAGAACCTTTCATAAGATCCCTGTTCCCTTGTTTCAGTAAAAGTAGGATGGCGTTCTGTTCAGATCCTGCTTATCCCTGGCTCATATTGAGGTGTCCCTTTGGCAAAAAAGTAAAACAACCTTTGTTGTCCAGTTGCTCAGTCGTATCTGACTCTTTGCGACCCCATAGATGGCAGCCCACCAGACTTTGCTGTGCCTCACCATCTCCCTGAGTTTGCTCAAACTCATGTCCATCGAATCGGTGATGCCATCCAACCATCTCACCCTCTGTTGCCCCCTTCACCTCCTGCCGTCCATCTTTACCGGCATCCGGGTCTTTTCCAGTGAGTCGGCCCTTCACATCAGGTGATCAAAATGGTGGAGCTTCAGCATCAGCCCTTCCAATGAATATTCAGCATTGATTTCCTTTAGGATTGACTGGTTTGATCTCCTGGTAGTCCAGGGGACTGTCGAGTCTTCTCTAGCACCACAGTTCAAGAGCATCACTTCTTAGGTGCTCTGCCTTCTTTATAGTCCATCTCTCACAACTGTACGTGACTACTGGAAAAACCATAGCTTTGACTATGTATGTGTACCTTTGTCGGCAAAGTGATGTTTCTGCTTTTTAGTATGCTGTCTAGGATTGTCAGATTTTCTTCCAAGGAGCAAGTGTCTTTTAATTTCATGGCTGCAGTCACCATCTGCAGTGATTTTGGAGCCCAAGAAATAGAGTCTCTCACTGTTTCCACTCTTTCCCCATCTCTTCCCCCTGAAGTGGTGGGGCTGGATGCCATGATTTTTGTTTTTTGCATGTTGAGTTTTAAGCCAGCCCTTTCACTCTCCTCTTTCACCTTCATCAGGAGGCTCTTCAGTTCCTCTTTGCCATTAGTGTGGTATCACCTGCATGTCTGAGGTTATTGATACTTCTCCTCTTGAAAGTGACAGTCGCTCAGTCGTGTCTGACTCTTCGGGACATCATGGACTATACAGTGCATGGAATTCTCCAGGCCAGAATACTACAGTGGTTAGCCTTTCCCTTCTCCAGGGGATCTTCCCAACCCAGGGATTGAACCCAGGTCTCCCACATTACAGGCGGATTCTTTACCACCTGAGCCACAAGGGAAGCCCATTTCTCCCTTTCCTGAGGTACAATTCATGTATCATACAATTCACCCGTTTGAAGTGTCCACATTCCAATTGTTTTAGTGTGCTCGGAGAGATGTGCAGCCGTCACCAGGTCAGTTTTAGAACCCTGTGATCCCCTCAGGAAGCATCCCAGTGCCCTTTAGCTGCTGCTCTCTGCTAGCCTCATCCCTCCTAGTCCTAAATGACCATTAACCTACTTTCTGCTCTGAGTGTGTTACACAAATCGAATCATACTATATGTGGTCTGTTAGGACTGACTTCTTTCATTTAACCTAATGTTAGCAAGTTTATCTCTCTTGTATGATGTATCAATCCTTCATTCCTTTCTTTGGCTGAATAGCGGTCCACTAAATGCATGAATTAATACTGTGCTCTGCTTATCCACTCGTTACTTGGTAGACATTGGCTTGTTTCCACCTTTTGGCTATTATGAGTAATGATGCTCTAAGTGTTCAAATATGTATACAGGTGTTTGTCTAGACATACGTTTTCATTTTTCTTGCTTATATACTTAGGAGTCTAATTGCTGGATCATAGATTTTTCAACTTGGCTGTACCATTTGACATTCCCACCAGCTGTGTATGAGAGTTCTGATTTCTTCACGTCCTTGCCCATGCTTATTATTATCTGACTTTTTGAGTATAACCATCCTTATGGATGTAAAGTCCTGTCTCATGGTTTTGATTTGCATTTTCCTAGTGATGGCCATCTTTTCAGATGGCCGTTTGTATATATTCTTTGGACAACTGTGTATTCAGATCCTTTCTCCATTTTTAATTGGTGTGTCTTTTTATTATTGAATTATGTTCAAGTACTTAGAAGAGACCATGAACATTGAATAAAAAAATAGAAGACATTAAAAAAGAACTCAAATGGGCTGTCTGAAGATGAAAAATACAATATCTGAAATGACAAATATATCAGATGAGATTATCAACAGAGTAGACACTAGAAAAATGGGCTTCCCTGGTGGTGTGGCCGTAAAGAAACAGCCTGCCAATGCAGAAGATGCCAGAGACACGAGTTCAGTCCCTGGGTTGGGAAGATCTCCTGGAGAAGGAAATGACAACCCACTCCAGTATTCTTGCCTGGAAAATACCATGGACAGAGGACTAGTCTGACAGGCTATAGTTCATGGAATCGCAAAGAGCAGGACACGACTGAGCAACTTATCACACTTACACACAGGCACTGTAGAAAAAAAAATTTTGGACTTGTGAACATGGCAATAGAAAGTATGTACAATGGAGTACAGAGTACTCAGGCCAGGAAAAATGTGCAGAGCCTCAGTGACAGGTGAGATCCTAGCCAGCACTCAGCATGTCTGTGATTGGAGTTCTTGGAAGAGGGAAACCGGAAAAAAGATTTTAAGAAATATGGCTTAAAATGAACAGACACTGTAAACATATAGATTCAAACAGTTCATTGAACCCCAGGAAAGATAAACACAAAGTTATCACTGGAAAATCACTGCTTAAATCCCTTGTTCTTCCATGGTTTCTATTCTTGTGTGTCAGTCTTATAAATAACTTTATTGCAATATTTTTTTCTTCTGCTTTCACATTTCTGATACTGTATTATGTGGTACATTCTCGTTTTATCTCATTCACCAAACCATTGTGTTCCATATTTGCTTAATTCCCCCCCCCAAAGGCTTTGCCTTTATTGTGTTTAATTGTAGCCTTGATTATGAACCGTTTAAGGGTGTTTCTGATTATTCCTAAATTAACCGTGCTATTCAGTTAAATGTTAATTTATTTTAATTAACCACTTTTACAAGGAGTATGGAGAATAGTGTCCTTCTAAACAGAAAACAAGAGAGCATCACAAAAGATTGAAAACCGCTGCCTTATTTGGTTAACTTCTTGACATGTACGTGATTTAAAAGTCAGCTTTGTGCAAAGCCAGCTTGTGTGGTCGGGAAGGCATTGTTCTTACCTAAAGTGGAAGGAACCTTGTAGCTCAGACACTGATTTGAATTCGTTATGCATCTGATACCTTTATCCTTTGAGTGTCTGTCTAATATATGTCAGGATGAGACGTTTTGAAAGGAGAACCCTGCTAAATGTTTGGTAAATATTGTCTAGGTCAGTGCATCTTAACCCTTTTGGGTCATAGACTCCATCTGACAATCCAATAAAACTATGGACTCTTGACTCCAAAAAATGCATGTAATTAAAATCTACATTCAGTTTCAGGAGATTCATAGTCCCCACGATTGAGACACAAAGTATAATAACATAGTTCTGACACTTTATTTTTTACATTCCCTATATTTTGTACATGTTGCGTGTAATTACATACTGTGAGATTGGTTTCCTTTCTGAAACTGTGAGTGGCGTTTGTCTTTGGAACACACTGGACTTCAGGCCTCAGGTTTCCAGCTAATTTCACATCAGCCTACGGATTCAACCACAGTTACCAGTTATGTTCTCCTTAGTGAAGAGAGCTATAAAATTAGAAATAGCTTTTTTCTAAAAGTTTTCAGATCCAATAAAAGTTTCCTCCCAGTTTACATCATTCTTAATTAGAAGATACTTATATTTTTCACAAGACAAACTTTTTGTTTATCTCTAAGTGCATCTTTGATGTTGCGTAGTGTTTTATTTCTTAGGTGTTAACTTGCCATTTTTAAGAATTTCACAACTCCTACAGGCATTGTGCCTCTCAAGTGAACAATTATTTTTTTCTCTGTTGACTCCTTGCAGGTGAATTTGGTCTTGCTTGTTGGGCTAGTGTAGACAGAATAGCTGTTTAGGTTTAATTTAAGATTGAGTAGTTGAGCTTTATGTGTGAAAAAGTCAAAGTAGTGTTAGAAAAATGGGTGTATCTTTGTGCCTGTCTGCTAGTGTAAGGAGACATGGGAAATATTTTGCAGAAAAAGGTAGGTTCGCTCCTGCCTCTCCCCTACTGAACGCCCTCTGGCAGCTGTGCCTTTCTGTTCGGATGGAGAGTCTTCATAATCTGACAATTGCTGGCTCCTCTCTGTGCTCTGGTTTGCTTGGCCCTCAACTCAGGCTGTCCTGACCTTTGGCTTTCTCCAAGGAGCTGTGGGTTCTTTTGTCCTGGCCACTTTCCCCCTCCCTCTCCTGGTCAGTGCCCTCAGCCTTCCTTCTGGCTTCCTTCTTTGGAGATGTCTTCCTTGTTATCACCGTAAGGAATCGCCAAGCTAGATCCTGTCTGCTGGTATGCTTTGTAGTTTTCCTTCACAACATAATGAGGAACTGTGCTTTAAGGACTTTGTAGTTAAGCTAAAGGCAAAGGAGAAAAGGAAAGATACACCTATCTGAATGCAGAGTTCCAAAGAATAGCAAGGAGAGATAAAAAGGCCTTCCTCAGTGATCAATGCAAAGAAATAGAGGAAAACAGAATGGGAAAAACTAGAGATCTTTTCAAGGGAACATTTCATGCAAAGATGGGCACAATAGAGGACAGAAATGGTGTGGACCTAACAGAAGCAGAAGATATTAAGAAGAGGTAGCAAGAATACACAGAACTATAAAAAAAAGATCTTCATGACCCAGATAACCATGATGGTGTGATCATTCACCTAGAGCCAGACATCCTGGAATGCAAAGTCAAGTGGGCCTTAGGAAGCATCACTACAAACAAAGCTAGTGGAGGTGACGGAATTCCAGTTGAGCTATTTCAAATCCTAAAAGATGATGCTGTGAAAGTGCTGCACTCAGTATGCCAGCAAATTTGGGAAACTCAGGACTGGAAAGTGGCCACATGACTGGAAAAGGTCAGTTTTCATTCCAGTCCTAAAGAAAAGCAATACCAAAGAATATTCAAACTGCTGCACAATTGCACTCATCTCACATGCTAGCAAAGTAATGCTCAAAATTCTCCATGCAAGGCTTCAACAGTACATAAACTGAGAACTTCCAGATGTTTAAGCTGGATTTAGAAAAGGTAGAGGAACCAGAGATCAAATTGCTAACATCCATTGGATCACTGAAAAAACAAGAGAGTTCCAGAAAAACATCTACTTCTGCTTTACTGACTATGCCAAAGCCTTTGACTTTGTGGATTACAACAAACTGTGGAAAATTCTTAAGGAGATTGGAATACCAGATCACCTTACCTGCCTCCTGAGAAATCTGTATGCAGGTCAAGAAGCAACAGTTAAAACTGGACATGGAACAACAGACTGGTTCCAAATTGGGAAAGGAGTATTTCAAGGCTGTGTATTGTCTCCCTGCTTATTTAACTTCTGTGCAGACTATGTCATGAAACGCCGGGCTGGAGGAGGCACAGCTGGAATCAAGATTGCCAGGAGAGATATCAGTGACCTCACAGATGCAGATGACACCACCCTTACAGCAGAAAGCTAAGAGGGACCAAAGAGCCTGTTGATGAAAGTGAAAGAGGAGAGTGAAAAAACTGCCTGAAAACTCAACATGCAAAAAACAAAGATCATGGCATCTGGTCCCATCACTTCATGGCAAATAGATGGGGAAACGATATAAACAGTGAGAGACTTTATTTTCTTGGGCTCCAAAATCACTGCAGATGGTAACTGCAGCAATGAAATTAAAAGATGCTCTTTGGAAGAAAATCTATGACCAACCTAGACAGCATATTAGAAAGCAGAGACATTACTTTGCCAAAAAAGGTCTGTCTTGTCAAAGCTATGGTTTTTCCAGTAGTCATGTATGAATGTGAGAGTTGGACTGTGAAGAAAGCTGAGCGCTGAAGAATTGATGCTTTTGAATTGTGGTGCTGGACTCTTGAGAGTCACTTGGACTACAAAGAGATCAAACCAGTCCATCCTAAAGGAAATCAGTCCTGAATATTCATTGGAAGAACTGATGCTGAAGCTGAAGCGCCAATACTTTGGCTGCCTGATGTGAAGAAGTGACTCATTAGAAAAGACCCTGATGCTGGGAAAGGTTGAAGGCGGGAGGAGAAGGGGACCACAGAGGATGAGGTGGTTGGATGGCATCACTGACTCAATGGACATGAGTTTGAGCAAGCTCCGGGAGTTGGTGGTGGACAGGGAGGCCTGGCGTGCTGCAGTCCATGGGGTCGCAAAGAGTCGAACAGGACTGAGCCACTAAACTGACCTGCTAAATACCTAGTTCTCTGTGTAGATAGAAAAGTTGAGGAAGGCAGGCGTGGTGAGTCTCTTGTTCAGTAATGTGTGTTTCCTCAACTGCTAGCCCAGCCCTTGTCTGGTTGAGCTGATTTGAGTGAACTGAGGGTCTGATGGTGTAGTTAACACACTACAGTGTGAAACAGTGAATGTGCAGTTTTCAACTGTAGATGAATCATTGGAATAGAGACCTAAGAAACAAAAAACCTACAGGGAATGAACTAACATACATTTAAAAATTTATTTCTTCTTTCCTCTCAGCTCTTACACAGAATCTCATTCTCAAAGTTAATTGTTGATTTCAAATAACTGGTCTCTAAATTAAAAGGCCTGTGTTTCCTGTCCCTCCAGGGGGTGGTTTTACACTCTATTTTAGACATAAACACACAGATTTACATGAAACTGAAACCCAGCCTGATCTGATGAGTGCTCGGTTGAGGGGCACGGGTTCTTTGGAGTTCAGAGAAGACAGGGTGTGACTCCCGTATTTGGTTGGGGAGGTAGGCAGCTCCCTGAAGGAGATCCGAGTTGAGTTACACCTTATTTTTGACATGCAGAAATAAGACGAAATTCTCATGTTTTCCTCCCATATCTATATCGGAGCCACACTCTCTCTCCCCAGGGCGGAGTTCAGACTCAGCGTCTCACCCATGGCAATAGGTGAGGAATGTAGACCTAGAAGAGTCAGAGGCTTCACCAAAAGAGGGAACCCCAGCGCTGGCCAGAGAGCCCGGTCCCTCAGCTCTCCCCGAAAGCGCTGTCTCCAGCCGACAGGGACCTCCTTCCCCAGGGGGCTCAGGGCTCCGTGCCTGCCTTTGGGAGGAGGTGGACACCCCAGGGACCTGGGACAGAGAGGTGGGCCCAAGGTAGCAGAGTCCTCGGCTTTGAGGTCAGACCAGGGCTCCAGTTCTGCCCAGACACATTCCAGGGAGCAGACCAGTGACCTCTGCGTCTGCTTTTCCTCTTCTGCAGCGTAGGGATTGGGAGAGGGCATAGCATTTGTCGATTGCCCAAGTTAGTACCTGCTGTGTGATCGGTATTTGATAAGGAGTGTGATAATTTCCATAATCTACAAGAATGGGCCTTGTGGGCAAGGTATCCTTTCCGAAAACGGCACCAGAAAGCTCCGTGGAGGATTAAATGAGGTCCTGTGGGGTGTTGAGCACAGTGCCTGACAAGAGGCTTGGGGTTCAGTATGTGAGCCATTAGTTACACTGTTGTGGTGCAAGTTGTTTATTACTATGCGTCGCATTCTGTAGCTGATGCAAAACATAGAAGTCTGATGCATACCCTGGTTTTGGAAGTCACTGTTTTAAGTGGAATTTCCTCACCTACTGTTTAAAAATTGCTTTATAACCACAGTCATCAGTTATAGTGATACAGAATGGCTTAATTTTATAATTTATGTTACATTTTTCATTTCATCCTGGCTTGTAGTCTTTTCTACCTGTAGAGTAAATTTCTTAAGCATTGTCATAGAATCCCATGGCATGGCACGTCATGTCCCAGATCCCAGCCAGGACACCCCGTTATATTTAGTTATCATGTCTCCTCATCCGTGTCTTGGCTATTACTGTTCCTCAGACTCTGTTTTTGATGACTGTCACAGTTTTAAGGAGGGCCAGCCAGGTATTCTATATACTGTCCCTCAGTTTGGGTTTGTCTGGATTTTTTTTTCGTGCTTTGACTGGAGTTAGGGCTTTGGGACAGTGACCGCAGAGGTGAAGTGCCCTTCTGGTCATTTGAGAGCTTGTGTTCTCAACCTGACTTATTACTGATAGTCTTGATTTATTTGATTACTTGTCTATGTAAATTACTTGGATTTTTTTTCCATAAAGGTTTGTCCCTTGTTTATTTATACAGTAGTTATTTATATCAGTATGGGCTCATGGATTCATGGTTAAAATCCAGTGCTTTGTTGTTTATTTTGTTGCTCAGATTGTTCCAGCTTTGGCCAGTTTGGATTCTTTGAGTTGCTCCTGTGGTCATTTTAAGACGCTCCCGTTGGTGTTTTGTCTTTTCAACACTTCCTCAGCGTGCTGCACGTACAAGATATGCCCAGCTCATATTATGTCTTCCTCACTCCAGTCAGTCCAGGAATTGGCCATTTCGCCAAGAAGTCCTGGTTCTTTTATTGGAGCGTGGTGTTGGAAACCAAGATCTGGTCTCCAAGTAAATGAGCTCTGTCTGTGCTAATATCAAAGCCGAGGTGAGAGGTTTAATGTCCAAATTGTCCTCATTCCTTTTCCCACTTTTCTTCCCATTTTTCTTCACTGAAAACACTGGGAGAGCATATCATATGTTTGTGTTTCCTCAATTTATCCCCTCAACAGTTGGAGTTCATCTTTTGAAAATATATGTGTTTCATAGAGCATATTTATAGTTAACGGTTTTTAAAATGTAACTTAGAAAAATGATAACTTGAGTTAAGGCGATTTAGACAGCTCATCTGTTTGCTACAGAAAGCAGCTCTTTAGTCACTTGATTTCTGAGAGTTAATGGGAAGTAATTCATGATACACAACACTTTTTCCACATATAAATTCAGAGTAAAATAAGGGGATCTTGAAAATGTTCTCACTTGTAAGGAAGAGAGTAAGTAGAAGAAGGTCACAGTTCTTTGTGGTTGTCTTTAAAGCTTTAAACACTGGTCTTATTTCTCTTTAAACTCTTAAATGTTTTGTGTGCTCTTGGTCTGGTGTGGGCCCCTTGGTTTTCCCTCCCAGCTTTGACACAGCTTTCTTGTTCCAGTTTCCCTGCCTCAGCCGCAGAGCTCTCTTTACTTAAGTCTGAAGCAGCCTTTGCGTGAATCATGGCTTTATGTCGCTTTTCTTTGGACACATTGTGGTTCGCACTCACTGTGAATTGCACCTGTAAGGGGACAGGCCGCTTGGTTTCACCTGTGTTTAGAGGCATGCTCCCTACGGATGCCACCGCCCCGGTACAAGCGGGTGCACCTCGGAAAAGGTTGCCTTCCCTTTTGATTGCTTGTTAATCTGTACACATACAGTCAGGGATTGATTTGCAAAGCTTTGGGTAAAGATATAGATATGCTCAGATTTTTTGGAGGTGTTAGAACTGCAAAAATAAGAAAGCACACTTGAAAATGTCTTATTCTTTGTCCCATTGTTTTAAAGTACTCAACTGTTTGCAGTAAAATTTCCGAAATTACAGAAATAATCACATTTATCTTTTATCTGTATCACAACTCATATGCTTTTAACTACCTAAAACCTCTCTCTCTTTTTTTTTTTCTGGTTCTAGTTCTTTTTGGGTAGTCTCTGGTTAACCAGAAGTGAAGAATAACAATATGAAATCTTTAAAGCATTTTATTATATGATTGTATGATTTTTTTCTGAAAGCCTTCAATGACAGTATTTTTAAAATAGCTTATAATTATGTTTATTTCTAATGATGAGTAAATTTTATCCATATGGGGTAATTTTTCTTCATATATATGTTTTCTATTTTTGTGTTCTTTTTTATTCTATCTACTTCAGGACTGATAAAGTATATTTTGCATAAATCTTAATTCACTGGTGGCTCACACTGTGAAGGATCTGCTTGCAGTGCAAGAGACCTGAGTTTAATCCATGGGTTGAGAAGATCCCCTGGAGAAGGGAATGACTACCTACTCCAACATTCTTACCTGGAGAATTTCATGGACAGAGAAGCCTGGTGGGGGACAGTCCATGGAGTTGCAAAGAGTCGGACACAACTGAGAGACTGACACTTTAATTTTTTCATGAGTGAAATAAGACTTCTAGAAGATCTAAGCCAGCTAGACCTTGCACACTCATCTATGTAACCCTTTCCAAGACTTCCCCCTCCCCGTTTCTTCTGTAAAACATATCAGCAGATGCTCACAGCATCATGAATAATTGTGACTAATAGACTGCTCTCTAAAACACCTGTGATTTTCTGTTCCCACCAATTGAACCTATATATTTATCAAGAGTTCTTCATCTGTTTCTAAATCTTTTTAGGTCTCTTGTACGTTTTAATAGTAATTGCAGAATTTAGTAAACTATTATACAAATATATGAGAGGTGACTACAAAAGGGAATTGTAGTTTCTGTATAAACTAATTTGGACTGCCTGGGAAAGTCTGAAGATAGGTCACCAAAAGAAAATTAGCATTAAGTTAGGGATAGGAAAGAGCTGTTGAAGTTTAGGTAATCCAGGAAAATTACCCTATGCAAACCTTTAAATTTTTGTTCAGTTTTGAAGAACCAGAGAGGAAAGATGGCAGGTGCTATCCATTGGCTGTGGTATATTTGGTGAAGTGGACGCCTGGCTTCTCTAGGGACCCACACTGAGACAAGGCTGTGGCCTCATCAAAGTCTTGACTAATTTTAACCCATTATTGGGCTTAAAGCAAAAATACAGTGTTTAAGTATTGTGTATGTGTCAGATTCTCTATTATAGTTTAACAAACCATACCAAAGCTCAATGACTTAAAAACCACTTATTATCTGTTGCGGTACTGAATGTTTCTTCTGCTTTTCGTGGTGTTGGCTTGGTCTCAGGGACAGCTGGAAGGTCTGAAATAGCCTCACCCACAGGCTGGTAAGTTGGCACCGGCTGTCAGCTGGGGTGAGACCTCAGAGGCCTCTGGCCTGCCTGGCTTCTCCTTTATACAGCCTTTCCATCTGGATCGTGAGGCTTTGAAGACCCTGGCAGTCTCAGGGTGGCTGGCTGGACTTCTCACCTGGTGGCCAGCGCGCCCTGGATACAAGGGTGGTTGGTGTTCATAAGGCTGAGGCCTGGAACTGGCCCAGAGTCACTTCTGCTACATTCCGATGACTAAAAAGGTCTCGGGGTCAGCCCACATTCAAGTTGTCGTCTTTCAGTTGCTCAGTCATTGTCCGACTCTTTGTGACCCCATGGACTGCGGCACGCCAGGCTTCCCTGTCCTTCACTATCTCCTGGAGCTTGCTCGAACTCAGGTCCATTGAATCGGTGATACCATCCAACCATCTCATCCTCTGTCATCCCCTTCTCCTCCCGCCCTCAGTCTTTCCCAGCATCAGGGTCTTTTCCAGTGAATTGGCCCTTCGTATCAAGTGGTCAAAGTGGTGGAGCTTCAGCTTCAGCATCAGTCCTTCCAGTGCATGTTCGGGGTTGATTTCCTTTAGGATGGACTGGTTTGATTTCCTTGCAGTCCAAGGGACTTGACAAGAGTCTTCTTTAGCACCACAGTTCAAGAGCATCAATTTTTTGGCGCTCAGCCTTCTTTATAGTCCAGCTCTCACATCCAAACATGATTACTGGAAAAAACCATAGCTTTGACTGTGGACGTTAGTGAGCAAAGTGCTGTCTCTGCTTTTTAATATGCTGTCTAGGTTTGTCATAGCTATTCTTCCAAGGAGCAAGAGTCTTTAAAACTTCATGGCTGCAGTCACCATCTGCAGTGATTTTGGAGCCCAAGGAAATAAAACCTGCCACTTTTTTTCATTGTTTGCCCATCTATTTGCCATGAAGTGATGGGACTGGATGCCATGATCTTAGTTTTTTGCATGTTGAGTTTTAAGCCAGCTTTTTCACTTAAAGAGGAGATGATTATTCAACGATGTGAATACTGGGAGGCCACCAGAGTAACCGCCGTCGCAGGCGTTTCAGGTTTTTTACCTGCATGTCTCTCTTTTTTTTCTTTTTTTTCCATTTATTTTTATTGGTTGGAGGCTAATTACTTTACAATATTGTAGAGGTTTTTGCCATACATTGACATGAATCAGCCATGGATTTACATGTATTCCCCATCCCGATCCCCCCCACCTCCCTCCCCACCCCATCCCTCTGGGTCTTCCCAGTGCACCAGCCCCAAGCACTTGTCTCATGTGCATGTCTCATTTTTAATGCTTTTAGTATATATTTAAAAGTATATATTAAAAAAGTATATATTTAAAAATTAACTGACTCACCCATATCACTTACCCAGTGATATTGGACAGAAGACTTCAAATAAATGAAAGTGTTAGCAAGCATAATAATTTGTTTAAAACTTGTATTCTTATAAGTTATTCTGACTCCGGAACCATTATTCCTTATCCCATACTTCATTGCATTGTTTTGATCAGTAGATAGTCATCTTAGCACCTAGGGTAACTACCACTTAAACAACATTGTCAGAAGTTAACAATCTTTAATTCTTACAGCCTTTAAAAATTTGCATTCCTCAAATTATTAAACGTGATTTTATTAAAATAGAATTTGGATAATTAAGTCTAAAGTATCAAAAGATAAAATTATTAACCTCCCACATCCATTTATTCAGCAGATAGTCGTGGCCACGCAATCTGCCCCTGTTCTCCACCCTGGACAAGCAGTGGACAGATGAGGTCCCTGCCCTCATGAAGCTTTGAGTCTAGTTGTGGGGATAGTTTCTTACTCATTTCCATAGGAAATCTTGTTTTAAAATGTCTACTTTTGTTTAAAAAATGAATTATAGCTAAAAGAGTTTGAATGTCTATACTGAAAAATAATGAAGGCTTGCTAGTTTTGCACAGAGCTATACTCTGAATCAGTGCAAAAGTAAAGTCATGAATGTTGGACAAACTTGAGATTTGATAACAGCTTACTTGTAGGTAAGCTATAGACATTCAACTACAGACAATTGATTGGTCAGCTAACTTTTAACTGGCTCTTACAGTACAAGCCAGCCATGCCACCTCAAACTTAGACCCTTTTAATTTATAGTGCAGGCCAAGCAAACTATGTAAGGTATCTAAAAAAGAAACCTAGAAAACCTAGCCCCTTTGCCAACCCCCCCTTCCCTTTCCCACAGTAGTAAAAGCCCTCCTTTAATTATCATTTCATAGAGAATAGATCAGTGAAGAGGTGGAGAGAAACTCACGCAGGTGAGAACTGTACTAATATGGAATAAAGTATTTTATGTTTAAAGACTTTGCTAAAGAACTTATAATGAAGTTAATTTTTTTTTAAGGGCTTTTGCAAAACCACAGATATTTTCAAGCTCAGCTAATCCAACTTCATCATTTTATAGATGAACTATTTCAGGCACCATGTGGTTTTACCTATGATGTCAGAGCAGAACTATTTAATCCCAAGTTATTTGAATTTTTGTCTTCCACATACTTCATTTAAAAGCTACACCAAACCCCTCTGGGTTGAGTTTAAGCGGTGCTTTTCTTAGACCCGATTCCAGGTCACCTGAATGGTGCTTGAGCAAGGTATCATGTTAAAAGAATGCAACATTGTTTTTTGTGACTGTCAGAGGTTTAGTACCAGAAAGACATTTCACATTTGTATGTTTTTAAACACAAGGAAGAAAAATGTTTCAGGGCAGCTGATGTAGACCTTGTACTACTTTCCTTATCCAAAATAATTGGTATCCATGGAAACATTCTAAACCAGTCAACTGGCCATATGAGCTCATCTCACATGAGCTAATACCAAGTGAGGTTTTGGATGCTTTTGGTTAGTTACTTGAAGTGATGCAATTTTTTAATTTAACTTACCACTAGTATTTATTTTCCTAGATTTTGTGTCTACATGATTTTTTTAAAGGAAAGACAGAATAAACTTTTGCTCAATTTCCCCTCCTACCCCACCCCCCATGGAATTCTTAGCTAAAACTTCCAAACTAAGTTGTTTTCCTCTGGCTCCTTTTCAGATTTTTCTCTGTCACTGGTTTTTTTTTTTTTTACCAATTTGATTATGATACTCATAGTCAACACTTATAATAAAAAACTGGTAGTTTTCTTATAATTCTGTTGCTTGGAGTTTGCTGAGATTCTTATATCTTTGAGCTGCTGCATTTTTTGTTTTTTTTTTTTCCCCCAGATTTGGAAAATTTTCAGACCTTATTTCTTCAGAGAATTTTTTCTGTTCCTCCCTTTTCTTGTTTTGAGCTCCAGTTACACTTATGTTACTCTGGTGGTGGTTCAGTCACTAAGTCGTATCCGACTCTTACTAAATGGAATAGAATTTTTAGAAATTGGATTTTTTTTTCTGATTAGTAACTACATTTGCTAGTTTTAGAGTATTAATTTTACTGTACTTATATCAATTCTAAAGTGAATGTGAAGGGTTAGTCACTCAGTCATGTCCGACTCTGCAGCCCCATGGACTGTAGCCCACCAGGCCCCCCTGTCCATGGGATTCTCCAGGCAAGACTCCTGGAGTGAGTTGCCGTTTCCTTCTCCAGGGGATCTTCCGGACCCGGGGATTCAAGCTGGGTCTCCAATCTGGGTCTCCTACCAGCTGAGCCATCGGGGAAGCCCATGTATGTTGCCGTGCTTGATGTTTATCCTGCAGATGACTGATGCTCTGGTCTTTCTCTTTTTCTTCCTTTTTTTTTTTTTTCCTCTTAGTCTTTTTCACTCTGATTAACTTTGGGTAGTTTCTAGTGCTGTATCGTCAAGTTTACTGATCTTTTTTTCTGTTGTAGCTAATCTGCTTTTATCTTTTCCAGAGTATTTTTCATTTTACATGTGTTTCATCTCTGTAAGATCCACCTGAGTCATTTCTGGTCTGTCTCTATTGATTTTTCTTCTGGTTTGGGTTGTATCTTCCTCGTTCTTTGTAGATTTTAGGATGGCAGATATTGTGATTTTTATTCATTGGGTGTTAAACTTTTAAAAAAAATTCTTTTACCTAACGTTGGACTTTGTTCTAACGTTTAAGTTACAAAGTTACTTGGATGGAATGTAAACCAATAACATTTCTGACAGGTGTGACCACCATCTTAACAGGATTAAGTAAACCTTAAGAAAGTATTGAATGCATAACTTCATCTTTGTATAATGCTTCTCCCAAGATTTATTTTAATTATGAATAAATATAGTGACTGGCAGCACATGGCATTTTTCCTGCCTCATTTTCTGTGGTGCATAATGAACAAGGAGGGATAAAATGTGTTATGTTTGATTTTAATGTAGTGTTTCTGACAGTATTCATCTTCACTTCCTTGTCATTCTTTATGTTTGCTGCTAGAATAATTAAAGTTTGGAAATGCTTTGAAATCGGTAGTAGTTTACTGTGATCTTTTGGAATAGATATAGGTTTGGGAACGAGAGATATTCAACTTCTATAGAATTATTACAGGGGCTTAGTCTTCTACTGCGATTGGAAAGTGCAGCCAAATGAATTTTTCCATGTGTAGAGAAATATTTTACCCACAGTTGGGAGACCAGTACAACACAGATACCTTTTTCTGTTTCCCCAAATTCAATTTTTGCATAAAAGTTAACATTTTCAAAATATGTGCTTTCTTACTGGAGAAGGAAATGGCAACCCACTCCAGTATTCTTGCCTGGAGAACCCCATGGGCGGAGGAGCCTGGAGCGCCACAGTCCATGGAGTTGCAGAGTTGGACATGGCTGAGCGAATTCACTTTCCCCTTCAGATGTTAAAATGCTACAAGCTTTCTGGTCGTGTTCATGCGGAAGTCAAAGGCAGATTTTCTTTCCAAGTTGAGCAGATGCGTGCTGAGTGATACCAGCCATTCAGTGATAACGTCTCATACTGCTCCTGTTGAGCATGCTTTATTGGGTTTAGCCCTTACAGGTATGGAGTTTAAACATTTATTATCCTTTTTTGTTAATTATCCTCATTTTATATGTGTGCGTTGCGGAGATTTTAGATAATCCGGCTGAGGCCCACACAGCTAGTAACTGGCAGAGTCAGGATTCGAACCTTAGTCCCTTGCGCAAGAAAGCCTGTGTTATCCGTTGGGAAGCTTGTGCTAGTGACCACAGAGACCAGACGGGGATGGAGTCGGCACCCTTGTCGTTGATAGGCATGTTTTTTTTTTTTATCAGATGAATCAACTGTTTTGCAGTGAGTGTAGAAGAAATGAAAAGCCCATGTTGTTATTCGCTGTGTGACTTTGTCAGTCTTAAATAACAAAGACAGCTAGCCTTGGGGAATAGCACATTTAAAACTTATGTCTAAATTTGCTTATGGTTTAGTTTCATTCATTTAGCTTTCAGAATATTCCTCTTGTGTGTCTGATTGTGTGGGCCTGTATGTGTGGAGGGCGTGTGCACTCACAGTATCTAGAGTGGTCTTGTCTGGTTTAAAAATCAGTTTTTTGACCTATCGCAGGGATTCTTTAAATATTTCAGTACTGTAAACTTGAATAATTCTGCAGCATTTTTATTTTTGAAAGATAAGGATCTTTTGTCAGTCCCTTTAATAATAATGTTATCATACATTCTAGGGTGGGATTTTTTTTACCCCCTCATGATTTTGAAATAGCTTTGATTTTATAACAGGGTGTATAAATCTCCAGGGAGAAAACTGGTTGTATCTTGAATTTAGTTTAGAGTTCTATTTTTTAAAAAGTATGAAGTATATATTATAAAGAAGATTCAGAATAGGTTAGATTGTAAGGGTCCACATTTGAAAGGAACTTCATGATTGCATCTTTTCAGTTTGCTGTTGGGGAACTGTATCTGTTCTCAGTTTATATATTAAATTTTATTTTCGTTAGCATTGCAAAAAATAGAACTTTATCCCAGTAGTGGTGGTGTTCGGGAAGTCTCCTGGGGACAGAGAATTGGCGGGAAGTCTCCGGAGACCAGGTTAAGGAGGAACCGCCGTTTGGAGGTCAGGGGAGAGTTGTTCCCTTGTCTCCCGCGCAGCATCTTCCCCGCACGCCCCTCCCCAGCACCACGCTGCGCTGCGGATCAGAGAACACAGAACTGGCTGGAGCGCGCTCTGCTCGGGTCCTGCTCTGTTCCGTCTGTGTGTGCTTCACAGAGGAAGGAGCGGGCCCCTGAAGTCAGGGCAGGACTTGCCCAATCAGCAGCTTAGCTTGTCGCTGCCTAGCCTGTGAGCGATGCTCAGTTCGGTTGGATTTGTATCTTCCAGTTCTTTGCTCCTTTTTTCCCCCTAATACTCAGGTATTTAGTTTTAAACTTCATCTGTGTTGGAGGGAATTCTCCAAACAACAGAAACTGCACAGCAGTTCTCTCTGCGTGCTGAGAGCAGGAACAGGTGGCTGCGTTCACCTTGTGAGTTTCCGCAACTGCAATAGAGGAGCAAGATACACGAGGCCAAGGAGGCACGGAAAAGTGTTCCGGAGAGTTCTTAAAAGGAGCTTGGAGTGGTTTAAGTTTGCATTCACTTCATCTGTCACTGAGTATTTTCCCGCTTGTTGTCTTTACCAGGCAAGAGTTCGCATTGGGAGACTCAGCTTGCAAGATTTCCGAGTCCGATCCTGAGGACTTTTCAGATGAAGCCAACACAGAGAACCTTTATGGCACCTCTCCTCCCAGCACGCCTCGGCAAATGAAACGCATGTCCTCCAAGCACCAGAGGAATAATGTCGGGAGGCCCGCCAGCCGCGCGAATCTGAAAGGTTAGTCTTGGGCTGGAAAAGATACACGTGAGAGGGCGTGGCGTGGCGCAGCATCTCTGCGCTGCAGGTACCTGTTGATGGACACCTTCTATAATAACGTTAGTTACTCCCCTTCTTTTAAATTGGATTTTATGCTGCCTGAAAGTTTTCTTTTAACATTTTTGAGTTATTACCGTTAGCAACATTGTTGATAAAGTAGAAACTGACCCTCCAGAGGTGGGAAGACTTGGCCTGAGTGCTCATTCACGCCCGCGAGTGAGCCATTCGTGTTCCTTCTAGGAGGCGGCCGTGGGGATTCGGTTGGCATGTGTGTCCCGGATGGCTGGCTGCGGGTATGCAGATCGGTGGCCTTCTTTCCTTCTTCGTATCTCTTGGGCGGGACCGCCTAGATTCTTTCTCCCAGACATGACGTCCTGGGCAGGCAGGGAGAGGCAGGGCCCGGCTGTCTCCTCCAGGTTCTCTGGGTGGCCTGAGCCCCGTGTCTCTGCCCTTGTGTGTGGGGCCCTCCTGCACCCTAAGCACAGTGCCCAGATGGTACCTTGTCACCACGCATAGACCTCTGTTTCATTTTTCTCTTTGTTTGGGATCCCAAAGCCCAGATGGTGTTGTGCTCCTGGAGATGCAGACTGTTCGCTTTTCGTTTCTTCCTTCCTTGGAGCACATCACTGCTGTTCATTTCTGAGGTGGAAGAATTGAATCGTGCAGACCTGGCTTCCTCATACCTACTTTCTAATGTGGAACCTCAGGTCACCAAAGCCTTATGGTTTTAGAAACTTTCTTGATTTCAGCAAACCACTTGTCCTAAAGCTGATCTCTGAGCTTCCTAGAATTCATCCACCTATTACTATGCAAGGTTGAGATCTCATTCCTGTCTCCTCTGAGACATTTCCCCTTCTCACATGTTCTCCTTAGTGGAAGGCCTCATTCCCAGTTCTCCCTTTCTTTAGCCTGTGTTCTTCTGCTCCTTTCGGTCAGCTTCCCTTTCCCACACCTTTCTTCCGTACACTGACCTCTCATGGTTGGATGTCAGCAAATCCATTCTGGGTCCCTGTCATATATAACTCTTCCCTAAGAAAGAAGAAGGGTAGGAGGGGTGGACTTTATTGTACTTGTTTGCTCTAATGACTTCTTATCCAAGGAAGAATTCCTAAGTAGTAAATACTCTTTCTTTCCTATGAAGAAGAAGGTTTTTTTTTTTTTTAGTTTCTTTTAAAACTTTATTTGTAGTAGGATATTAACCTATGGCCTGTGTTTACCCTGTTTGGAAAGTAATAGCCTTCTATTGCAGTATAGAATCTTTAAAATCAGTCCTTAACCATTTTCTCAAAAGGATTTCTTGGATGCCTATGGAAGTGCCTTAGAGTAACCGGTGCTGAGTAACCCATTTAATCGGCTGCTGAATCATTTGTGGGAGCATCTGCCCAGTTATCACTGACAGTTCTTAGCACTGTGCTTGGCTCCTCAAAAGGGTTACCTTTTAAATGTCACAGTAACCCAGCGAGATGTAGGTTCTCTGTATTACTATTCAGCTTACGGTTGAGGAAATGACACAGTTTCTAGGGTGTGTAGTTTTGACTGTCCCGGTCATGCATATGTTAGAAAGTAGTTGGTTTGCCATCTGGTGAACTGTTTTGGTCGTGAAAACCAAAGAAAGGACGCACCCATGTTGGGTCATTGGGCTGTGTTACGTTATGGTGATGAGATGTTTGTGTTGAGCGGTAGAACGGTGCTTGAGACCTTGCTTGCTTCGAGACCTCACCTGCTTCGAGACCTCGCCTGCTTTGCAAACTCGCAGCAGCAAAGCGTGGTGGACGGAAGCACAGACTGGGTTCCCGGATTGCGTGGATTCCCATCCTGGTTCTCTCAGCTCCCAACCTGCACGTCCCATCTGTGAAATGAAATGCTTTCCAGTGTGGTGAAGATGGTATGTTCAGTAAGCACTGCCTGTCATTATTATTATTGGGAGCTGAAGATTTCCTTCTCACTACCTGCCTTAAAATTTTAAAGTAGAATTGAATAATTGTGGCATTGAGTGTTTCCTCGTTAGTTGGTGCCCCCGCTTTCAGGATGAGCCTCGAGTCACATAGCTCCCGGGGTGTGGAGCTGGGCTTCTGTCTGGATCATCCGTTTCCTGTGGCTCCTCCAGCCCCCTTGCCTTCTCTTACTGTGTGCGTTGCCGTCACAGTCACGGTCTCACCGAGTCTTTCTCTCCTCCCCTCCCTCTTTGTGCCTTTACCTCTCTCTCCTTTCTTCCAGCCCCTCTCCTCTTTCCCCTCCCCCCCTCCGTTACCCCCGTATTTCTCCCTCCCCCTCTCCTCTGACTCAGAACTTGGGTGGCTGCTGAGGCAGGTGCTGTGCTGGCTGATGGATGAGCCCTTGCTGGTCTCCAGTCACAGGCACGAGGTGAGCAGGCCGCCCCACCTGTGTGGGCGAGCGAGGGGGCTGCTGCGGGCGCCCTCAGGAGGGCCGGAGCAGACCTGGGCTTGGGAAGGCTTCGGGAGCAAGCGGCATTCGGGCTGTGACCCGGGGGCGGAGCTCGGGAGACGGCTGTTTCAGACTCACTTGTCATTCATCATAGTATGTTGGTCTCTCAGTGTTTTCAAGGGCCTTTTAGAGTTAGATTGGCCAGACTTATTTTCAAAGCTTCCCAAGGAAGTAGGAACGGATGCATCCTTCCTTTCTGTCTGTGACGAAGGCTGCCTGACTCACGCCCCGCACCCCAGAACTGCGTGAAAGTGGCGCTCGTCTCTTTAACGAGTGTCACCAGTGGTCCTCTCAGGTTTCCGGCCGTCTGGCGCTGTGTGCAGGCCGCGTCAAAGCGTGCTGTTCCAGAGGAGCCCCGTTCTGCTGTGCTCACGGCCCTGTGGGCAGCTGTCGGGCAGCCTGCAGCTCCTCTGCCCGGTGATGTCTGGGGCCTTAGCTGGGACAGCGCAGGTGGCTGGAGGCGCCGTCGGAGCCCGGCCGGGCCCCCGCGTCTTCTCCACATGGAGTCTGCTGGGTCTCTGACGTCTGGGATGGCTCCTTCTCTGGCCCTGCCACCTGGACGGAGAGCTGGTTGGCATTGTCCTTCCGTGTGACCTGCCATGTGGCTGGCCTGGCCTTTTTCACAGCACCCCTGTCCCAGATAACGGGACTTCTTAAGTGACAGCTAGCTTCCTTCCGCTAGTTCAGGAGGTCCAGGTGGAATCTGAAAGGCCTGGGAGGCCCCAGAGCATGGCGGCTGCTGCCTTCTTTTGCCCCGCAGGGCCAGCAACACCCAGAGCGGGCGGGGCGGCGCCCGGAGCCGTGGTTCCGTGGCTGTCCCGAGAGACCTGCTCCTCCCTGCATGTGAGGCTTTGGGCCTTAGCGTCTGGTCAGTCCCGCTGTCTTTGCATCCTCTGGCGCCCCTCCCTTATAAATGTGAGCACCCTCAGAGGAACGGAAGGTCACCTGGAGGTGACTGAGGGCACTGCGTGCTGGAAGCAGGCGAGAGGAGCCACTGTCACTGTCTTCTTCAGGTGGCAGCCGTTGTCACACGCTAATGATGTGGATTTGATTGTTTGAATATTCTGATCATCCGCCCAGAATAACTACTGCTGTTACAGACTGATTTTTTTGTAACTGGAAACTCCATCCCAGGCCTGAATCATACCCACTGTTCACTACCTCTCTCAGTGTAGCAGAAGGAAGTAAGTCGAGTTGGTCCCGTAGCGTAAGTGGGCTCGATGAGCACAAAGACCCCAGGTCAGAGCGCTTTTCAGGGCAAGCCTGCCCTGTGACCATCACGGGCTCCATTTTGCGGCAGTAATATAACACTGTAAAAGCCAGATTACAGAGATCCGTGTACCAGAATTTGTACATACTATACACACATGTGTGCATGCGTGTACAGATTCATCTCCTTACCATTAGCAAATGTCGCAGGGTGTGTGTGTCTGTGCATGTGTGATTTTTGCTAACATGGTGAGATTAGCAAGTTTTTTTTTTTTTTTAATAACATACTATAAAATTGATCTGGTAAAATGGTTATAAATGAGATTCAGTCGATGTAGTTAGAGAAATGTTCGCTGTGAACCAGAGTGGATTTGCATCTATATTTCAGCTCTTTAATCCAAATCCAGCCCAACTCTCAAAGTTCTGGTTTAATTTTACAGTCTACCAATATACGTGGAGGCTCACTGTTATAGCCACACTCTCTTCTTCTCTGCCTTCATGTCATTTTGCATGTTTATTGTCTGGCTTAAAATATTCTCTTGCCTTCCTTTCTGCCCTTATTTAAGGTGACCCCATTCTTCAAGGCCGTCAGCCAGGTAAGTACCTGGTCTTACTTAACTCTTCTACAGATGAGTTCTGTAGCCCTCCGTAGTCTGTCTTTTATGGCACTCCGCATCTTAGGCTTTCCTTGGTCACACGGTCCTGCCCTGGGAGCATCTCTGACACGGACATGAATTACAGTAGGATCCCTGTCGGGACGTTCCCATCTGTCTGACCATCTGTGTGATGCAGTCCTCTCAATCACGTGTTGTTGTGAAGATGACAGTCTCTATAAAGCCCTTACCTCGGAAACGGGGAGATTGAATAAAGCAGTGTTTTCCCAAATGTGGTGGTGTCGTTCTAGTCCGGTTGAATCAGAGTCCCTGGGAATGGGCCTGGGAATCTGCGTTGCAGCAGGAATCTGAGTGATTCTTTAATGTTGACTGAAGTTTGAGAACCTTAGGTTAGGGGATCTCTTAAGTCCCTTCAGATTGCTGATATCGACAGTCGAGCATATCATTGCCGTAAATATCATCTCTCAGTTAAAGAGCAGGTATCTTTCTCATTTCAGATACCACAGAGGGCTGGTGTTTTGAATTTGACATACATGGGTGAAAGAACATAAAAGTTGCAGGGGCTTGATAAAACTTACCTTTTATACATATTCTAAAGAGTCATTTCTAGGTGTGAATTGCAAGGAATTCAGTTGATTGTCTTAGACCTGTTGAAACCAGTGATTCATATTGCTTGTCATTTGTTTGCGTTTGGTTTTATTTTACAATTTTTTTTTTGGTTCCTTTCATGTTTTTCTGATTTGGCAGGAGTTATTGGTCATCTGCCAAAGGAAGCAGTCACTTCTTGGAAGGTTTTAACAGTATTGCAGAGTCACACCACCGGATTTACAGCCACTTGGGAGATCGCTGTCCATTAGTCTTATTTAAGTCATTATGAATTAGTTGTGTAGTACCGTAATTAGCATGTGTATAAAGCATTCTGTATACTTTTGATCCATTCTCCTTTCCAGAAACTGTTTGACTTTCTGTCCATTGCAGAGGGATTTAGTATGGGCAGAAAACTAAACAAGCAAAGGTTGGTATTTTCTTTTCGGTAGCTGGACTGGAGCTTGAGTCTATTTTCAGTTTAAATTATGTCATTTTAATAGTATATCAGTTTCCATTTGTGTTTTTTTTTTTTTAAACCAATTTGGCTTTTTATTTTGGAAAAAAATATAGCTTATTTGTCTTATCTTCCTCTTTTCCCAATTTACTTTCCTTTATACACGTTGTAGATCCAAATACTGAATCATTCATTGCTTTTTGTAAGTACAAAATTTCAAAAAAAATTGTTTAATATACCATTTGTATGCTATAAGATAGGCTTCTCAAGATGTGTATATAATCTGCAAAACTTAGGTCTCTAGGCTTGCTAAAATTTGATTCTGTATTTACAGAAAAGTGGGATTATAGCATTTCCCTTCTTAAGACTTTTTAATTGTTAGAATGAAGGTCAAGGCTGAGAAGCTTCATCTCTTGATATTTTAATGCTTTGATTGTTAGCTCTTTGGTAAGTTTAGCATAGATTTGGGCTTAAAGTTCATAATGCAGTCTTCTGTGTTGTTAGATTATCGCAGCTATCAGGTCACTCAGTGGTTAATCCGCCTGCAGTGCAGGAGCCACGGGTTCAATCCCTGGGTTGGGAAGATCCCTTGGAAAAGGAAGTGTCAACCTGCTCCAGTATTCTTACCTGGGGAAACTCATGGACAGAGGACTTAGTAATTAAACAGCAACAAATCCCAGTTAACTCTTTGTTTCCCTTAGGATCTTTAAATCATGGATAAGAAGAACATTTATAATTTCTGGAATTACTGAGTCAAGTGGTAGTTCTGATTTTAGATTTTTGAGAAAACTTCTACAGTGACTGCACCAGTTTAGATTCCTATCAACAGTATACGAGGATTCCTTTTTCTCCACGTCCTTGCCAGCATTTGTTATTTGTGTTGTTTTTGACGATAGCCATTCTGAGTGAAAAAATTTCTTGAATGGACTGTATAAAAAGTTTTAAGACATGTAGAGTAAAGTAGATTAAAATAACAGATAAAATTTCCATTATTTAAAAGTATTGCTAATTTAAAATGTAATAATAGTTTTATTATTTATAAAATAATATTATTTTTATATTTATTAAAACACAAATCCTTATGGACAGAGAAAATCCTTTTTGATGGATCGTAAAATAAATTGAATTAAGTAAATCAAATTAGAAGTGCTTTTAGAAATACTTGTTAAAACTAAGTTAAATTGATTTGGGGATATATTGGTTTTGAACAAATTTTCTTTGTTAAATTAACGTTAACAAAGTTATATTATTCTGCAAATTGATTTTGGGTATGTTAGTCTGTAATCATTATAAATATACCCTATTTCATAAAATCTAAAGGCATACTATGCTGTTATATACTAAGAAAAAATGCTTATAATTGATTCACAATATATTCTTACAAGTAGAATTTTTAATTATCTAGAGAACTCTTTTACACTTTCTGATATTTAGATATAAATTTTTAAAAGCAATTTTAATGCATATGTATATAAAGGAAAATATAAATGAAATATATTAGTGAATATTTTCCTAAAAGTTGTTTATATTACCATTAATTATAAAGCATATTCTAATTTCAGAGAAGTTAAAATACAAAATGTCTGTCCTGGATTCGAGGAGACAAACTATAGCTTGAGTGTAGAGGGGACATGGGGATGGTGCTGCAGGCTTGGGCGTTGTCAGTGCGTGAAGGGCATGCGAGGGTCATCCAGGAAGAAGGCAGGTGAGGCAGAAGAGACCCAAGAGAGGAGGACTTTGAGAAACGTGCACTTTTCATAGAGTGAGCCGAGGTCCCAGACCTTGGAAAGGGGTGACTTCAGAAGCAGAAGACAGCCCTGAGACAGCTGCATCTGGAAAATGAGAGAATGGAGGGGTTTCTGTGAGGTAGAGACAGTTCAGAGGGTCGGAAGTGCCAAATAGGAAGGAAGACGTGTGTTCATTTCAAAGCTTGGGAACTCAGTTAATAGAACTATTCACAGTTCTTTGAAGGAAAAGTGTGATGATGTTTGCTTTCTTTGCATTAATTTTGAATGATTTTCGCGTGCCAGGATCATAGACTAGGCAAATTATACTAAATTAGGCTATATGTCTTCAGCGTCCTTAATGTTAAATTAAGCATGTTACTGTTCACTTGTTTGTGGCAGAGAAGAAATCAAGGAACAGAATAAATGAAGGGAAGCATTTTTGCTTACATGTCTTTCAGTGTTTCATGAGAATAATCTTAAGGTGCCTTAAGGGTTCTTTCTTCAATCTAGTTGATTTTACAAATGACAAAAGTAACCCAGAAAACTTAACCGATTTGACCTAAGTTGATACTTTGGTTCATGGCAAAGGCAGGAAGCGGATGTGTTCTCTAAGTCGGATGCTGTTGAGTCTGCTGAACTGTTTCTCCCGTCCAAGTCGAGGGTGGTAACTCGTGAGGATTTGATGACCTGGATGACTGCAGTGTGTAGTAGACAGGTAAACAGCTGGTTTTAGGTTCGTAGTGGAGGATATGAGAGAATATAATAGCAAGTGTTATGTAACAGGAAAAATGGGTGAAACCTTTTTAAAAGTTTAGAGAGAAATGTTTTGTGTATGTGTGTTCTCTTAGTTTTCAGCACACGGTTGGATTATTTTCTCCAGTGGCAGTCCGCAAACATAAATACATGTGGATATCAGTCTTATTGAAAATGTTGAGAGCAGCTTGATCTTCTAGAGTAACGTTAATGTTCTGCCTTTTTTTTTTTTAATAGAAAAAATGAATGCACCAAACCAACCTCCACACAAAGACACTGGAAAAGCTGTGGAGAATGTGGAGGAATACAGCTACAAGCAGGAGAAGAAGCTCCGAGCGGCTCTCAGGTCCACAGAGCGAGACCACAAGAAGAACGTGCAGTGCTCATTCATGCTGGACTCCGTGGGGGGGGCTCTGCCCAAGAAGCCCATCCCAGATGTGGACCTCAATAAGCCTTACCTCAGCCTCGGCTGCAGCAACGCCAAGCTGCCGGTGTCTGTGCCCGTGCCGATAGCCAGAACCGCCCGCCAGACTTCCAGGACTGACTGTCCAGCAGATCGCTTAAAATTCTTTGAAACTCTCCGACTTCTGCTAAAGCTTACCTCAGTCTCAAAGAAGAAGGACCGGGAACAACGAGGACCGGAGAGCACGTCCGCGTTCTGGTTTAACCGCTCCAACGAACTGATCTGGTTAGAGCTGCAGGCCTGGCACGCCGGCCGGAGCATTAACGACCAGGACCTCTTTTTATACACGGCCCGCCAGGCCATCCCGGATATCATCAACGAGATCCTCACCTTCAGAGTTGACTACGGGAGCTTCGCCTCCCTTAGGCACGGAGCTAGTCTTCACCGTGCTTTGGTGGACGGGCAGTTGGGAGCCCCTCAGGGGACGCAGCCTGCGGGTTACTCAACTTACCACGAGCACCTCCAGCGCCAGAGGGTGTCCTTCGAGCAGGTCAAGCGGATCATGGAGCTGCTGGAGTACATAGAGGCACTTTACCCGTCGTTGCAGGCTCTTCAGAAGGATTACGAGAAGTACGCTGCCAAGGACTTCCAGGACAGGGTGCAGGCACTCTGTTTGTGGTTAAACATCACGAAAGACTTAAACCAGAAATTAAGGATTATGGGCACCGTTTTGGGCATCAACAATTTATCAGACATTGGCTGGCCGGTGTTTGAAATCCCCTCCCCGCGATCGTCCAGAGGCAACGAGCCTGAGGATGAGGCCGAGGACGCAGAGGAACTGAAGGAGCTGGCCAGCAGCACGGAGGAGAGTGAGGATGAGCCGAGCTGCGGCCTGCAGGCACCGCAGGCCCGGCCGCCCGCCGACCGCAGTCCCCACGTCCAGCCGCCCCCTCACCGCGTCCCGAAGAAGCTCGAGAGGCTGGAGTCCGAGGACGAGTGTGTCGGCTGGGGAGCCCCAGACTGCATTGCGGAGGCAGGCTTTAGTAGACACTGTCTGACTTCTATTTATAGACCCTTTGTAGACAAAGCACTGAAGCAAATGGGGTTAAGGAAGTTGATTTTAAGGCTTCACAAGCTGATGGACGGTTCCCTGCAGCGGGCACGTGTAGCACTGGTAAAGAGCGATGGTCCAGTGGAGGTAGGTTTCCAGCAGGCAATGAGCTTAGCCTTCGTTCCGCTGTTACTTGTCAAGTGCAGTGTATGTTGTGTTGAATAAGTACTTTCTTGTCTGGATTTTTTTTTTTTTTTTTTGGGTTAATTGAACTATAGTGGATTTACAATATTGTGCTCACAGTCTTGATATTTTTAAGGCATAAAATGGTAGTTATAAATTGCAGATGTAAACATTTCTATGGAGTGTTGTGATAAATGGGAAAATGGATCTACGAAAACTCTGTGAAATGGGGTAAAATTAAGTGTGTGGAGGGGGGAAAAAAAGTCTAACAATTTAAATATAGGATGGAGAAGGACAGGCTAGGTATAAATAAAGAGGGAAGAAAGCCACAATCATGGGTGACCACAGGCTGAATATGAGTCAGTAAAGAAGTCAGCATGGTGCTGAAATATTTTTAAATGAGTATGGCATCCAAGGTCATGGATGTAGTCCTTTCTCTATTCTTTGCAGTAGCTTTACTTCCTTTTGAGTGGCATGTCCTATTTTGATCACTGGATTTTAAAGAGAGATGAATTACAGAGAAGGCGAAGAATGGTCATAGGGAAACAGTCTCCGCTGTTGGGTAAGCTTGAGCATAGATGGCCAGCATAGATGGTGGAAGTTTAATGAAAGTATTATCAAATACATGTTTCGGCATGTGAAGATTTTTGTAAGAGGAAAATGTCTGCTAGAGGAAGTGGCTTGAAAATGGTACAGATTTGGTTTTATTAGCTTGATATCTCAGAAATTCTTTACCGTTAAAGAGTGGCAAAACTAGCAAGGGGTATATTGTTGAATATTGCTCTTGAGAATGAAAGAGTATAAGCAATTCTTCTGTTGTGGTGAGTTTGCATGTTCATCTGGCTAAAAGCGAAAGCACCCAGCTTTTTTGAGATCCCTAATTACCGGAGTTAGGCTGTGATTCTAAATTTTAATAGCTATATATATGTGTGTGTATGTATACGTCTGCTTTTTAAAAAAGCTTAATTACACCATCTGGCTTGTTTTGGAGTCCGAGATGATAAAACAGAATATATTCTTTATTCGTTAAGATGGGAAGTATCGGAAGAGAACTCCAATTTGCAGAATTTTAAGTTTTAATCTGATGGCCAGATTGTGAGCCCTTAGGAGAAGGGCTCAGGCAGTCACATAATATAGCAAGATGTTTGTGGAATGAATCAATACTTTGTAGCTGTAAGAGGTTAGTTTACTTTGAGTATTATTTTGATTAAGTGAAGTCAGTCAGTCGTGTCCAACTCTTTGCCACCCCACAGACTGTATAGTCTGTCAGGCTCCTCTGTCCATGGGATTTCCCAGGCAAGAATACTGGAGTGGGTTGCCATTTCCTTCTCCAGGGATTATTTTGATTAGAAATATGAAAAATGAGTTTTCTTTGAGCAGTATTTTGACTCTGTGAATGACTTTTTGTGTATATCTTTTTATTAGGGCAAATGATGTTTTTCTCTTTTAGTCCATAAATAACTGTTTTATAATAATAATTTATTATGGTAGAAATTTCAAAGTCCGTAGAGCAAAACTAGATCCGTAATAAAGATTTGGCATAGGCTTCAGCTAGGGAGCAGCTTATTTTGGTTCGGGTTTTTGGCTGGAGTTCAGTTCCAGCGAGGACGCCTATGGGTTAGGGGTGGGGTTGATTATTATTATTATTTTTTTTGGCTCTGTGGGCTTTTCTCTAGCTGCGGCGAGTAAGGGCCACTCCCATTGCAGTGAGCTGGTTTCTCCTCCCACTGCAGAGCGCGGGCTCTGGGGCCCATGGACTTCGGGAGTTGCAGCAGGCTGGCTCAGTAGTTGCGGCTCCCAGGCTCTGGAGCGCAGGCTCAGCAACTGTGGCGCACGGGCTTAGCTGCTCTGCGGCCTGTGCCGTCTTCCCAGACCAAGGATCGAACTCGTGTCTTCTGCGTTGGCAAGCGATTTCCTCGCCACTGAGCCAGGGAAGTCCGATTAATTTTTTTTTCATGAAGCACTATTTTTGAAGTGATTTCAGTGAAAAAGTCCTGGTATTATTACCCCACTTTTGATTCACTAGCTCTCATAGGAGAGAAGAGTTCATTGGTGGGGGGCTCAGGGCGGCGTGTTGGGGCTTCTTGAAACTGTCTTGCGTTCCCTCCTGCGGACTGGCTTCCTCCCTGCCCTGGAGCCTCTGTGGCAATGAGTCCCTGCTGCTCCCTGCAGAGCTTTGCATCATCTAGATGCACTGGAACAAGAAAAAGATTGCAAATGAGTGCATTTTCTGTTAGAACGCTTACTGAAAAAAGACAGTAGTAGGTAGCTCATAGTTTTGAATTCCTATCAAAATTGTCTGCCTTTGGTTTGACCAGTTGAGATTTAATTGAATGAAAAGGTTATCCTTATTATAGGAAAGAGATACATACAAATTCAAAGTGTATGAATTAAAGATGTTTATTAGAATTATTTCGGATTGTTTGCTTCTCAAAAAGAAATGAAGTACAGAAACACCTCTTGTTTTAAATTTCCGTTTATAAAATGTTGTTTGTCAAATAATGAAAGAGGAAATAACCTAGAGCTAAAATTCTGTGTTGGAGATTAATCCAAACTGATAAAAGATAAGTCTCCAAAATGACAATTAACTCAATGGGAAAGTAAAACTTTATTTTTATTCCTATTTCAGGGACATAATTTCCATAAAGGAAGTGTACATATATATACACTATATATGTATATATATATGAATATATGAATATGTACGCTCCCCTTCTGGGTTTGTTTTAGTTTTTTTTACTAAGTATGTCTCGGAAAGAGCCACAGTTGTCAAATCAAGTAACTGGATTCCATTCCTTGATGCCGTGCTTTCTCACTACACAACTTTGTAAATGACTTAATCCTCCTGATCGCAAGTCTTCACCTCTGTAAAATGGATATAATAATACTTTCCTACCTCACAGGGTTGTTGTGAGGCTCAAAAAGATATTTGTGTAAATAGTAAAATGCTATAGAAATTAAATATAAACTATTTTTTTTTAGAAGTTTTGATAACATTTTCCCCCCTTGAAGCTGACTGTACACCAGTAGGGCTAGACAAGTCTATATTTTTACTTTTTAAGTGTATTTTTAGCTTTTAATCTCTTTCAGATAATCATACGTTTTTAAGGGCATACATTTTAAGCAATGGATAGTCTTTTAGGTTTGAGGACAGTTGTATTTTCATTCCTAATTGTCAGAAACATCTTGCCCAGCTGGTACTGCAGGTTGCGCCCAAAGCATTTCTTCTGCACAGTTTCTGTGGCTTATGTGATAATAGCAGTGAATACACTTGAAGGATTGTGTAGAAAAGAAGAATTATGGTATTTGATTGTTCTCATATATGACTGTATTTTTATTTCTTTTGATTAAGTTACTTGCAACTTGTGTTTGTATATAACATCTAATCTTCAAATCTCATTGGCTTGTAAACATGTTTTATTTATAAAACAGCTTTCCCTAAAGAAAATATAAATTATACTTCAGTATCCTTAAATTTTAAAAATGTAAGTAGCGATATTAAAAAATCTATTTGCAAATTGTTCTAATAATACAACTATCATAAATAGCCTTAACGGTTTGTTAAAAATCAGGTTAACATTGTAGCTCCCTGGTGGTGTCCTGTTGGTGCTCAGTTGCCCAGTCCTGTGTGACTCTTTTGCGATCCCAGGGACTGTAGCCCGCCAGGCCCTCTGCCATGAGATTTCCCAGGCAAGAATACTGGAGTGGGTTGCCGTTTCCTACTCCAGGGGACCTTCCTCACCCAGGGATTGAACCCGCATCTCTTGCATCTTCTGCATTGTCAGTCTTTATCGCTGAGCCACCTGGGAGGCTCCCCGGTTCCATAAATTCATTTTCTCAGGACGCGTTTCTCATTACATATGCAGTCTCTGGTTAACAAATGAGTTCGTTTCTGAAGTTCAGTTTTTAAGACAGTTGTTTTGATCTCGAAAATAATTATCCAGAGAAACTGTTGTAAATGAGTTTCAGACCTTCAAATAAAACTTAGGAAGATCTAAGTAACAGAACTAACAAGACCAGCTAAAATTTTATTCCTGGCAGCAAAGACAACATAATGTCAGAGTCAAAAATGAGGGAAAATGTCCCCCCACCCCCTTTGTTTCTGGACCTATAAGGGAGCCTAGCTGTTTCTCATGCTTACTCATTGATTTCCTGGTTTTCCTTTTTTTCTTGGTATTTGGACCATCCCAGGATCTCGATCCTACTTAATTCCCCCACTTTGCTGTAGTGTAAGTTCCTCTAAGTGTAGTTGATCTCAAGACTTAGGAGTAAATGTACTGATAGCCATTTCATAGCAGTGCGTGCTGGTGTCCTTTTATGATAGAGATTTTTTAGTCTGCGATTTCTGCTCCTTCTCCATCAGATGCTGCTTGTAGAGTATCCTTCCCAGCTTTCCTTAAAAATTAGTAGGAATCATCTCAGACCAGTAGTTTCTAGGTGGCCTTCCCTGCAGTTACTCTAGCTATAGGTTTTGTTATGTTATTTGTAATTCAGTTTTAGCTTAAAGATTAAAACAAGAAACTGTGTAACCATATATAAAAGATTGATCTTCATTTCAAAACTGCATTCATGCAGTTACATTTTTTTTAGTACACTTGTAATCATGAATACGTTCAGATTTTTAGGGAACTTACAAAGATAGTGCACAGTTTTCATATGCTCTTCATCCAGTTTCCTCTGATATCGACATCGTCCTCAGCTCTGGTACATTTGTCAAAATCAGTATACTAACATTGGTGCAAAATACTGTTAACTACATTACAGACATCATTTGTGTTTTTGTTCTTCTGCTAATGCCCCTTGTCTGTTCCAGGATCCAGTCAAGGCCACCCCACTGCATTTAGTCGACGTGTCTTCTTAGTCTCTTCTGCTCTGTGGCAGTTTCTCAACATTCTTTATTTCTCACGACCTGGACGGCTTGTAGAGCGCTCTAGAATTCGGGTCTGGGATCAGCCTGGATGCGCTCCTGTGTGAGCGTCACGAAGCTGACGTGCCCTCATGCCGATGTGCACCCTGACCGCCTGGTTCCCGTGGTGTCTGCAAGGCTCTTCCACAAGTGACCAGTTTTCCCTGTCCCTGCCCTGTTCTTCGGAAGGAAGTCACCGAGTGCAGCCCGCACTCGCGGGGACGGGAATTAAGCTCCGCCGCCAGGAGTGGGGAGTGTGGGCATGTATACCTGGAATTCTCCTGTAAAGAAGGTTTGCCTCTGCTGTCCTGTTTTTTCCTTCAGTTATTTATTTATCTCAGTATGGACTCATAAATCTCTATTTTCTACTTCGGGTTGTAGTTCAGTGGTATTGTTGCTTGTTTTCTTGCTCAGGTTGTTCCTTTTTTGGCCATTGGAGCTCCTTCAGGCAGCTTCTGTATCCTTGACATATGCTGTCCTCCTTTTTGTTGTGTGTGGTTTTGCTTTTTGAGCAGTTTCTTGCTCTTTGGCATCATCTTGTATTTTCCCTGTTCCAGTCCTGAAATCAGCCTTTTCTCTAAAGAGCTCTTCTTGTTCGTTTTATTGGAGAATGGGATTTAGGAATGGAGCCCTGGGCCCCGGATGCATTCATTACTTTTGGGGTATCATTGCTTCTAGGCGCTCTCAGTGATAGAGTTAGAAAATATAGGTCTCTCTTCTAATCTGTGTATGCACACAGGTCTGCAGCTACTTCCACATGTGTCTTTCTGCCTGTCTCTCTGTTAAAAGTGAACATGAGTTCATACTGGTATCTCAGGTGCTAATCCAGCTCCACGGCTTCTGTCCGTGCCTTGTTGTAACTTAACTTTTCTTGCCGTGAGAAACCTGGCTCCCGTGACCGCAGAGGATTTACTGTATTTGTGCAACCCTAGTAGACACATAAGGTAGTCTCAGAATTGCTAACTAGGACCCCTCTGAGGACTAAATTTACCAGCTAGAGTAGAGTGTTTAATTGTAAGCGCAGTTCTCTTTGTCTTTAGCCTTAGAGCATGTAGATGGAACATGGTTTTCCACAGTTAGGTGAGCACCTTTTCCGTCACATTCTCCAGTGCAGTTATAGCATGCATTTGTCATATAGTTAGATTCAGTTATCTCAGTCTGATCAGTCCTCAGTTATCTCAGTCCTGGGGTCCCCTGGTGTCCTAGCTGATGTTTTTTAAGTTGCATACTATAAAGTTCATTCTTTGTGTTATATAACTCTCTGGGTTCTGTGCATTTAATTTGTTGAACACCTATAAAATGTCCAAGCTCTAGATGGTGATACAGTTATTTTATGCTCCTCTGTTTTTGCTCTACCTTATGAAAGTTAAGAAAGATAAAATGAAAAACTGTATTATAATGTACAAAAAACTTATCTGACTTTGACTGTGTATTACCCTGCATATTATTCCAAATTCCAGGAAGATTTTTGCTTAGTTTATTACTTTTTTGTATTAGGGATGGATTATGTAATTATTATAAACTTAGTGGCCAATGAAATATTGTTTGTCTTTGGATCTGGCTATAATTACGTTCTTTTTTCCCCCATAAGCACAATAAACTGTGAAGAAGTTTTCTTTTATATTCAGAGTGGGCAGAAGAATGTAGAAAGTAGGGGAGTGTTAGTCACTCAGTCCTATTCAACTCTTTGCAACCACATGGTCTATAATCCGCCAGGCTCCTCTGTCCATGGGATTCTGCAGGCAAGAATACTGGAGCGGGTTGCCATTTCCTCCTCCAGGGGATCTTACCGACTCAAGGGTCTTCTGCATTGCAGGCAGATTCTTTACCGTCTGAGCCAGCAGGGAAGTCCAACTCTAACTAGAAACTAGGATATATATAAGCTATTATCATTTATTGAGTCTTGCCATGTACTAGATACAACCACCAAATGAAGTGGCATTGCTGTTTTGCAGGGAAGTTGCCCCAAAGCACAGAAGCTGTAGATTGTGGGAGGGCTTCACACCCAGGATTTGGGGATACTGGACTTTAAACTGTGCCAATGGTTTCCAAACCTGGCTGCACATCAGCATTACCTCAGGAGCTTTTGAAAACACTTGCCTTTGCCCTTCTGGGCTAGAGGGCAGGTCAGACTCTCTCATGGTAGGACATACGTACTGACATTCTTAATCTCGAGTGAACTTTATATGAATCCAGACCAGCACCAGTGCAGCTGAGAGTCAGCCCCTTGGAAACACCCTAAGTAGACTACAGTACCCCCTTACCCCGTCTTCAAGGTCAGTGTTCAGTAAAACTGTTGTCATAGCTAATTTTTTATTTGTTGTAATCACCACATGTCTGACTTTGCTAGTAAAGTTATATGAACTTTTGAAGAAAAGCTGCCCTAACTTATTTTATAAATTAATTTTTATTGGAATATATATGCTTTGAAAAAAAGTTTTTTATTCTTATTTTTCTGACTCATTTTTTTTTAAGTATGTAGAGGAGATTTCTTTTATTAAAGAATAGCTGATGTATATATTATTTGCTACACATGTACAATATAGTGGTTTACAGTGTTTAAAGGGTATACTTCATTTATAGTTATAAAATACTGTCTATATTCCTTGTGTTGTACAATATAGCCTTGTGGCTTATTTAGTTTATACGTAGTGGTTTATATCTCTCCATCCCTGTCCCCCACGTTGCCCCTCCCTGTTTCATTCTCCCCACTGGGAACCACTGTGTAGGTTGTTTTCTGTATCTGTCAGTCTGCTGCTTTTTTTGTTGATATTCATTTCTTGTATGTTTTAGATTCTTATATGTGACATCATACAGTATGTGTCTTTCTCCATCTGACTGTTTCACTTAGAATAATACCCTTCATGTCTATCCATCTTGCTGCAAATGGGAAAAGTTCACTCTCTTCTTATGGCTGGATACTATTCTGGGAGGACAGGGGGGCCTGGTGGGCTGCAGTCCATGGGGTTGCAGAGTCAGACACGACTTAGTGGCTGAACAACAGCGACAGGTATTCTGTTGCATATATGTAGCACATCCTTGTTTTCCATTCACCTGCTGAGGGACACTTAGGTTACTTCTGTGTCTCGGCAGTTGTAAATAATGCTGCTGTGAACATTGGAGCGTATGTGTCTTTTCAAATTGCTACCCTGGTAGCTTAGCAATAAGGAATCCACCTGTCAACATAGGAGATGCGGGTGAGATCCCTGAGTCAGGAAGATACCCTGGAAAAGGAAGTGGCAACCCACTCCAATATTCTTGCTTGAGAAATCCCATGTGCAGAGGAACCTGGTGGGCTACGGTCCATGGGGTAGCACAAGAGTCAAACACGACTTAGTGACTAAACAACAAGAAAGAAACATCTTTTTAAATCAGTGTTTTTGTTTCTGGATGTATACCCAGGAGTGGAATTTCTGGGTTATACGGTGGTTCTGTTTTTAGTTTTTTGAGAAGCCTCTATACTGTTTTCCTTGGCAGCTGCACCAGTTCCCACCTATGTACATGAAATTTTTAATTGAATAACTGGAAAGATAATAAGCACATGCTTGCTTATTTGAGTATAGGTTTTGTTCTGTTTTGTTTTCTTAAAGGAAGCACACTTACATGAGACAGAATAGGAAGTTGTGATGTATCATTTTTGACTGCCGAGAGCCAGCTGAATCAAGCTCTATGTGAGATGAAAAAGATGAAAGAACAGAACTCATCAGCTTGCGGTGGATAACTGAAACTGTGATGACAGTGACTAGACTAGTAGCTGGTCTCGAAAACTCATTTTGTGGAGAGGGGTTGGTCAAGTAACTTGGCCAAGGTCGCAGGGCCCGTAAGCGGTAGAGTCCAGGTGTGAAACCAGAACTCCCTGCTCCTCACCATTGCTGTGTACTGCCTCCCCAAGTTATGTTTGGTCCCACGCAGTGCCCTGAATGTTTTTCCGGTGTGTGCTTATTTAGCGGGTTTGGGTCTTAGTTGCTGCGCCTGGAGTCCTGATGTTTCCTGCGGTACCTTTCCTTGCGGTGCTCGGGCCCTCTGACTGCGGCCTGCGGGCTCCGGAGCACACTGGCCTGAGGGTGCGGCGCTCAGGCGTAGTTGCCCGACCAGGAATCGGACCTGCATCCCTTGGATTGCAAGGCAGCTTCTTAACCCCTGGACCACCAGGGAAGTCCCTTTAAATATTTTTTGACTTAGTGGCCAGTGTTTGAAAAAAAAAAGAAAATTTCACATGAAAATCTGGATCTTTGTTTTCCTTGAAATCCCGGGAGGTCTGTCGGCGCCGGCCCTGTCCCCACGTGGCAGCACGCGGCACGCTCATTCCCACTTTGCACACGCCCGTCGTTTGGGAGCCGGGCCTCCTCTCGTCTGTTTGCTGGGCTTGTCTCTCTGGCATCCTGTCATTGCCTGTAGGGTTATTCTGCCCCTTCTTGTCTCTAAGCTTATGGTAACCGTGTGTTGGATTCCAACATGATCCTCTTCTGTTGTTCATTTTTAAACACGCTGTTTGTTTTCAGAACTTTAGGGAAAGAGAAATAGGAGAGTTCAGGCTGTCCTTGGGCCTCACTGCCCTTTCCCCTCACTGTGTTTTATTACAATTGGGAATTTACGATCCAAGTTTTTCCTTATAGCATGCTTTTAAATTTTTTTTCAGTTTCCAATATTCCTTGCTCATACTTGAATTGGATTCCTTAGCCAGGTTACCTTCGTGGAGTTGTATCTGCCTCTATACCTTCTTCTCTTTTAGATTCCCGGCTTCTCATTTCCTTGGGCATCTATTCTTACGAATTTTGATTTGATTCATCTCTCCCATCCTTCCTCGGGTAGTTTTTTAGAGGAGGTAAATGAGTTGTACTTGAGTTCTTCACTATTCAGGGGGTGTTTTCCTTTTTCTTCACAGATCAGGGATGACTTGACTCCAGAAACCTCTCCTCCAGCTCTTCCTTTTGTTCTTTCTGGAACTCCTCTTGTTCTTATGTGACAGCTTCTAGATCTGCCCTCTAGGTCTCTTATTTGTCACTCAAATTTTCTATTCCTTTTTCTTTTGCCCTAAGTTGTAGTGATCATTTCTGCGGTTAATTTCTAAGTTATTTCTAATTTGTATATTCAGATTTTAACATCATTCCTTCTGTTTTCACTGCCTTCATGGATTTTATTTAAGAAACCTTGGTTGGTTTATTTTATTTTTTTCCCCCAGAGGAGTTTAGTGAGATTTTGCATTAGAGTATTTTTGCCCTTCTCTCCTGCATCCTACATTATTAAGTCAGTGTCAGCTTTTCTGATTCTTCACCTCGGTGTCCCTCGTTAAAACTGCTGCTCCCTCTTCCGTGGTCAGGAGCTTTGTAACGTCTCTTCCTCTCTGTCTGGACGGGTTGATGCAGCAGGCAGAGCCAGCAGGAATGCATCTCCTCTGGGCCTGGCTGTGTGGGCCAGGCCGCTGGGTCTCCGGGCTGTCTTAGAGTTGTTGAGAAGGAGGGATTGTCCCTTCCCAGTGAGCCTGAAGCGGGTGAATCAGCAGGCTGGAACTACAGAAAATGCCTAAACTGTTCTCCAGAGTTTTATCCTAGAAAGTTTGCCGAGTTTTGTAGAGCTCTAAATAAACATTTTATCTGATGTCATTGTCCACACCAGAAGAAACGAGCATTTATACCGCCAAAAGCGTTGACACGGATATGTCTTAACCCTGACCACATTTATCACAAGTAATCATTTTTTTAAATTATGCAGCTATTTTAGAAATCATTGCCTGTTACGGGAAACTAAAAGTACATATTAATTTAAATGCAAAAATATGTGTGGACAATAAAAGAATGTAAGTTGGGAGACCAGTTAAGAGGAGTAGCTCTAATTGGTGATGTTGTAAGTTGAAGAAAAGTTGAGATTTCTGAATTTTGATGGCTTCAGTTTTCTCAATAAAAGGAGAAGGCAGGGTCTTGGAGTGATTGGTCAGGATGGTATTGCCAGAGGTTTAAGAACACTGGGACAGCTTCAGATCTGCTGTTTCAGGGGGAGCATGAGGAATTTGGTGGGTAACTCTCTGAACAGTGAGCAACAGTAGGATTCCTAGGGAACATCAGATAGACAGATTTTGAGTGGGACCGACCAGGTTAATTTTATGACTTTTTTTTTTTTTTTGCCTTTGTTTGATGTAGCTCAGGAGAACAGATGGACAAAAGATCGAACCCACAGTTTTTATGTTTCACAAATGGCTATCTGGTTTTGTAATCTTCTCTCAAATTTAATAATTCTCTGGTTTTCTCAGTCTAGAGATAGTTGTAGATAATGCTGTGTATAACCTCAGAACTAAATGCTCCAGGTAAGTATGATAAAAAATGTATGATGAAAAAGATGAACTTGATTCTTTTTCTACTATGCTTTTTTGATAAAGGTATGACCCAGTTTTATTTTTAGTTCTTGCGTGTGTATGTGCTAAGTTTCTTCAGCTGTATCTGACTCTTTGCGACGCTATGGACCGTAGCTCACCAGGCTCCTCTGTCCATGGGATTCTCCAGACAGGAATACTGGAGTGGATTGCCATGTCCTCCTCCAGGGATCCAGAGATCGAACTCGCATCTCTTAGGTCTCCTGCATTAGTTCTTGTTACCATTTTCTAATACTCCTAGAGCTTTTTAGGTCTGTGTTGAAAATGGTGAATTATTCTAAAGATTATTTCTCCTGTAAAATTACGATTTTTATTGGTTTGTCAGCAAATTTCAGAGAACAGTAGTTGGTAGCTAGTGTTAGGAAGTTCTCCTGGATGCTCTTTCACACTTTGTTGCATTTGTGTTGCAGTTTTCTGAATTCCCAGATCCCATGTGGGGTTCAGATTATGTGCAGCTGTCCAGGACGCCGCCTTCCTCGGAGCAGAAGTGCAGCACCGTGTCCTGGGAGGAGCTGAGGTCCATGGATCTACCCTCCTTCGAGCCTGCCTTCTTAGTCCTCTGTCGAGTCCTTCTGAACGTCATTCACGAATGTCTCAAGTTAAGGCTGGAACAGAGACCCGCTGGAGAGCCGTCCCTCTTGAGTATTAAGCAGGTTTGTCTCAAAGACTTTCAAAAAATGCCGAGTTCTTACTATATTTTTTCTATAGACTCGAATTTTTCTTTTTAGGATTTTCCCCCTGTTTCAAATAGTGAAAGTTAGCGTATGTTAGTGTTTCTAAGCTGCTCTCTGTTGGGTAATTTAAAATGTTCTTTTTCTGTGCAGTCTTTAAAAATGAGGTGGTGGTTCCACCCTCTCTGTCTTCCACTTCCTCATTCTAAACGGAGTGTACATGCTGATATGATCCTCTGTACCCTGTTACCATCAGTCTTTGAAGACTGGAAACTTAAAATTCATTCATAAGAGAGAGCTTAAATTCTTTAATTTATCTTTTTGTTCTTTTTTAAGCTTTGTGTAGACAGGTGAATGTCTGCAGTATGCAGGGAAGGGGTGTGTTTGGACATTTTGTCTGCTTAGGCACTTGTACGGTTTAAGCAATAATGACAGTTTCTGCTTTCTCAGTTACTATTAATGTAGGTGAGATTTTCAGAATTTGCTACTCCACAGGTGATAGAGGAATGGCTGGAAGCAGTTGAATCTACTAGACTGAGCGGGTATATTTATGCCTTATGATGTTCCCATATTGACATTCACTATATGAAATAACCACATTGGGTTTTGATTTCTTGTGTGTGTGGCCTGCGGTTGTCCATCCCCAGGTCTGGGAGTTAGGTCTGGGAGCTCGGTGGCCCTGAATGTCAGACGGGCAGCAAGGACAAGTGCCGATTGAAGGACAGGCGGGGCAGGATGTAGAGAACAGGCCCTGGCGTGATTTGTTCTGTGGCGTGGAGCCCGGTGATTGATGGGCCTGGAGGGCCAGCCCTGCACCTCATTGCCTCTCTCCCCGTCCAGCCCTGGCCCGAGCTGTGTCCACCTTTGCGCTTCTTCCGTCTCACCGTCTTGGTTCTGGTCACTGACTGTGGTCCACGTGGGCTGTACTTTTCACTTGTCCTCCGTATCTCAGCAGTTATTTAGTAGAAGGTGTTGGTAGAATACCTTACCTCCCCTCCCCACAGAACAAATACATACTTCGGGAACATAACCAGGTGAAACAAGGTGGGGTTTACCTTTGATCAGTGGGGCTGTTGTGAGGAGTAAGCAGTCATTTATGTTAAAACATCTTGGAAAGTAAAAAACCAATACTTGGTTTGATGTAGCTTTGTTGTTGTTACTTAGGTGCTAAGTCATGTCAGATCTTTTGCGATCCCATGGACTGTAGCCCGCCAGGCTCTCTGTCCCTGGGATTTCCCAGGCAAGAATACTGGAGTGGGTTGCCTTCTCCTCCTCCAGGGGATCTTCCCAACCCGTGGATCAAACCTGTGTCTCCTGCACTGGCAGGCAGATTCTGTACTGCTGAACCACCTGGGAAGCCCAGTGTAGCATTATTTGAGTGAAAATAAAGTAGAAATTTTGACTTTCATGTATTCAGATTGAGTTGTAAGCACCTAAGTGACATCCACAACTGAAATTTATGTTAACACTTTTTAATAGATTTAATTCAGCCATTGCATTCTTATTGTAATAATTTTAAAAACATTTTGAAGGGGATCTTGTTATAAAGCAGTCCATGTTTATTTTAGAAAATCTTCAAAGTACAGAAAATTTGAAAAGTACAGACAAAAATGAAAGCTATCCTCTTATTCTGCTATTCAGAGATAACCGCTATAACATTTTGGTATATTTCTCTCCATTTGTTTTTCTATAGGTACATACTTTCTACACATGTAATAATTTTAAAAAGAAAAGGAATTTTCACCCTTAAATGTTTTTCAGAAATAAGATTTTAAATGACTGCATGGGTGCTTTGCTGTGTCAGTACATCATAATTTATCTATTCTTCATTGTTTTGAATAGTATTGTGATAAATATATTTGTGTATCAGTTTTAGCCTGGATCTCTGATTACTGTTTGAGTATAAAATGTAAAAATTAACTAGTGAGTCACACATCTTTGGATTCTAGTAAGTCTGTACCAGTTTGCTTTCCCTGCAGCATTGCTGTGGTTCCTTTTGTGTCTTGTTACTGTATCTTAAGGCTAATGTAACTGTGATATAGCCCTACAGCCCCTGCTGGTTAGGGTTTGAGGGAATGTGACCAGCGCGGGCCCTCTCGTTCTGTCTCCCCTGCACTCTCATAGTGGCCCCGGGGCCCGCGCGGGGCCAGTTTTACTCATCCTTTTGTCTTCTTTCCTGCTCCCAGCCCCCGCGCCCCCCCCCCCCACACACTTCTATTTAATGCCGTCAGATTTATCTTAGGTTTTTTTGGGTATTTTTTTTTGTGACGATCGAGTTTTTTTGATGGTAAAAGCCACAAATCACAGTAGGTAGAGTATGCTAAATTATTACAGAGGCCCCCAGGCACTGCGGTATGTGAGTACATTTGAATCTTTAATGTTTTTGTTGTTGTTGTTAAAAAGGACCAGTCTCATGAGAAAATTTTTTGTCTTATATTCCTTGTCTTATAATGTGAGCTAGAGGAAAAATAGATCTTTTTCTGCAGAATTTATTTTCTGTAAAACTTCTGTTTGTAGAAGAGCATACCTTAGCATATCAGCTTTCTGCCTGTACCTGTGTATTGTCTTTGTGCACGCACACTGCAACACTAAGCACTTTTGTTTTCACTGATTTGTTTTAACTGTTCAGTTGAGACTGCCAGGTCACCTATGTGAATGACCTGATGAAGAACCTGGAAAGTGTTTCAGGGCTCTCAGAGGCAGCGCTCTTTTCCTGAGGTTTGAGGACTCTGCAGGAGCCGGGGCGCGCCCCTGACGGCAGCGCTGTTCCCCGCTGTCTTCCAGCTGGTGAGAGAGTGCAAAGAGGTGCTGAAGGGCGGCCTCCTGATGAAGCTGTATTACCAGTTCATGCTGCACGGTGTCCTGGACCACCTGGAGCAGGCCGGCTGCAACATCGACGCCTTCGAGGAGGACCTGCACAAGATGCTGATGGTCAGCGGGGGCCGGCGGGGGCGGGGGTCTGGCCCGGGGCGTCCGTCCTCCCCCGCGCCTTCTAAGCTCTGAGCTTCGCCGCTGTCCTCCTTCCTGCCCTCGCTGGCTCCTCCCCTCATCTTTCCCTTGAAGGCGCGCTTTCAGGCGTTAGCTGACGGTCTTCACCTCGCGCTGACCTCCTTCAGCGGTTCCGGTCGGAGCTGCACGGTCTCACACGTGGTGAGACCGCCGGTCTGTCCTCAGGTTTCCCCGGTTTAGGCTGAAAGCGGCACAAGCCAGGGCCCGTGACTGGAGTTCTGTCTTCTGTAGTGTTTGGTGGAGTGTTAGTATATGGTAAATCTGTGTTAGCGCCGCTCGAGCCGGTGCACAGCTGGGTACGTGATGTGGCGGGCGACGAAACGGCGTCGAGAGCAGCGAGGCTTGTGGAGCACTGGCACCCTTGACCTCTCCCTGTGTCCTGCCTCAGGATGGCTGCAGCGCCTCCAGACACACCACCCTCACTTTCTAGGCTGGAAGAGGAGAAGAGAAGGGTCAGAGGGACAGTCTCCCTGTCAGCTAAGTCCGGAACTTCAGAAGCTCACCTGGAAGCCCCAGCCAGCAGAGGTTCCCTGCACCCTCCTGACGAGACCTGCTGTGTGGCCTCCTCGCTCTAGGGGAGGCTGGGCCTCAAAGACTTAGCTCTTCAGCCTCTAGCAGAGGAGAAAAGAAAGGGTGTGGCTGGGGAGGACTTATCACATCTGGCATCTTGCGAGAAGTAATTTTGACTCTAAAGTGACTTTTTTTTATTGTTTGGGAGAATACAGAAAATGTATGAAATGTGGCTACGTTTTGAAATACTGTATATATTTCTTGTGTCACAAAAGCCTGTCATTGAATAGTTATGATTGAAAAAACAGAGCGAATTAGTTTTTCTCTCTGTGGGCAGTTAAACCAGAAGTTTAAAAAGACAAAATGTGCCTTGCTTTCCAGATTGTCTTTGACGGCCTCACAAAGGCACACGCCGCATCTTTTATCGGATGTTCACTGAGGCAGGAAGGGTGAGGATTAGGCAGGTGAGCTGTGCCATCCGGGTCATCCACCTGCAGTGCCCTCGTGTGCCTGGGCGAGGCTGACAGCCGAGGTTCAGGGAAGACCGAGACTCTCAGCTGTTAGAGGACCGTAGCAGTGCTGAGGAGTGAGTTTTGACTCTGCTTCTAGTTCTGTCTGTGAGCCATCATGTCCCTTAGTCCATCGCTGTAATCCCACAGATGGAGGACTAGAAATTATCAGCGATGTTAAAAGCTGTGTCCCAGAGTGTCCTAGATGGAGTAGGGCAGGGGCACAGCTTGAGAACCGGTGGGACCCGAAGAAGACCAGTGTTTGGTCAAGAAGGCGGGAGGCCGTGGCCTTCGGAGAGGCAGTCGCGCTGTTTACTGCGCCGTCCTGCCTCCTTGCCACGCGGAGGGCTCACCCAGCGAGGCATTAGAGCTGCGGCATCTCGGGGTGTGCCCGGGCCGCAGGGCGGGCGTGTCCCCGGGGAGGACGCGCTGCAGACAGCAGGCGAGTGGCATGTGGGGACTGTCTTGTTGTCTGCGGCGTGTCCTGTCCTGCGAGCCTGGAAGAAGGCTGGGCAGGGTCTAGTCCAGGGGCACACGCACTAGCCCCTGGGTTACAGAGGCGTAACGTCAGTTTAGGGAAGGGCACAGGCAGTCTTTGGATCCTTCGAAAGGAAGGAGGTGAAATTGGCGGGACTCAGGGATGGGTTGGGGATGGAGCAGGTATAGAGAGTGGTTGCTGGGTGTCCAGTTCGTGCAGCTGGATGAGTACTGGAGATGATGGGTCCAGTGAGTTTTTTAAATTGAAGATACCTGAGACCATTTGAAAGCCTTTGGGATTGTTTTTTTAAAAGAAAGAAATGAGAAAAAGCAAACAGAACAACTCGTGTACATGAGAGGGAAGGGAAGACTGAGAGTGTAAGGTTCCTCGGGTTCCACAAGGAAATGGGTCTCAAAACACATGTGCTGGGTTTAGCAGGGAGCCCAGTTCCTCTACTGTTAAAAAGGGAAGGATGGTAATTTAACAGTATGTACGTTCGTGTTATTTATCTCAGGACGATGAGAGCTTCTACATATAATGACAAAAGAGCGGTGAGATCACCTGTGCGGATGGGTTGTGGTAGATTTTGGCCATTTGAGGAAAATGCAAAAGTTTCAAACTTGTGTTTGTAAAGAGGAGGCGAATGAATTGAGCAGAGGTGGCAGGTATCACCAGGAATGTGTGCTCTGGGCTTGGCGGATGTGACTGTGTAGGAGGGCGGCCTCTCCCTGTGGTGTGGCTGCTGGAGGACGGTGGGCGTGGGGAAGGGCGCTGGGTTTGTGACAGGCACGTGAGATGAAGAGGCACTGCGGGCTGGCAGGGTGTAGGGAGGTGGCCGGGACTCAGGTGTGCCGACAGGAGTGCTGCGTGAGGACAGGGAACCAGGGAAGAGAGGAGAGAGTCTGAAGAAGAGGAACCAGGGCTGGAGCTCCTGAAGAAGTGAGGAGAGCAGGTCGTGGGGGAGGTGGGCAAGCAGACTGCAGGGAGCAGAGGAGGTTTTAGCATCAGCACGTTTGGCTGGGTTTTGAGCACTTCTGGTAAATGCCAGGATCAGAAAGGAAGCCTTGTCGGAGAGGAGGAAAGTTGCTTGGAACCAGAGGCAGTCGGGGAATGGGACTGACTTGGGGGGGGGCGGTCGGGTAGGTGCAGCAGATGTTAAGTCACACAGCTGGTGCTGGCTGAGCCTGGGAAGGAGAGAAGACAGGTGCAGGCTGGTGTGTGATGACTGCCTCGGGGCAGTGGAAAATCAGTACATGACGGTGCAGAGATGGGACGTCCAGGGCGTACCTGATCACGGAAACCTTAAAGGGGCAGAGTGTTTCTTTTGTTTTTAAAGAAGACTGTGTGACGATGATGGTTTGAAAATAGCAACAGGATACACAAAGATGTGACTGTTGGCAGCCCTTGCGGTATATTGTAAGGCAGCTGCCCCTTGAGAGGGCTCTCAGGACAGCGTGGTTTCAGGGAAGCCAGGGAGATGAAGCTGCCCTCCAGGAGTGGAAAGGGAGATCCCGAGCCTGATGTGCACAAGACCTGTTTCGCTGGAATGAGATGGATGTAGACCTGTTAAGTCGCAGGTTCCGCTACACAGCCGTGTTCATAATGGACCCGTGACTGGATATTCACGCCACATGCCTGGGTAGAGGAGGACCCAGAAACTCCAAAGATACAATAGAAGATAGTTTTCTTTAAGTAAAAAACTCCAGAGTTTTTGCCTACTGAAATTTATTATTGGATCTCAGAAAACCCTCATTTCAGAGAACCCTAAGGTGTAACCCGCGAAGGTCCTTGAGATCCAGGCCTAGAGAAAGGAGCCTGTAAACCTCCGGGCAGGGAAAGGAAGCCGCCTTCAGGGGATGGGGAAGGTGGTGATCAGTCTTCAGCAGTGTCCTTTATTCTAACATGACTCACGGTGTTAGAAGCTACTGGAGTAAAGTCTTCAAGGCTCTGAGGAAGAGGATGTGTCATTCAAACATTTTATACCCAGTCAAGGTATCTTTTCAGTAAAAGAATCCACAGACAGGGATGTTTTATAAAATAACAACTGTGAACCTGTCTTGAGAAAAAGTACTCCATAGTAAAACCCTGCTAAGCAGCAGATAAAACAAGAATTTTACTACTATGAAAGCTGTTGGAAGACGAACTGTGGTGGACATAAACCCCTCCTTAGAACAATCAAGTATTTTGGTTATAGGTCATAATTTATATGTCATAAACCTTGAAAAATTATGTCATGGAAAATCTGGATGCTGGGAACATAATGATGGGAAGAAGTGTGCTCATTGCCTCCTCTTAACCTGAAGAAACCATCTAAAGCTTAAGTAATTAAAGAAATAAACATCCCAAGCTCTTAAAGGAATATTATTCACAGTATATTAAACATGAAAACTTCTGTGTTATGATTTTGATTTTTTTTACTTCATTGTATCTTTTTGTACAGTGTGAATGTTATATTTTCTTAGTAACTGGCAGCAGTTGTGAATATGTTCAGTTGCTGAGGAGCTGAGTTATACAATTAAAGAAAAATCCTATTTAGACCTCAGTGAAGAGTGGTGGAGAATCTTACTTCTCTCAGAGCTTCATGCCTCAGCGGCCCCTCTTCCTCTTGTCCAACTTAGAGTTTTCATGTTAACGGGGAGGAAGGTTGTGAGTTGTTGAACCCCGTTCTCAAATATCTCCTTTTGCATTTTTGTATCTTAAGGTATATTTTGATTACATGAGAAGCTGGATCCAAATGCTACAGCAGTTACCTCAAGCATCTCATAGTTTAAAAAATCTGCTAGAAGAAGAATGGAATTTCACCAAAGAAATAACCCACTACATCCGGGGCGGAGAAGCGCAGGCTGGGAAGCTTTTCTGGTAGGAATCCTTGCGTGGCTGCCCTGCTTTCTCACCCCCGGTTCGCTCACCGGCGCTGTGCTCCACGTGTGAGCGTCTCATTGCATGGAAACGAGCAGCACTCGTCCCTCTTGGGTGCCCCTCTCCTGAGCTCTGTCATCCTTAGAGCATCCTCACAACCTCCCCGGTTCTCTGCCAGGGAGACTTGCCCCTGGGACGTGTGGCAGTGTCTGGAAGCGGTTCTGATTTACCCACTGGGAGGGACGAGTGGTGCCTCTTGAGTGGAGGCCAGGGAGGCTGGTAAACATCCTGCGAGAAAGACTGTCCACCCAGCGTGTCCGTTTTGAAGTTGAGCAATCCTGCCATGGGGTGCACCCTCTTGATTATATAAAAGGAGGAGGATCTAAGGCCTCTTGATGAGTGGAGTAGACCCGTAAGTATCGGTCTTTGTCTCAGACTCGGTGGGCACTTCTCAAGCCTCACAAGAAGGTATTTTCACCGACACTGCTTTGGGAATGCTATGCTAATCGCAGAATCTCAAAACTGGGAGTTTACGTATGGTGAAGGAATCGAAACATAAACGAAGGAAAAGCATGAAGCGGGGGGCAGTGCCCACTGGGCTGTCTGTTCCAGGACACGAATGTGTCTTCTCAAGCGCAGGCACCTGAGTGTTGAGAGCGGGGTGTGAGGTATGTGGTCCTGGCAGGGGGCTGCTCCCCTGCTGAGGGACTGGGGGCCGGGCCTCCCCCCGGCTCTAAACCCCGCGGCCGCCCTGTGGTGCCGCCTTCTCTCGCCTGCCGCGTCGGCCGTTCCGTTCCTCCGTTTCTTTTCAGGAGCTCTTTCATACCCAGCTCACGTTTCCTTTCCCCCGCGCTGTGTGCGCCCTGCAGGACCTTGGCGGCCACAGGTCTCCTCTCCCTGCAGAAAGTCACTGTCCTCACCCCGCGGGTCTGTGTTCGGTGCCCGGCATCTCAGAACGTTGTGTCCACTCTTCTACCCTGACCATCCAGTCTTCATGTTTTCCTGCATCTCTGAGTGAACAGGGAGCTTGCTCTTGTCTCAGCGCTCAGCCGGCTTCAGGCCAGGGCTCCCAGTCTGCCCTGTTTTCCTGTTCTGGTTGCTTTCCACAGTCAGCCTTATGAAACGTGTGTTCACTGCCATCTCCAACGTCTCTCGCCCTTCCCGATTCTCCATTGTTCTCTTTCACCTGGAATTTCTTCTCTTTGCATCTTCCCTCCTCAGTCTGTCAAGCTTGGCTGAGAAAAAAGATGTTTGAAAAGGTTACTGTTTCATTTCACCACCAATTCTTGTTATTTAATTTCTTTGCACCATCATTATGTACCTGTCAGTGTTCGTTTTTATCTTTGGCTTGTCCTTCAGATTCCTTTCCACGCAGTCTGCGGCCTTCACCTTCACGCCCGTGTTCTGAGAAGCTCCGGAGCCTCGACACTGCCCGTGCTGAGGGGCCACCCACCCGCGCTCTTGTGGTTCTGGGTGTTTGTTGTGTTGCTGCAGCGTTCTCCCAGGTTCCAGCCATCTTGGTGTTAACCCTGACCCCATTCTTCTCTCACTCGCCATCTCTAATTCCCCGTGGCTGTCCCTCTGGGATATAACCAGCGTCTGACCTCCGCTCACCACTGCCCATTTCCCCTCTTCCCAGCCGGTTATTTTTCCTTGTATTTTGCTGTAGCAGCTCTCTCAGGAGTCTGCTTCTGTCCGTCACCCTCTAAGGATTATTCTCAGTGACCCTGTTAAACTGTACATCAGACCATTTTTTGTTACTGTTGTTCAGTTGCTAAGTCGTGTCTGACTCTTTGTGACCCCATGGACTGCAGCACGCCAGGCCCTTTACTATCTCCCGGAGCCTGCTCAAACTCGGGCCCATCGAGTCGGTGATGCCATCCAACCATCTCATCCTCTTTTGTCCCCTTCTCCACCAGCCCTCAATCTTTCCCAGCATCAGGGTCTTTTCCAGTGAGTCTGCCCTTCATATCAGGTGGCCAGAGTGTTGGAGCTTCGGCTTCAACACCAGTCCTTCCAATGAATATTCAGGATTGATCTCCTTTAGGGTTGACTGATGTGATCTTCTTGCGGACCATTTCCACCTCTGCCTGAAACACGCCAGTGGTGCTCCTTACTCAGGGAGAAGCGGGAGCCCCTGAGCAGTGGCCCGTGGGGCCGGGCGCAGTTGACTTCGGGGGCTCTGTGTGCTCCCTTCCGGGCGCCCCCGCGCGCCCTCTGCAGCTGCGGTGGCTCCCTGCCTCCTCTCCGTGGGCCCGGCCTGCTGCTCGGGCTCTGCGCTCGCTCATCCCTGTGTGCGGGCTGCTCTGCACCCAGCCATCTCTGCGACTTCCTTCCCCACTTCCTGTAGGTCTTTGGCCGGATGTTATCGTCTCCACATTTAGAGTTGAAAACTCCTACCTGCAAGAGCATCTTAGTGTTCTGCCTTAATTTTTCCTCTCCAGAGCACTTATCAGTAGTTGGAGTACTCTATATTCTTCTTTTTTATTTGATTTATTGCTGCTTTTTCCCCTCCGTTTACTGAAGAAATTTTCTCTCTTTCATTCACTGCTCGTTACTCCATAACAGATACTGATTGGTTGTTGAATAATTTATCCTGAATATCCTTGTACACTACTGCTCTTTACAGGCATGTTTTTAATCAGGCCATTTCCCCACTTGGTCGCGGTTACAGCCCACCCTCTGCCGGCCAGAGGATGATCACACGGTCGCAGCACGTCCAAGGCCGCCCCCGGCGCGGCTGGGTCACCGATCGTGGCCTCACTCCCCCTGCTCCTCCGCTCTTCCCAGCTCGGCAGTTTCTCTTCACCAGCGTGCGTCCTGCTGAAAGCGTCCTCATGGCCTGCGATTGTCCTTCCTGTTCTTCCTCGACTTGCCTCCCCCTCCTCCCTCCTCCGTGCTCCTCCTGACAGAACCCCTCTTCCCCCTGCGGTTCTGGCTCCTACCCTTCTGCACTGCCTGCAGGGCCCGTTGAACCCACACCCTCAGACAGCACCCCTAGTGGTGACCTGCCCCTTCTGATGTTGGTTCTGGACTGATTCACTAGGTTATAAGCTCTTTTCTTCATAGAAGTCAGTAAGCTGCTGTTGAATTTTCACTGAACTCATTTAGATTTATTTTATACCTTTGGGTTTGCATTTTAACCCTAGTATTTAGACTGTATACTTGATGAGAAGCATCAGTGATTACAGTAGTTCATGTTCATTGACTGAAAATTGTGATGGAAATTTTTAAAAGCAATTGCATTTAAGGAATTCAGTTTGTTTCTATGCTATCATTTAGTTTGTTGAGCCTTTAAAAATATTTTGTCATAGATATATATTTGAGCCCATTTTATACCATTTCGAACATTTAAGAAGAAAGTAACGTGATAATTACACAGCTACTATGAATGTAATTTAAGATTTTAAGGTTTATAATGAAAAGCTGGTAGTGGAACAAAGGTAGATACATTCCACAGTCGAGATTTTGCTCTTTTTTCACATTAATCATAATGTTAAATTAAAAGAGAAGTCTCCCTGTCATTGATTTTTCAACTACTGACATGATAGCTCAATCTTTCAGATTCTCGTTCCTGAGAGAATCTGAGTGGGGACAGTTTTTCTTCTCTGGTTTATGTCTGTTATTTCTGTTCCTTAGTGACATCGCAGGAATGTTGCTGAAATCGACAGGAAGTTTTCTAGAGTCTGGCTTACAGGAGAGCTGTGCAGAATTCTGGACCAGTGCCGACGACAGCAGTGCATCAGATGAAATAAGGTTGAAGTTGCATTTCCTTTCCTCTCCCATTTCTGATTTCATGTAGTTTTACTTTTGGCAGTGAGCCTGAAATGTGCCTTGTTGAAGCCAAATCACGTTGGACTTGAAGAACGTGGGTTGTAGATCTAAAGGGATTTATGCGTGACTGCTTTATTGTCTTTTTGTGTTATCCCTTAGTTATGGCTTTATGTGAAATTGTCTTTGAAGGTGACTGTTATTTAATCTAATCCTTAGAGACGATGTAGTTTAAGTCGACTAAGAACTAGTAGGGTAGAATTCATTCACATGTTCTGGACTCTTTAGTTAACTCTTTAGTTAACTCTTTAGTTCCTGTCCTTTAAAACCTCTGTAGTAGTCCGTGAATACGTTAATTGACATTTGGTGCATTTTTGTTGTTTGTATACTTAGCTCACCCCTTCTGTTGAACGTTCAGCTTGAGTACATGAAACTGTGTCTGGTTCACCTACTGTGTTTTCTCCCGTTGTGTGCAGACAGGATTGAGGGTGAACCACGGTAAAGTGCTGTTTTTGCGGCTTACGTGTCACTTAGAGCTATTTTGTGGCCAATTATCAGCAGTACTCTGTGAGTCAATATTAGGAAGTGCTAAGGTGGAACTAACTTCTCTAGAGGTGTTTTCTCTCACCTTCCAGAATTTGATAGAAAACACATTTTGGGGTCTCAGAACACGGGAATGTCTTTATACCAGGATTAAAGAAAGAAGTTACTACATAGGCTCTCACCTGGGAAAATACTGAATTATTGAAAAATGGAATGAATCAGTTCATAGAAGGTCTTGCAGTTTTGGGCGCTGACATGGTAGATACAGAATAAGCGAGTTCAGTCATTGGGATGGTGAGCTAGAGAATGGCTCTTACAGTGCTCTGATTGTTTCCTGGGGGTGGATCGAGAAAGGGGGTTCTCACGCAGTGATGTGCAGGGCTGACTGTCCCAGCTCCAGAGCACCCACATGGGTCGTGCACACCCCCAAGTCCCAGCTCAGTGATGTCCTGTTGGTGGGTTGGAAACCGATATGATGGGTGTATCCTCACAGAGAAAATCTGCAAACATGACACAGGACAATAATTTATGGGGAGCTGGTGTTAAATATTTCCTGGCTCACTGCTCCTTTTTAGTTAGATCATGAGCAGAGAGTCAAGAACCTAATTGCTACTCCAAGAATTATCCTGATGTTGTTGTTCAGTCACTAAGTCGTGTCCAACTCTTCATGACCCTGTGGACTGCAGCTCACTAGGCTTCCTTGTCCTTCATTATCTCCCAGAGTTTGCATAAATTCATGTCCATTGAGTCGATGATGCCATCCAACCATCTCATCCTCTGTCATTCCCTTCTCCTCCTCTCAATCTTTCTCAGCATCAGGGTCTTTTCCAATGAGTCGGCTCTCAGTTGCATCAGGTGGCAAAAGTATTTTATGTATCCTAGTGAAATCCTAATGAAATGCCAACAAAGGTCCATCGAGTCAAAGCTATGGTTTTTCCAGTGGTTAGTATGGATGTGAGAGTTGGACTATAAAGAAAGCTGAGCACCAAAGAATTGATGCTTTTGAAGTGTGGTATTGGAGAAGACTCTTGAGAGTCCCTTGGACTGCAAGGAGATCCAACCAGTCAGTCTTAAAGGAAATCAGTCCTGAATATTCATTGGAAGGATGCTTTTGAACTGTGGTGTTGGAGAAGACTCTTGAGAATCCCCTGGACTGCAAGGAGATCCATCCAGTCAATCTTAAAGGAAATCAGTCTGAATATTCATTCCTGATGCTGAAGCTGAAACTCCAATCCTTTGGCCACCTGCTGTGAAGAACTACTTATTGGAAAAGACCCTGATGCTGGGAAAGATTGAAGGCAGGAGAAGGGGACAACAGAGGATGAGATGGTTGGATGGCATCACCAACTCAATGGACATGAGTTTGAGCAAGCCCTGGGAGTTGGTGATGGACAGGAAAGCTTGGTGTGCTGCAGTCCATGGGGTCGCAAAGAGTCGGACACAACTGAGTGACTGAACTGAACTGAATGTAGTTTTTAGGAAAGTGAGCGCACTGTCATTTGAACATTATTAAGTATGCCATACTTATATAACCAATACTTGCAAGTGCTTTCTAGAAAGCTGTGGGGAGCAAGCTTCAGCATATTTCGAGTGCATTCTTAATCATTGCTTGTTTCTAAAACCTTCGGGCTTTATTAATGGGAGTTGGAATTTGCTCTGTCTTTACTGTTGTGTGTTTCTTGGCGTCTCCTCGTGAATTCTAACTGGGCTTCTGTCGACCTGCCAGGAGGTCGGTTATAGAGGTCAGCCGAGCACTGAAGGAGCTCTTCCACGAGGCCAGGGAACGAGCCTCCAAGGCGCTGGGGTTTGCCAAGATGCTCAGAAAGGTGCGTCCACAGTTTTGACGAGCTGTTACTTATTTTTTTTCTTTTATCTTATTTTTTTAAGTTAATTAATTTTTTAATTGAAGGGTAATTTCTTTACAGAATTTTGTTGTTTTCCATCAAACTCTGGTTTATTTTTTAAAAAGCTAACCCTAAAGAAGTTTCTCTGTAACTGTGACCCTAGGACCTGGAAATAGCCGCGGAGTTCATACTTTCGGCCCCAGTCAGAGACCTTCTGGACACCCTGAAATCAAAGCAGTACGCTAAGGTGTGTACTTAAGGCGGAAGAACTATTTCACCTTTCTTAACTCTAAACAGAAATTTTTCTTAAAGGTGTAGGTGGTAAACGTTTTAGGCTTTGCAGTCGATATGTGGACCCCAATTTTAAGACTGCCCCATAAGTTCCCAATGCTAGAATTAGAAAAGCAAAGTTCTTCATGCTTACTAACTTGTTTTAAGGATGCAGATGAAAAACCCGAAACATGCAAAGTAACATTTCTGTAATAGACCGTGTTCTTTAACTCAGGATTTTGGATTGTTTCTCTTCCAGGTACAAATTCCTGGCTTAGAAAACTTGCAGGTGTTTGTTCCAGATGCTCTTGCTGAGGAGAAGAGCATTATTTTGCAGTTACTCAATGCAGCTGCAGGGAAGGACTGCTCCAAAGATTCAGATGAGGCACTAATTGACGACTACCTGCTGCTGACCAAACATGGTGACCGCGCTGCGGACTCGGAGGACAGCTGGGCCGCGTGGGAGGCACCGGCTGTCAGGATCGTGCCTCCGGGGGAGACGGTTGACGCCCTGAGAAGCATGCAGGTCTGTCTCTCCGCCCGTCCCCCCACCGCTCCCCGCCCTGCCTGGAGGCAGTGCTGTCACTGCTGTTGTTGAAGACTCTTGTCGACCCCGTGGACTGTAACCCATCACGCTCCTCTGTCCATGGAATTCTCCAGGCCAGAATACTGGAGTGGGTTGCCATTCCCTTCTTCAGGGGGTCTTCCCAACCCAGGGATTGAACCCAGGTCTCCCGCATTTCAGACAGATTCTTTACCCCTGAGCCACTGGGGAAGCCCCAGAAACACTATTGCTTAGACTTTGATGTTTTGATGATTTTGTTTTGTTACTGTACTAAAATATTCTGGGAAATTCTTTAGTTGTACTGAAGTATTTGAAATGTTTTATATCTTTCCTCACTTCAGCCAAGTACGTAAGTTAGATGCACCCACCCGTGACCTGGAAGAAATTGTCTCCCTCGTTTAGTTTGTAGTTGCAGACATCTCAGCTCTCCCAGTGTTGATTTAGTGGCGAATCACTCTAAACAAGACAAACTTTTTACCGTTTCACTGGCTACTTGACTCCTTTCTTCTGTGTGGTCAGGTTGTCACCTGCCTACCTGGCAGTGATCCCGTGACGGTCTGTGTGCCTCAGTAACTGAAACCGTAGGAAGCCTCTCATGCCGCTGTGTTCAGAGAGCATTGCACCAACACACATACGCTCCTGCGTGTAAGATAGACAGCCTGTGGTTAGCTGCCGTGTCACCCAGCGAGCTCGGCTCGCTGCTACATGACGGCCTTGTCAAGGGTGGGCTGGAGGTGTGGAGGTCCAGGCAGGAGGGCGTGAGCGTGTACCTGCGGCTGCTTCACACTGTCGAGCTGCAAAAGCTCGCCGTACAGCACTGGACAGGAATTCTCCTCCAGTTAACACACACACGCAGACTGTGCTCAGCTCCAGGATGGAGGTGAGCATGCACCTGCACCTCGGACTCAGCGGACACCCCGGCCGACTGCCCCCCAGCACGAGTCTCAGTGACTGGTGCTCCGTCCACTCAGGTGTTTAAACCAGGATGTGGCTGTTGATAAACGTTCAGCCTCCGCCCTCCTCCATTTAAATGGCTCCGCCAGCCCCGAAGCCTTTCCAGTCAATGAGCTTTCCTCTGCATCCCCAGAGCCGCTCCTGGGGTCGGACCTGATCACCTTTTCTGCACTGTTGCGGGGCCCCACTTCTAATTTCCCTCCTTCAGGCCTCACGTTTCCTCCCTCTCACGCTGTGCTCGTTTTGGTACTTCCAGACCGAGCCTTACAGTTCATACATCTCATCACAGGTCTACTCAGAATACTGCAGTGACCGTCACTTAACACAAGTAATACAGGCTTGGTTTCTGTTTTATACAAGGCCCCTCATCTCATCCCATTCTTACTCCTGTGTTTTCCACCTTCACATGCTGCTCCAGTGCGCACACACACGCGTGCACACGCACACTCAGTCTCTTCGCCCCTGCCTTGCTCCACGGGAACAGCTTAGTCCAGAGATGTACTTTCTCATCAGGTGCTTGCTGGCTGGGGGGCCCTGGGGTGGGTGGTGTTAGGGCCTGGGGGTTGAACTGGCGTGGACAGCTGGCGGGGTCTGTGTGTAAGCCCTGGGCTCGCTTCTCTCCCCAGGTGGACAATCTCTTACTAGTGGTCATGCACTCTGCTCAGCTCGTAATCCACAGAAAAGCTTTCCAGCAGTCCATTGAAGGGCTCATGACTCTACGCCAGGAGCAGACTTCCAGTCAGCCCATCATCGCCAAAGCTTTGCAGCAGCTGAAGGTATTTCACTGTCAAGTGTATCTTAGTTATAATTTATTTATATCTGGTGCAATGCCAGGGACGTATTGGTGTGTTATAACCTAAGTTATAGGTTAGAGCTCCAGGGACTTGAGCTCTTAAAATTGTCATCTCCATTCTCTGTCTCTCCCTACTTTCCCATGTCTAAATTAAAAATTTTCCTGGATCTTCTTTGGAACGGTGGAACGTAAGAATTGGAAAGGGTGAAAATTTGAGTTGTTACGTGACTTCTTAATGGTCACATGTTTGGTTAGTATTGGACCTTAGGTCTCTTCCTTCCTAACCCAGTTTATTTCTCCTTTAGCAGTTACCAGTATTTACTAGAGGTACTGTCAGCCAAAAATGTGTAATTAAAAAAAATATTTATTCTTTCACTTAATAGATGATTCAATCAAATTGGTTATAATAGAGAAAACCAGTTGTGGATTGTGGACAGGCAGAGAGGCTTTCAGAGTTCATGATACATGAGAGCCTTGCCTTTTCTTGCCCTTATTTCTTGTTTTTGCCACTTTTTATTCTGTCCTCCATTCATCACTGGCCCACAAGCCATCAGTTTTCTCAGGCACATCACAGCTTTACTTCCTGAAGAAGAACTTCTTGAAATTACAAGTAGTGTGATAAACGCTTATTTTTGTTCTGCCAATCTGATTTGTCTTATTTAGCTGTAAACATTCTCCCTTATAGACTGTGAAGTAAAGCTCGCTCAGTCGTGTCTGACTCTTTGCGACCCTATGGACTATACAGTCCATGGAATTCTCCAGGCCAGAATACTGGAGTAGGTAGCCGTTCCTTCTCCAGGGGATCTTCCCAACCCAGGGATCGAACCCAGGCCTCCTGCATTGCAGGCGGATTCTTTACCTACTGAGCTACCAGGGAAGCTCCCTTTATAGATTGTCACCCCATTCTAATACCAGGGCAGGGGACTTTTGTTTTTTCTTTTAGTTTGAGTTAATGAGTTCTGGAGAGTACAAAATTTTATACGATGTTGATTATTCTTGGGCTCGAAAAGTCTGTAGCCTTAAGGATCTGAGCTGTCACACTTCACACACAGGAGGGGAGGCCAGGCCCTCCTAGGAGCAGCTTGCCGTGGAGGCGCTTCAGCTGCGGAGGATTTCTGAAGGTGTGGGTTGGGAAGAGACCAGTGAGAGAAACACGGGCGTGGTGTCCATGGATCGGGGTCATGGGATACTCACAGGGCATCAGTCTGGTTTGGTTGGATCCTGGTATATATAGTGGGAAGCAGTAGGGGATGCGGCTGGTAAAAAATCAGATCGGCAAAAATCAGACTGTTGGGGGATTCTGAATTTCGTATTCTAAGTCCCAGAGAGTCATCGAAGATTTTGGAAGAATAGTTTGGAATACAGCATAAGGGAATCGCTTGAAAAGTGAAAGTGAAAGTTGCTTAGTCGTGTCCGACTCTTTGCGACCCCATGGACTATACAGTCCATGGAGTTCTCCAGGCTAGAATACTGGAGTGGGCAGCCTTTCCCTTCTCCACGGGATCTTCCCAACCCAAGATCAAACCCAGGTCTCCAGTATTGCAGGCGGATTCTTTACCAGCTGAGCTACCAGGGAAGACCTCTAAAAGTTTGGCCTGCTTTAATTTAAGGTTCCAATTCTCACATAATCCAGTGAATACGTCCCATTTGCTAGCTAACGAGCAATAAGGTGAATTGTCCCATTTGGGAATAAAAATTTCATCACGCTTAATCTCTTTTTTCTTTTTCTTTTTTTTTTTAAATTAAATTAAATTTAATTTTTTTATTAGTTGGAGGCTAATTACTTTACAGTATTGTAGTGGGTTTTGTCA
>CM035302.1:30839722-30873010 GCA_020226075.1 Hydropotes inermis
ATCCTATCTTCTGTCTCTGTTATTCTACTCGTGGTTCCCTCCAGAGTGTTTTTGATCTCATTTATTGCATTATTCATTTTTAATTGACTCTCTTTTATTTCTTCTAGGTCCTTGTTAAACATTTCTTGCATCTTCTCAATCTTTGTCTCCAGGCTATTTGTAACTCCATTTTGTTTTCAAGATTTTGGATCATTTTTATTATCATTATTCTAAATTCTTTTTCAGGTAGATTCCCTACCTCCTCCTCTTTCTCTTTTTTCTTAAAGAGTAGCATTTTGTCTTACAAATACTGCTCATAGCGCCAATTAACGTTTTGCCGAAAGCTTTCACTTCTGTCTCAACTTTGAAGGATTTGTTAACAAAATAAGCTGCTCATTATATACAAATAAATAATACAGACATTCACTAGAGAGTTATCTAGCTTACTTTCAATATGCTCACATTAAAAGAAAAGAGAAAGGGCAGAAAGTACATCACCAAATTGGGTTTTGACTGACATCCAGACTCAAACAGCGCTGGGCAGTCCCGTGTCACAGCACATCCGGAGCCCCCGTTGGGAAAGGGGCAATGCACTTGTGTGTGTTTAAGGTGAATGGAAAGGGACCCGAGTGTGGGGCTGTTGTGCTATTGGGTCAGTCAGTAATTGTTGGTGAACTGTCCTGTGGCTCAGATGGTAAAGAATCCACCTGCAATGCGGGAGACCTGGGTTCGATCCCTGGGTTAGAAAGATCCTCTGGAGGACAGGGCAGCCCTCTCCAGTTTTCTTTCCTGGAGGATCCCCATGGACAGAGGAGCCTGGTGGGCTACAGTACACGGTGTCTCGAAGAGTCAGACATGACTAAGCGACTAAGCACCACCCATACCTGTGGGTGGTAGGGTGTCTGCCAGCATCCCAGACCTCTGCACAGTGGATGCCGGGAGGTTTCACAACCCTCCGCCACCCCTCCCCACACTGGACAGCCAGAACGGTCTTTAGCGTCTCCCGTGTCCCCTGGGGTGGCAGAATTGGCCCCAGTGGAGAACCGCCCTGAGGGAGATGAGGACAGCGTGACTCGTAACACTAGAGGTCTCTTAGAAACATGTCCTTAGTTCACTCTGTGGCGCTGAAGCAAGCACCGAGGGGAGATACGACTCTGATGTGCAGAAATGTTGAGGCTGTAAGCATCTATTCAGAGCCCACCATGCAATCAGGCATGGTATTTCAAATGGGTTGTTTTCCTCTTGTGTTTTATCAGGTTTTAAGAATACCTAATACAAATAACAGTACCAAACTTTTTTTTTCTTCTTTGGTCAACTGGACTGTATTCCAGTGGTCAATGTCTGTGTGGTGATGAAAGGAATCTTCCTCTAAAATGGTATAGATGATGTGTGATCTGTTCCGTTTTGGACTAATTATGGTTTGGGGTTCTTTAGAATGATGCCCTAGAGCTCTGCAACAGAATAAGTGATGCTATTGACCGAGTGGACCACATGTTCACTTCAGAATTTGATGCTGAAGTTGATGAATCTGAGTCTGCTACACTGCAGCAGTATTACCGAGAAGCCATGATCCAAGGGTACAATTTTGGGTTCGAGGTAAGTACAAAATAAGAGGCAAAGCATGGTACAGTTTTGCCATAGCTTTGTAACTGACTGACAAGAAGCATCAGGAATCTTGCACGGCACATCTCATGATCCCATTATTGTAATCACAGCTTAGTCCAGAATGTCATCTTACACCCTTGCTGGATGTCAGAAATGTTGGGTTACTTTTAAACTGTCAGATAGTTACCCGGTTTTAAAATTTAAACTTACGAGTAAGACCTTTGTAAAATTGCATTTGAAGACATTATTTTCTCTGTTAACTCTTCACACTGTTTTTAGAATATGTAAAGTTCACTGGCTTTTGCTTTTCGTTTTTAGAAAAATGACATTTAAACAGAATTATAGTGTGTTAAGTATTTGTGTAATTGTTTTCTGCTTAATTTTGATATGCATGAAATCTTTTTACAGTATCATAAAGAAGTTGTTCGTTTGATGTCTGGCGAATTTAAGCAGAAGATAGGAGACAAGTATATAAGCTTTGCCCGGAAATGGATGAATTATGTCCTGACTAAGTGTGAGAGCGGCAGGGGGACGAGACCCAGGTAATGACCACGCAGGATGGCTCCTTCCTGAGCCCCGCGGGCTGGAGACTTTCCCTTCTTATAGTTTATGGTGGGGTTCTGAGCAGATGATGGAAAAGCATTTGGAACTCTTTGATGAGCAGTTTTTTTTCTTTCTTTTTGTAATGGTTCCAAAATGAGTTATCTTTAAGCAGTTCGCATTCTTCCTGGACAGGTGTTCTTAACTGCTAATCTTCTTTCCTCGTAAAGTTTATGCCCATTATTTAGTGTTAAATGGAAAAGAAATCGGTAGCCAGTTCCTTTACTAAGAAGCCATTCATCTTTCTCAAAATGCCCTATAATCTTACTGAACATGAGGCAGATAGAGACACAAATGTGTTTTGTCCTAGATAGTAATTTTCCAATCAGATTGCTTTTCACCGTTGAGTAGACTAAAACGGCTGTGGCGCGTGCTGGGTTGTTTTGTGACTGTTGAACTTTTCTGCGTGACAGGTGGGCAACTCAAGGTTTTGACTTCCTGCAAGCCATTGAGCCTTCGTTCATCTCTGCTCTGCCAGAAGACGACTTCCTGGTATGGAATATTCTAAAGTGTTTTTCCTTAAAAAGCAAGTTGATCATTCTCTGTTTCTGATTGTGTAGCTTTTTTAATTAACATAGAAAGTGGTTCTTCAGTGTATTCGCCTAATGGCAATGCTAATGTCGAGACATGATTGTCCTCTAATAGCAGAGAAGGACATTCCCTGCTCTTTTTATGACAGTGTTCAGCTGACCAAGTCAGCATACAGTTGTTTATGCAGGCTGGCACCTACAAAATAAGTGTCAGTTTTTGGTATTCTATAAAGTGCTGCTGCTTTTTAGCAGCCTAATGAAGAGCGAGGAATAGCTGTTTCAGTTCAGGGTGTGTCTTTTTTAATTTTGACCGCCGTGTATCACTGTGAGATCTTGGTTCCCTGAAAGGGAAAGTGTCAGTTGCCCAGTCGTGTCCAACTCTTTGTGGCCCCACTGGCTGCAATCCGCCAGGCTCCTCTGTCCATGGGCTTCTCCAGGCAAGAATACTGGAGTGGGTTGCCATTTCCTTCTCCAGGGGATCTTTCTGACCCAGGGGTCAAACCCAGGTCACCTGCATTCCAGGCAGATTCTTTACTGTTTCCTGCCCAGCGCTCAAACCCTTGCCCCCTGCAGTGGAAGTGCAGATTCTTAACCACTGGACCACCAGGAAAGTCCAGCGTGGGGTGTGTTAGAGCATCATGCCAGATGTTAAATTATCACAGTATTCCAATAAATTCTATCAGATCAAGAAGATGTTGAGATTCGTTCATTTCAGCCTCCAGTAGAATGACCACAGGAGCAGTCCTCGGCTTGTGCATGTCACTGCACTGTGGGGAGTTGAATGGCAGTTTGCTTTCACTTATAAAAATGGAACTGTATACTGTATTGTCTTAAATTATGTTCAGTGTGTGTTTAATTTGTGTTCATACCTGTTTTCTTTTAAACTAACTTTGAAAATATTTACTTGGGGAAAGCATGTTTCTTTTTCTTTTTCTTTTTTTTTTTGGAAAGCATGTTTCTTTTAAATATGCTGAAAGCTTAATTTGTGCTCCTTATATGATTGAGAACCTGTATATTTTTTTCTCCTCCCCTTTCCCATTTCCTTCGGTTTCTAGAGTTTGCAAGCCCTGATGAACGAGTGCATTGGCCATGTGATAGGAAAGCCGCACAGCCCTATTACAGGTTTGTACCTTGCTAAGAAAGCAGGTAAAGCACCTCTCCTGGGACAAGCACATTGTCCAGAAACTGCAGCCATTTGAAGGGCTTCGGAGACTAAGAGCATTCAGGAAAATGCTAGTGAAAGTTACAGGGACGAGGTGTGTACACATAGAACTCCACAGTAGCTTTTCTGAATTTAACTAGAAAATTAAAATGGGAACCTAAGGTGTTCCATGCTTGCAGCAGTATTAAATAATTTTTTTTTTTTTACATCACCACTCATTCTGTTCTCCCCCTGAAACACGTTCCTTCTGGGGAGGAGAGACTTGGAGAAACGCTTTCTGTTAACAAGCACGGCCGTTCTTGCCACAGGTGGTGAGTGTGATTGTTCCGCCCCTCCTTCCTCCCCTTCGGAAGGAGGATGAGTTTGTTTTCTTCACAGCTTTCCCAGGTACCCACATTCTTCACCCATCTTCCCAGCTAGGAGATTCCTAATTGCCACCGCCTCCCCAACTCCTGCTTGGTTTTATTTTGAAAAAGAAAAAAAATTGTCATACTATAATATACTCAAATTACAGTTTTCAGTTATAGTTAATATATAGTTTTGCAGTATATGTTGCAGCTTTAAAACAAAATATCAGTAAAAGGCTGTCTTACCCCATTCTTGAGATAGTAAACAAAAGCAAAACTATGTTTATGTGTAATAACCAGAAAAGAAAACTTAGACGTTTTTAACAATTTCGATTACACAAAATAAAATAATTCATACATGGTAAATTTATTAAGAACAGCATTATCTTAAAGGGTGCTTGCTAGCTACTCAAAGTTAGTAGACTAGGTTTTAATGCTTGATTTCTGTATCTTTAAAATTCATCCAATTTATACTGCTTTTTCTCATTTCTAGGAAATGAATTATCATTTGTAAAACCACTTGAACATTTTATACAAAATGTTAAATATTCTCATCAAAATTTTCATTAAGCATATTATCATAATTACTTTGAGTTTCTGATTTCCTAAAATATTTCCATAAGAACACATGATAAGTAATTCCGTAAAAATTGTTGTTGTTCAGTCGCTCAGACCCGTCCGACTCTTTGTGACCCCATGTTCTGCAGCATGCAGGCTTCCCTGTCCTTCACTGTCTCTCAGAGTTTTTTCAAAAGTAAAAATTACTTCTCTAAAATGTTTTTATCAGATTTATTGAAGTAAAAGTTAACTTCAAAATATTTTATTGCATGAGGAATCATTTTATTTATAGAAGAAGAAAATGTAGAAAATGAGCGTGTAGAAGAACGTTGCAAGAGAGGAAACCCCCTCCCTGCGGAGCGGGGGCTGTTGGCGTGAGTCGCTGCCGCGCCTCGCCCCGCGCTGCTGGCGGGACAGTCGGCTCGTGGCCCCCTGCCTGTGGGCACGCGGTGTTCTTCCTCCTCCCGGCCCCGGGATGGCCTGAGAGCCAGATTGCCCCAGGGGTCGCGGGAGTCGAGTGACCTGGGCACACTCATCCAACATCTTTGAGTGTCCCCTTCTAGTGCTTAAAATTGGATGCTGAAGAGGGCTCGGTGAGGTGCCGGCGTTCTGTAAACCGTGGTGTTCTGCACACGGCAGGACTCACCCTGGGGCCGTGCACTCTGACCGCATGAGGAATGAATGAATGTGAGTGCATCACTGCCCTTGTCCCCTGCTTTCTGCTCCCGCTCGACTGTCGCCATGAGACTGCCTGATGCACTGTCATCATCTGTCACAAGCAGATGGTAACAGTCTGGTGTAGACCCTTGTTTTTTTCTCTGTTCTCATGTAAGTACACAGATGCATGCTCCCGCACCTTTCTTTAGGGCTCATATCATCACACAAGCATATACACTGTTGCTTTCTTCCCCCTCCCGTTTACTGTATGAAAATCGGATCACTTCGGATATGAATCTCGACGATTGTAGAAATCCCTGCGTGTCAGCACGTGTAGATCCAGCTCCCTCTCTTCAGTGGCCTTGTATCCATTGTGTGTCTGCTACATTCCCTTAAGTGTCTTGTTAGTTTTGCCATGAAGAGCATCTCTATGATAAATGTTCACCACTCATGAAATCTGAGCATCTCTTTTATGTTTATTGGCCATTTGGATTTTCTTTTCAATGAAATAGCAGCTTTATAGCAGTTAAATACACAGACACTTAAAAGAAATGTTCTGTTTCATGCACAAAGAATGTTAAACTTGTCTGTGTTTTAACAATGTCATTTTTATATCTTCATGGGAAAATTTTGTAGTGATTTTTGACTCAGTGGTTCTCAGTATGTCTGCTGAATTAAAGACATCACCATTCTTGCCAGATCTGTTTTTTTTTTTTTCTTTTTGTCTTTGAATTTGCCTAGAGTTTCTTCCATCTAGGGTTATAATAGTTGAGATAATGAGCCATAGATACAAATTGCTTCTGAACATTTCCTTGATTTTTGTTTTGCAGATTTTCCCTTTAGATGTCTCCAATTTGGGTACTTCTCTTTCCTGTGTAATGTTATTAAAAGTAAACAGAAACCATGAAGAAGGGAGTCATTTCATTTAGGGTAAAACATATTTAGAATAAAATGTTGTTGTTCAATCACTAAGTCGTGTCTGACTCTTTGGACTGTAGCGCTCCAGGCTTCTCTGTCCTTCACTGTCCCCTGGGGTTTGCTCGAACTCATGTCCGTTGAGTCAGTGAGGCCATCCAACCATCTCATCCTCTTGTCTCATCTCGTCTTCTCTTCCACCCTCAGTCTTTCCCAGCATCAAAGTCTTTTCCAGTAAATTGGCTCTTCACATCAGGTGGCCAAAGTATTGGAGCTTCAGCAGCAGTCTTTCCAGTGAATATTTAGGATTGATTTCCTTTAGGATTGACGGGTTTGATCTCTTTGCTCTCCAAGGGACTCTCAACAGTCGTCTCTAGTGCTACAGTTCAGAAGCATCAATATTTCAGCACTCAGCCTTCTTTATGATCCGTCTCTCATGTCTGTACGTGACTACTGGAATAAAACATGTGTAGACTAAAATCATTAACATATGAAGAGAAAATATGGTGTTTTTAAAAACTAATGGAGAAGGAAACGGCAACCCCGTTCAGTATCCTTGCCTGGAAACTCTCATGGACACAGGAGCCTGGTGGGCTGCAGTCCGTGGGGTTACAAAGAGTCGGGCACAACTGAGTGGCTGACACATCTGCACTTAAAAACTAAGGAAGGTTAAGACAAAGTTAAAAGAGGAAAACCTGTTAGGGAGAAGCAGGCAAAATATATCATACTCATGACTGGTTACACTTAGTTATTGGGAAAAAAGAATTGTCAGCATTTTTGTAGTTATTAGGTAAGGTGTATTTTAAATTGTGTTTAAAATGTTATCCCCGTTTACCCTCTACCAGAATATTTAAAAGAAGAAAAGAACAGTCAGTGTAAACTAGTGCCCATCCTCCTGGTTTGGTTTAAAGGAATTAAACTCCCTGCATTCAGGAAAATAACAGTGACCCGTCCTCAGCTCAGAACCTATCAAAGGGTCCCCTTGACCAGAATCTCTTTAAAAGTGGAGACGACATGACTCCTTTTCAGTATAGAAATGCTGCATAAACCACATTTTAATCTGTCTCCTCAGTGGGTCACGTGTCATACATTACATATATTTCACTCCAGGATTTAAAAAATGTTTTTGGTGGAAAAAAGTTTGAATGTGTAATATAACTTTATTAGCTTCCAAAGAGTGACATTTTCCCAGCGTTTGCATATGTAATATGATTTTCCTACTTGCATAAATGGTTTTATTTTGGTCACCAGCAAAAGTAAGCGCCTCCTGTCTCCACTGAGTTGCCTGGCCTGACGGTTTTCTGCTTGTTCCTTTAGCAAGTTGTTTGTGTTGCTCTTTTCACTGACAGCCATTCATCGGAACAGCCCCCGTCCTGTGAAGGTGCCGCGATGCCATAGCGACCCTCCTAACCCGCATCTGATCATCCCAACTCCAGAGGGATTCAGGTATCTGGTGCCTGTGCAGTCGTTTGCTGTACAAATTCTCCTCTGATGTGCATGCCAGTCTGAGACCTGCTGATGCTTGCTCTGATACCAAAGACTGTTTTCTGTGTTGTTTATATGTTTTTAAAAGCTCTTATTTTCGTTTTCTTGAAGACACACCACACTGCCTTAGTTACAAAAGAAGACTTGCAAATTTAAAGCACACATGTACCTTTCAAGATAACTTTGTTTCTCAGCTTATTTTTAACTGCCAGCTACTAAATGCTTTCCAGCTTTGGAATAATTCTTTCTTTTCCTTTCTTTGAAAAATAACTTTTGGAAAACAAATTTGAGTGTGCATAGCATGGTAAACATTTGAAGAGCAGAACTAAGTGTCATTTTAAAAGCTGGAGATAAAAACTGGAGTGACCTTTCCAGTCTTGACTTCTATGTGTGTATGTAACTATGAAGCAACTTAAATTTTTGAGTGAGTTGGAAACTCTGATACATTCAAAACACTTCCCTTGAATGTGGTGGCGTTTCTGCATGTGGAAATGGTGAGCGTTTCTCTCCCCTGAGAGTTGAGCAGTTTTTAAGTTAGTTTTCTTTCTTGTAGTACTTGGCTGGGAAAGGACCATAATTATTGTTAAAAATAACTAGCTTGAAATTAGTTACTTTTTTTCATGGGCATGTGTGCTCAGTCGCTTCAGTCCTGTCCGACTCTTTGCGACCCCAGGGTCTGTAGCCCACCAGGCTCTTCCGTCCATGGGATTCTCCAGGCAAGAAGACTGGCGTGGGGTGCCGTGCCCTGCCCTCCAGGCGATCTTCCTGACCCAGGGATGGAACGTGCGTTGCCTGCATTGGCAGCCCGGTTCTTTACCACTGAGCCACCTGATCTGAATCTCAAAGAGCAATTTGTGTTTTCTGTCTGAAGATGATTTTTTGCTTCCTCACCCTGTGTTATCTTTTCCTGAAACCATGTGAGAGCCCGTCCCCTTCCTCGCCTGTGTTCCTGAACCTCTTCTTCTCCTCCCAGCGCCCGGAGCGTGCCCGCGGAAGTGCGGAGCCTCGGCAGCCCCGCGCCCGCCGCCGCTCGTCCTGGCCCCTTGGGCAGCGACCTGGCGCCGCCCAAGCCCATCAGCGGTGCCCATGAGACCAGGTAGTCTGCCCCGCCCCTCGCCCCGGGTGCAGTGCCCGTGAGCACAGGTGGTCTCCCTGCCTGCCCCGCACCCCCCCCCCAGCTCTCCTGCTGTGGCCTCGGCTCTGGGATGCGTCCCAGGGCTCGAGCGGCTGCTTTCGTGTGGTCGGGCGATGCTTAAGGGCCCTCCTTGGGGTATCGTGGCTCCAGAGCTCCAGTACAAGCAGATTATCTGCCCGACTTATATTTCTTTGACACAAACATTAATCCAAATGACGAGAGTTTCTGCCAATAATAACCGTGCAGGGAGTATCCATAAAAGAACCTGGTCCACTGGTAGGAGAATTCTGGCAAATACAGGGCCTTTCCTGAAGAGTTTCTCAGGGGTCGCTCAAAGCTGACTTCTCTCTAGGTTATACCTAGAAGTGGTGGTGGTGATGGTTTTTTTTTTTAAATCACTTTCAAACCCAATCTCCCGATATACACAGTTGTTGATTAGAAGTCGTTTATAGTGGTGGGGAAAATGAGTTCATGAAGTTTGTATCTCGTATGGAGACTAGATAGTTACTAGAGAGAGCTCTCAGATGAGCGTGAGCCTCTTGCCTGACATCTGCTGTGTCAGTACTGAGGCCGTGGCAGCTTTTCCCACTTTGGCCGAGTTATTTGGTGGTGGGGTGGCGGAGGGGGGCGTGTAGGGGATCTCATCAAGGTCTCAGATGCTTAAAGGAGAAAGGACATTTGGTGGCTCCTAATCCACCCTTGTGCGATAGAATGGACACTGTCACTCTTCTCATCTTCCCGTAAGGATGCCGACAGAGTGAAACAAAATTGAACAAAAACAATGAAACTGGGAAAGAACTCGGTGCTCTTTATCCTGCTCCCAAGAAGAAATATTAGTGTGTTGGCAGAAAGGTGACACGTGGTTTTAGAATTTAAAATAGACTAGTTCAGTTCAGTCACTCAGCCGTGTCCGAGACTAAGGTATTTTTAACTTATTTATCTTTAACGGAAGGATAATCACTTTACAATATTGTGTTGGTTTCTGCCATACATCAACATGAAGACGAAGGTATTTTTACACTTAGTTTATAGCAGTCTAAAACGTCTACAGATATTTCCCATTTTCTCATGCATTAAAATAATTAATATTCCCTAATTTTTAGTAACAAATGTTTGTCTATAACCTAAAAAAAAAAACCCCAAGTATTTTACAGCTTAAGCAGTCAACTAAAAAAAAATTAACAATTAACATTGAACAAATTCCCATTGACCCTATTTTTTCATGTTGACCACATTTCACTGCAGACATATTCATGGGTGCTTCATGGCCGTGTGGGGGGCTGCAGCTGTCTTTTTTGTTAGTTCAGTGAGGGACCTGCCGAGCCTGACACGCAGTCATAGTTGAGAACGCTCAGCCAGCACTGCGCTTCCCACGCGGTTTCTGCAGAACTAACGGCTCCGTGAGCTCTTGGTTCAGGCTTTGGTCAGCCGGGGGTGCGTGCCTTGGAGCAGGTTTTGTACAGTTGGCCTGTGCCCACCTCAGGCCCTGGCCAGGCGGTTTCTCAGGCGTGTGGTGAGCAGCATTTCAGAAGTGTTCTTCGTTTATCCTTTAGGACAGTCCTTGAGATCTAGACATTTCACTTCCGTCATAACGTGCCATCTCGAAGGCCTTTCCTCACCAAGGGGTGAAGTGGTCTGTGTTTCCTGGCGGTGTGTGTGCTAGGAGGTAGGGTGCCCTCGGGGTCAGCCCCCTGGCACCCTCCAACGCAAACCTCTGACTGCGGCAGCCTGTGTGCGGCGCTGGCCTGCCTTAGAGATATGTCAGCCACGGGGAGATTTTTACTTTGCCCCACGATATCCAATCAACACTTTGATTCGATACGGTTTGACTTAGCCATACACCATTTGGTTGAACTGTGTTTTCTTGCCTGTTGCCCTGGCAGAAGTCTGAGGATGTGGAGTTGGCTAACCTCTCTGGGAGGGCAGGAAGATGGAGATGTTAGTGGCTTCTCCGTGGTCCCAGGATTGGCGCAGTTTAGGAGGAGGGTGTTTTTTCTTCACATCAGCATCAGTGATTTTTTTCTGTGAAACGATGCCAAGACTTCCTGATGAACTACATAGCAGGAGATGGCTTCCTCACTCCAGACTTAACACGGACCGCACTAGACTTGAGAGTGTAGGGAGATAAAAAAAGCCTTGCACACTTCATAATTTGTGAATGTCTGTCCAGTAGACCATGTTGCTTTAAATCCACTCAGTCTGTAATAAAAAAGCATAAAAGCTACCATACTTCATTATATCATTCATTTAAAAAAATACGCACTAAACTGGTTAATAAACTAACACCATATTTATTTCCGATGATCTGAATTCTAATTTAATGCTTGCCCTTATTTAATTCTGGGCTTGATATACCCTTTTGTGGACTCATTCTGGGTTGCTGAACATTTTTCTTCTGGAAAAGCTGCAAATTAGCTTTGCCCTTTACATGTTAAGCTTCCTGCCCTTCTGCCTTTTTGCTTGGCTGCTGCTTAAGAAGTGGTTAGGTGTTCCCTTCCACCTGCTCCTGAAGAGACTTGAGCTCTTGTGAATCATGTAATGATTTTAGCACTTTAAATGGAATTGAGTACTTGAATATAATGTGATGATCATCTTAAATATTAGCCAGATTTGGCTCCTAATTTTAATCCATCCTGGGCTTAAAGTAAAGAGCTTTCCTCACATGTCAGTAATTCTTCAGCAACTACTGTTTTGTTTTTGTTGCTGTCTTTGACGTGAAGCCATGTCTTGTGCAGCCAGGTTCTCCTATGTCCTCCTTCCAAACCCCAGAGACAGGTGTCTCGGTAGGGGCGCCGTCACTTCCGGTGAATCAGTCTTGGTTTGGGGGCTGTCCTTCATGTTGTCCTTTACCCATGGATGCCCGATGTTCTTGGGGGGCAGAATCACCCCCAGTAGAGAATCGCTGCTCTAGAAGACTCTGACAGATCTTTCAAGTTCTATCAGATTGATAGCTTAATTTTTAAAATGTTGAAACAGGGGTTCCAGCGTCCCTGAAAATGACCGCCTGGCTTCCATCGCAGCTGAGTTACAGTTCAGGTCGCTGAGCCGCCACTCCAGCCCCACCGAGGAGCGTGAGGGTGAGTGTGTGAGGTGTCCACTGCGTCCCCTGCCAGCCTCACTGCTCGTCCCGGGCCACTGGCTTCCGCTGAGAACGGGGAGTGACAGAGCCTTGGAGAGGTTTAGTGCTGGGCATGCTGGCCTTTTAATATAGATGCCTTTCTACATGTGCGTTTTCTCCCTCTGTCCCTAAATAATTTTGAAAAATTATTGTTCCTGATATTTTAATTGTCGAGTGCTCTTAATTCACTTTAAAAATAGAAACTCGCACTATGCTTGTAGATGAAAGGCTTAAGTCTTATTAGAATGCAGAACCAGGAGTCTTTGCCCAGAAACCACAGGGCTGCTCCTGTAGCTCTGCTGAGCTCTTGGGTAGGACCTTGGGAAGGGGGACCCCTCCTGCTCCCCCACCCTCCGCCCCCCCAGCAAAATCCAGTTTCTGCTCAGTATTCTGTTGGCTGTTACTGTGGAACCTTAATGTAGTTAAAGTCCTGTAACCCCATTCACAACTTCTTAGTTTGGTACAGTTTGCTCTAAATGATTATAGAGACAGCTTTTCACTCTCATCAAACAAATTAGTCACCGGGAATGACAGGTTGGTGGTTAACTAATCATCACTGCTCACCTACGTTTCATTCTGGCTCTGAATGAAATATGCCTGTTTGTTTTATAATTCTTACTGGTTTGTATGAAAAAATACTCTCTGCAGAACCAGCATATCCAAAAGGTGATTCAAGTGGGTCAACTCGAAGAAGTTGGGAACTTCGGACACTTATCAGTCAGACCAAGGGTAAGAGAAAGAACGTTGAATGTTTAAGCATAAAGCAAACAGTCTCAGCTCAGATGTGCCTCAGCTTCTGGCTTCCTTGACCTTCTACATTAACCTTCTGTGGTCCCTTTTGTGCCTCTGGCATCACTTCCTGTCTGTGCTGTGTGTGTGCAATTCCTGTTTCTTATCATCATAACTTCGTTTGGAGCAGGAATGTGTTTTTCTCAGTTTTGTATTCTTTAAGCAGGGTGATGTTCATTTTATGTGTCACATGGGTGGGCCCTTTGCATAACCCTTTGAACATGGTGTGTGTGTTAAGTTACTTGAGTCGTGTCCAACTCTTTGTGACCGTGTGGACTGTAGCCCACCAGGCTTCTCTGTCCATGGGATTCTCCAGGCCAGAATACTAGAGTGGGTGGCCATGCCCTCCTCCAGGGGATCTTCCTGATCCATGGATTGAACCGCATCTCTTAATGTCTCCAGCACTGGCCGGTGGGTTCTTTACTGCTAGCGCCACCTGGGAAGCCCTTTGTACATGGAAGGAATATAAAAAAATACTTGCAAAATGAGTAACCACTTAACTTATTATGCTAAGAAGCTGAGAGAAAGCATTTGTCATACACAGCAGGTGATCAGTCCGTATGAATCAGAAGAATAAATAGCAGAAAAGGCCCTGGGCTAGCACAAAATGCTTTCACATATTCTTCGGTACAACAGTCTTGAGCCATAACCTAGGCATATAGCCATAACCTGTTCTCTTTTCGTAAATGATCCGTGTTTCTGAGAGGCCAGACGTTGGGCTGAGGTCACCGGTGCTTGCCCCCACAGCGCCCCTCCAGAATGGGTGCCTCCGAGCAGAACGGTTGTCACCGGGCCTGGAGCAGTCACAGGGGGCTTCAGGCAGGGCCGAGGCTTGGGCTGGCCCCTGAAGGAAGGAGGTCTGTGTCCAGCCAGGAGGGAAAGTACAGAAAGAGAAACGTGTCTGGAGGCCTGGAGCGCGGGTGGAGGTGGAGGTGGGGCTGCAAGGGTGCGGGGAGGCCTCGGCACAGCCAGTCCTCAGCAGTGGGGTCAGAGATCCAGGCCTGCGGGGGGCCCCTGGCCTCTGCGGCGAGCAAGCCTACTGTGTCCAGGGAGTGGGGGGCGGGCCTGGGTCGCGGGGGAGGTGGGGAGTGGCCGTGAGGGGCGCTCAGGAGGCGGGAGCAGCCGTGAAGCCGCATTCTCCAGGCTGGGCAGGTGAGGCACGTGTAGGGTTTGGGGGGTCAGGGGCCATTTGTCGGCTTGAGCCCGGTGACAGGGAGGGGTTCTCCCCAGGGCGTCGCACGTCATCTGCGGTTCCCACGGATACAGGTCTTTGTGATAATTTTCAAAACAAATACTTTGTGGTCAAGTAAACTTGGGAACTCTTGGGAGAGTTAGAGTCTGCACAGACATCTTAAAAGACTAGGAAATCTTGAGAAATGTTTACTGTAAAAGAAAAGACTGTTTCCCAGAAGCGTTTAACAGTGGAGCCCACGGCCCGACCGCCGTGCAACCTCGGTCAGTGCCAAGTAGATGCGATGCGTCATGCAGTGACGTAAGGCAAGCACGGATCCCCGTTTTTAGGAAATGACTGTAGTCGGACACTGTAATTGGAACCTTGTAAGTCTCTGGGAATTTCTCTTCTCAGGGTAACCTTTCAGTCATCCCAGTCCTCCGTGATCTCTTGGAGCATTCAGGCTCTTAGATGCCTCCTTAGGCTCCTGGATGTGAGAACTGTGGCAGCCAGGAGCTTTTCACATTATGGATTGTGACCCGTTAGTGGGTTGTCGTAAAATCAGCGCACGCCCATGCGCGCGTGCACACACACAGACACACACACCACACACACACACACACACACACACACACACACCACACACACACACACTGAATGCGGTCCCGGTCACATGTAGAAAGAGTAATAGTGGTAATAGTGTTTCGTGAAACGGTTGTTTTAGATATCTGTGTAAAAGATACTTTTCTCTATAAACCATGATAAAATAAGTTGGAGAAATAGAGATGGCTAGATGGAAAAATAAGGAGCGATAATAACAAAAGCTAAAATTTACCCAGTATTTTCATGTTCCAGGCCCTGGACTAATTGCTTTATGTGTGTGATTTCATTAAGTTCTCATAGTATCTCTGAATGAGGTATTCTTGTTTTGCAATATGATGTCTAAAGAAGGTAATTAACTTGCCGATTTTCAAATGCCTAGAAAAAGGTAAGCCTGGGTTTTGTTCCAGCCATTCTGACTCTAGAGAAAGGAAAGCTTTACTCCCTTCCCAGCAGAGTGCAGAGACAGCTTCCTGGAGGGGAGTAAGCTCTGACAGCTGGAAGACAGAGGGGTGCGAGCATGGGCCAGGAGCGAGGCCCCGCGTGGTGTGGTCCGTGGAGGCTGTGCAGTCAGGCTGGTCCGGAGACCGCGGTGGATGGGCCAGGAGCGAGGCCCCGCGTGGTGTGGTCTGTGGAGGCTCTTCAGTCAGGCTGGTCTGGAGACTGCGGTGGGGCCGGGGGCAGTGGCCGGGAGAAGGGAACCTGGAAAGACTGCGTGATGGCCTTGGACTGTTGGTCAGCAAGTTGGGATGAACCATGAAATAAATTATGTGCATAAACAATATGATCAGATTTTACGTTTGAGTAAGAGAATTCTGGGGGTCTGTCTTGTGGTTCAGTGGTAAAGAATCTGCCCACAGTGCAGGAGATGCAGGACATGCGGGTTCAATCCCTCAGTGGAGAAGATCCGCTGGAGAAGAAAGCTACAGCCCACTCCAGTATTCTCGCCTGCAAAATCCCACAGACAGAGAAGCCTGGCGGGCTACAGTCCTTGGAGTCGCAAAGAGTCAGACAGGACCGAGCGGCTGAACAATAAGAAAATTCTGAGCTGTGAGAGCAGGTGGAGGGGAGAGACCAGAGGCCGGCAGGTGGCGACTGCAGAGTACGACCAGCCTTGGGAGAGGAAACCATTCATTCTGTCTGAGTAGCTTCTATTCTGTGTGTGTACTTCCCTATCGTGGATTGTATGCTCTGAAGATGTTAGGTTTTGGGGACTTTAATTCAGGTGCTGTGTAGCTGAATAGGTGATACTTGATGGAGTGCTAATGTCTGTTCCTCTGTTTTCATGATTATTTGCTAGAAGTCGACCTGATTATGGTTGTTGGGGTGACTGAGTTTGTACTTCTCCTTGCAGATACTGCTTCTAAGCAAGGACCAATAGAAGCCATTCAGAAGTCAGTCCGACTGTTTGAAGAAAAGCGGTATCGAGAAATGAGGAGAAGAAACATCATTGGTCAAGTCTGTGACACCCCCAAGTCTTACGACAACATCATGCACGTTGGCTTGAGGAAGGTGACGTTTAAGTGGCAAAGAGGAAACAAAATCGGTAAGAAAACTGAAGAACAGGACACAAAGATGGTCCCTGTTAGAAATTAACAAGTCACACTTCTTTAGGTTAAGTCTCCCATGGCTGGTCTTTTTCTCTTACAGGCGTGGCAAATACACATTCTCTCTTTTGCACAAGGTTCTGACTTTTTGGTTTCACTTGCAAGATATGTTCTAAGAACAATGTAAAAGAGATCTTTAAATGATTCATTAAATGGAATGGTTCTGCTTGATAACTCCGGAAGTTGCCAGTGGAGAACTCCATAAATCCTACCCTTTTGTTCTAGTTTATATTCTTTCCATCTTATTCCCACATGGTCCTTAATGAAGCGAGACTGAATACAAACGCCAATGGGACAGTGTCTTCAAAAACATTAATTTCCTGTTAAATAACTAGTGATAGATTGTGTGGAGAAGGAGCTGATTATGTCTCGGACTTTTCCCCCTTTCAAATGCATTTATCTGTTGAGCATTTAGGTCTGGAGAAGCAAACACAATTGTAATATAGGACTCTGAATCTCAGGAAGTTTTCGTAGAGCTGTCAGGACAGAAGACACTGAACAGAATCAGATCCTTTATAAGTGGTGTGAATTCTCAAGTATCAGTCTTATGTAGCCATATATCTGTATCCCCTTAGTTTAATGTTTCAGGAGGTGTCTTAGTAGAATAACCCGCTAACCTCCCACACGCCTGGACGGGCAGCAGGGAGGCCCACTGAGGTGGCAGCAGGCTTATCCCGGCCATGCCCCCTACCCCTGGCCCAGACCTCCTCCAGGGCCATAAGGGGCTCCGGAGTGTGCTCCAAAGGGCTCAGAGCTCCCCTTCATGCCTCTTCTGGGATTTGCCGGTCAGTTCTATCCTATTTACAAGTAAAACATAGTGAAAAGATTGCCCGAGACTTAGGTGATCAGGGAACATTCAGAAATAGTTTGGATCTTGCAGTAGTAGACTATGGTAAGCACATTCTAGATATATGAATGTAGAGTCTGGATGGGGAGACATTACTATACATTTGGATGAGTTAGAGTGGCCTGGCTTTGGTGGCTGAGAGCAGCACGTCTGTCCCTGTTCACAGGGGAAGGGCAGTACGGGAAGGTGTACACCTGCATCAACGTTGACACCGGCGAGCTGATGGCCATGAAGGAGGTGGGTGCCCGGCCCCTGGGGCCTCTGTGTGCTGGAGACTTGGAAACGAGACTTGTGTTGATGACGTCAGGGCTGGCCCAAGCGCTCCTGCGGTGCACTGACCTTTCAGACATCTGAAATGCTGATGTTTCCCACAGTCTAGGCATTTACACCTTTGGGACCATGGGGGGCTTGGTCGGGGGACTTGGGGGACATTTGTGATAAGGTTCAGAAATGAGCAGCCTGTTAGCTGCTGGAGGTAGGATGGCAGGAGGGGGAAACGCCCGAGGAAGACCCCCTGGGAGATACTCAGGGCCGTGGGGCCCGGGCACATGCAGCCCACCCCTCAACCCCTGCAGCATCTCCTCATCCTCACCAAGGGCACTCAGGCCGTGCCCATGTGGTGTGAGCTTGGTGAGAGCAGAATCTTCTCTCATCTTTCTGTCTCACCCAAAACTTAAGCACCTGTGCTTGCTTCCTGGTGGTCCCATCTTTCGGCTAATTCAGTCTTCAGCCACGAAGGGGATCCCGTGGGCCGCTCTCTGGGCACACGCTGCTGCAGGCGCGCCTTAGTCATCAGCAGGGGGAAGCCAGCCCGCCGGAAGTCAGGTGGGCGCATTTCTAGCCTGTACTGGTGCCAGCAGTAACCAGCCGGTTTCCTTTTCCAGATTCGATTTCAACCCAACGACCATAAAACCATCAAGGAAACTGCAGACGAGCTGAAAATCTTTGAAGGCATCAAGCACCCCAATCTGGTTCGGTATTTTGGTGTGGAGCTACATAGAGTAAGCCAACTTCGATCGCACTGTGCGGTGTGAGCGGTCAGTGAGGGCGCAGGTGGGGTCCTATCCTACATCACAGGTCTTCTCATTTCAGAGCACAGTAACTTTGCCTAATTCTCAGGAAATCTCCATGAGTTACACCATTTCTGCCTTCTCTCTGAAACTAGAGGAGTCCTTCCTGAAATGTAAGTTGTAGACCGTAGTCACTGACCGAACATCATAAAGCACTGAAACCCATCCTGCCAATCAGAAGATTCCTCTAGTGCCCCCGACACTGCTGTTGGTTGCTTTTTTTTTTCCCCTTCTGTTTTTTGCCGAGCCACTGTTGAACACACTGTTCAGTAATTTTTTTTCCCCTTTTGTTTGTATTTAAAGAACCATTGTGAAATGAGAGAAAGCGAAGACCTCTCAGCTTATTTTCCCCCGAGTGTTTAGCAGTAAACACTTGGAGGGAAAGAGGGCCACCTGGAGGATCACCAAGGATCACCTTGGTGGAATATGAGCTTCTGGGGACGTTGGATACTGGCGATTTTTAATGTTTTTCACGGATAAATTCATATCTGAAAAGGATGTGTTTCAGTACTTAATAATATATGTATAGGAACAGTCCTGTTGGTCCCTGTCTGAGATTATATAGCAGACTGAATTTCAAAGGATTACAGACATTTATCACCTGTGATTCAGCAATGCTTTTATCCCAGCGAGCTGTATAATTCCAGACAGAGGAGGCAGGCAGAGACACTGCTCTTTATAGAGGAGTCAGCAGTGACCATTTTGAGACGAATTCAGACTTCAGGATGACAGTGTAGCTGACCCTTAGAAGGAGGAGTCCTCGGGGGTGTGGCCGGTGGAGCGTCCCAGGCTCTTCACTCAGCGCCCAGGCAGACATGGGGCCGTGTGTGGTTCCGCCCCCAGGAGGAGATGTACATCTTCATGGAGTACTGTGATGAGGGCACCCTGGAAGAGGTGTCGAGGCTGGGACTCCAGGAGCACGTCATCAGGCTGTATTCTAAGCAGATCGCTGTGGCCATCAACGTCCTCCACGAGCATGGCATCGTTCACCGTGACATTAAAGGTGATCCTCACACTCCCCCGCCCGTGAGCGCGGCAGCCGTGCCCGGCACAGGGTGGCTGCCCTCCCTTCTCCAGAAAGACGCAGCTCTCCTTTGAATATTCTCACGTAAAGAGCCCGGCATGGGGAAACTGCACGGGACATACATCCCCTTCTAGGAGCACGCAGCTCCGCTCTTTCTGCTCAGCACTACGCTTAGCCACATCTGTGCCCCGAAACGAAATCTGCTGCTCTGTAGGCCTACCCTGAGTAGTTACTGGACACCGTGAGCAGAACATCCTTTCTTTCCCTCCTGCATTTGAGTGTGAACATTGTGAACATGTAAAGTGATGGTGAATCGGGAATGCTGGTGTGAGTTATGATTTGCAGCTGAGTTTGGGGAGAGGACAGTTTCTCTGGGCTTCCCTGGTGGCTCAGATGGCAAAGAATCCGCCTGCAATGCAGGAGACCTGGGTTTGATCCCTGGGTTGAGAAGATCTGGAGAAGGGAATGGCAACCCTCTCCCGTGTTCTTGCCTGGAGACTCCTGTGGACAGAGGAGCCCGGTGGGCTACAGTCCATGGGGTTGCACGCTGTGGGACATGACCTAGCGACGAACACTTTGACTTCAGGGTTTATTTACACCACCATCCTCCAATGGGGAGCTCTGCTTGAGGTCGTCTTGGTCACCCGGACTGAGGGAAAGCGCTGGCCCTTCTCATGTGAGGGGAGCAGCCACGCTTATCCCAGAACTGCCCCCTGTGTGCCTGACCCACACCGTGCCCATGACCTCTGCACCTGGGAGTCTCGGGGATGATGAAAGTGACAAACGAGGTTGCTCTCTAACTGACCCCAGACGGAAGGATTTCATTCTCGCCCTTAACCTGAGGCCAGCCTACACAGGTTCACCGTCGATGGCTGGACTTGCGGCCAGGCGTCAGCCCCTGTGGGTCTGGGCCGCCCCGCGGCCTGCTGCTCTGGTGGAAGCACTGCCCACGCTCTGTAACGGCTCCTGCACGCCCGGCATACCCCAGTCCCTGCCACCCCTCCACCACGTTGCTTTTCTGTCTGGGCATTTGCCTCATCGGCTCTGGGTGAGGCCATCGCATAGCCCATTTCCAGTTGTTCTGACAAACCCCACACTCAGGAAGCAGTGCCTTTGTGTTGTTGGCCATGGCTATAAAGAGAATCCCTCAGAGTCCTTGAGTCAAGTCCGTCCGCGTGCATCCGTGTAATAATCTCTAGAGCTCAGTGTGGCTGAGAGAGGGCCTGTGAGCCAGCTCCAGAGTGACGCGTTAGCGCAGTGCGCTCTGGGGGACCACCTGCCCCGGGAGTGGGGAGGGTCAGCAGCTCGTCACGCGGCTGGCTACCTAACGTGAGGGCTCTGTGTGGCTTTTGGAAGGAGCTACCTTGGATAGAAGGCTGAACCTTGTGGCTCGGTCGGAGGGGTTCAGGCCTTGTAGCCTGTAGGAGCAGGGCCACCCCAGGAGATGAGCAGAGACCCCAGGTTCCAGTTGGAGTGCAAGCCAGGTGTGCGCTGCTCCTGAGATAGGAGACACGTGCAGAACCTCCTTTCCATCAGCCTGGACTCAGTCTGATGGCGGCTTCGGATGCAGCTCTGCAGACTAGCAGAGAGAGAGAGAGAGAGAGAGAGAGTGTGTGTGTTTGTGTGTGTGTGTGTGTGTGTGTGTGTTAGGCCTCGGTTACACTTCCTTCCTGCTACGGCCACTGCTGATTGTACACAAGCTGTCACCTTCAGAACTGCTGCCACAGGCATTTGCGTTTATAGGTAATTCCTCTTTTAAGTGTCTCCCTGGGTTTTTAAGTGATCACTGTATTTTTGGCCACAGTGGGTGCCCGTAGCTGCGCGCGGACTTGCTCTGGCTGTGGTGGGCACGGGCTGCCCTCGCCTGCGGGGCGCGGGCTTCTCCTGGATGTGCTGCTCTTTGCAGAGCACGGGCTCCAAGCGCACGGACTTGAGGGGTTGCAGTGCTCGGGCCTGGTAGTTGGGGTGTGTGGGCTCCGCTGCCCTGCGGCAGGTGGAATCTTCCCAGACCAGGGATTGTGCCCACGTCCCCTCCCAGCAGGTGGATTCTTACCCATTGCACCACTCGAGAAGTCCCTCTCCCTGGGTTTTTAATGTTGGAATTTATGCCTGTGTTTCAGTTCAGAATGTGTCAAAGCTGTCTGCACTGATTTTAAATTTTTTTTACTTTATATTACCATTTGTGAATGAGGCTTAAAATCTTTCTAATGATAACACTTCGCAGGTAAAGTTTCATAAATCTTTATAATGTTACGAATCAAGTTCCTGATAGTTGAAGTTACCATATAAGCTTCAAAATGCCTGTGTTGTGTTTCAGAGGCTCACCGCTGCTCATTTTTTGTTAGGTGCCAACATCTTCTTGACCTCATCTGGACTAATCAAGCTGGGGGATTTCGGATGCTCAGTAAAGCTTAAGAACAACGCGCAGACCATGCCTGGTGAAGTGAACAGCACGCTGGGAACAGCAGGTGGGTCTGGCGAGGTTCGGCTCTGCCCTGGGGCCCCCTCAAGCGTGCCGGGACCCTGCCTCTCTGCCCTCTTCCTGGTCCACAGACGTGGCGAGTGCTCCGGACTTCTCGCCAGGCGGGGAGGAGCCACACCTGAAAGCGCTCGTCATACTGGGAAGTCACATTTCTCCCTTAAACTTACAAGAGGGAAGAAAAGCCTCATTCCCTTCCCAGAAAAGCCTTGTGTTTCACACTGGGTTTATTAAAACTATTCTAGTCAAAACAGCATTATGTTTAAATGGTGATTATTTGTTCTAATCATTTAGAAACATGTCATAAAACTTCACATTCTCTTTTGCAGGTTAAATTTCATATGTTTCGTCACAAATAGAATTTATCTGAATATTTGCACATTCAAAATTGTCTTTTAGAAGATTAACTTGGCTTCTAAAATATCCATTCAAGAAATTATTTTGAGATATTTATTTTCAAGTCTTGATATTTTTTATCATGTACTTGAGAGAAAGTTTCCCCTGAACAAAGCAGTTGCTGCTTCTCTGTGGAATATTAGATAGTATTAATGTATTGCTTGGCTCTGTTAATTCATGATAAGGTATTTGTAACCTGCTCCTCTCGTTGTATCTGTGGCTTTTAAAGCGTACATGGCTCCAGAAGTCATCACCCGCGCCAAAGGAGAAGGCCATGGGCGTGCAGCGGACATCTGGAGCCTGGGATGTGTTGTCATAGAGATGGTGACTGGCAAGGTGAGCAGAGCCCATGCCTGGCGGGGGGCACTTTGCATTGACAGAGCAGTCGTCGTGGCTTCACTCCCATTATGAATACTGGGAACACGTTTCCTGCAAAATAGAGACCGTGACCTGTCAAAAGATGCGGTAAGTCCTTTTTCCGGTAAGCGGCCTGAGCTGACCCTTGAAAATGAACACTCGTGAGACTGCCCAGGCCATAAAGGGTATACATATCCGAAAAGCCACCAAGTATCTGAAGGATGTCACTTTAAAGAAGCAATGTGTGCCATTCTGTCGTTACAATGGTGGAGTTGGTAGGTGTGCACAGGCCAAACAGTGGGGCTGGACACAAGGTCGGTGGCCCAAAAAGAGTGCTGAATTTTTACTACACATGCTCAAAAATGCAGAGAGTAATGCTGAACTTAAGGGCTTAGATGTAGATTCTCTGGTCATTGAGCACATCCAAGTGAACAAAGCCCCCAAGATGTGGCGCAGGACTTACAGAGCTCACGGTCGGATCAACCCCTACATGAGCTCTCCCTGCCACATTGAGATGATCCTTACGGAAAAAGAACAGATTGTTCCTAAACCAGAAGAGGAAGTTGCACAGAAGAAAAAGATATCCCAGAAGAAACTGAAGAAACAAAAACTTATGGCCCGGGAATAAATGCCGCAGAAAATAAATGCAAATAAAAGTTAAAAAAAAAAAAAGATGTGGTAAGTTAAGTGACAAACTAGGAGCCAAATGTTTATCAGATGCATGACTCAGGGGCCTCCCCCAAGGAAAAGAAAAAGCATAAAATTCCAGTTAAACAGAAAAGTAAGCAGATACGAGAAGAAACAGACGTTGAAACCTGCCTACACACAGACTGGCACGTGAATGCCTGTATCTGTTTTATTCATAATTGCCACCACTCGGAAGCAGCCAACACTCTTTCAAATGGATAAACTGTGGTAAGCCACACAATGGAATATTATGCAGTGACCGAAAGAAATTGGCTATGAAACGACAGGGAGAAACCTGAAGAAGCGTGTTTATTGCTGAGTGAATGAAGCCAGTCTGAAAACACCACATCCTGTATGATTCTCAGCCTTCTGGAAGAGGCGGAACAGGCAAGTCAGAGAAGATCAGTGGTTACCGGGGCTTCCCAGGTGGCGTTCGTGGTAGAGAGCCTGCCTGCCAGTGCTGGAGTTGTGGGTTCGATCCCGGGTCAGGAAGGTGCCCTGGAGGAGGGCATGGCAACCCACTAGAGGATTCTTGCCTGGAGAATCCCATGGACAGAGGAGCCTGGCAGACTGCAGCCCATGGGGTCACAAAGAGTCGCACACGGCTGAGCGACTTAGCACTGGGAGACGGAAGGAAAGACAGTCAGAGCGTATCGATTTTAAGGGCAGTGAAACTGTCCCGTGTGACGTAAGATCTGAAAATCCTCAGAATTGATCTGATGTAGATACTGCTGGTGAACAACTGTACAACACACAAATGTGTAAAGGTCGTGTGTTTCGCAGGGGAGGTTTATAGCATTAGCTATAAAGCAAGAAAGTTACACACCTCTGAAGTATAATTAGCAGGAAATTAAATTATGAGCTCGACCTGCAGCTGCTGAGAATAAGTGCTTAATAAATATTAGCTAGTATTATTTCTGTTAGCATTAACATAGATGCCCATGGTACCTGTTATTTCAATCAAGTCATACATTGGGGAAAAAGTGAGTTCTCACACTGAAGAATATACATCTTAATAGCTAAACAATGGTGCTTAAATTGGGAGGCTGTGCAAACTTAGTTCTTTCCCCCATGAATCTCATTTCCCTGTAATTGTAATAAAATAAGCTTGGCACTAGTAGAATTTAATGTTGATTATTGAACAAGGTAGCATATTCAACATCCTAGTAAGATAACTGTGGGGCTCTGTTTTATTGACATTTTTATATTTTATGTATTAGATGATGATGACATCTAGGTAATGCTGGACAGTAGGATACCTCAAGGGGTAGGCAGACTGTGCCCACCGCCTGATTTTGTAAATAAAGGTTTATTGGCACACGACCATACCCATTCATTTATACATTGTAGCCTAAGCCTGCTTTTATGTTACAATGGGAAAATTGAATAATTGTGACAGAGACCGCCTGGCTTGCAAGCTTATGTAAAAGTTTGCTAGCCTTGGTACATATCGATACTGAGAGGCCTAAAAAGAGATGGGGCAGCTGCATTTTCTTTATGGTCATGTAGTGTCGACGCCTAATTTTTTCCCTGTTTTTAGAGACCTTGGCATGAATACGAACACAACTTCCAGATTATGTACAAAGTGGGAATGGGGCACAAGCCGCCGATCCCCGAACGATTAAGCCCCGAAGGGAAGGACTTCCTTTCCCACTGCCTGGAGAGCGAGCCCAGGATGCGGTGGACGGCCAGCCAGCTCCTCGACCATGCCTTCGTCAAGGTTTGGCAGCATGCTCATGAGTGTTTGCGTTCTGTTCACATCTGGCACGTTAATGAGATTTGGAAGCTTAAATAGCAATGGAAATATATATATACCTGAAATGGAAAGGAGCTAAAATGTACGGTGCAGGGAATTTTGTATGTTTTTTTTTTTCCTTTAGCAGATATTCGTTGCAGTTCTCCTTGGCCTGTGTTGGTGCTTTGAGGGGCGCTTGGGACCGTTAAATGGGACTTTAAGGGGGACGGGGTGAGACAGTTTCCCTTCAGAGTATGCAGTCTGCGTGAGTGCAGGGTTGGTAGCAGCCGGTCTCTACCGAGGGAGCAGGGCCAGACTGGGTACCGACCGAGGGTCGTGTTAGAGCCGTGACAGCGGAACGTATGCCACGTTGTAGCATCGCCGAGGAGAGGACTTCCATCCTGTCAGGTGACCCCAGCTCCTGCTTCCTTCAGAGTGAGATGCCAGAGCCATTGGGGAGGGATTAGCCAGCTCAGGGAGCGGAGGCAGGAGTCCGAGGGACAGAGTGGAACGGAGCCTGGCTCCCGAGAGGGCAAAGCCGGCTGTCAGAGCTGGCGGGGCACAGGGTGAGGATGGTGGCCGTCGATGGCGCTGGAAGGTAGGCGGGAACTGAGAGAGGGACGTCAGTTTCATTGGAAAGCACGACACGAGTATTGTGGCGGCAAGATATCAGTTAGGAAGCTGCTGACACGGCCAATAGGCTGCGGAGGGAGGTCAGGGGTGATGGATCAGCCACACAGTCCCTCCTAAAGGAGATCAGTCCTGGGTATTCATTTCAAGGACTGATGTTGAAGCTGAAACTCCAATACTTTGGCCACCTGATATGAAGAGCCGACTCATCAGAAAAGACCCTGATGCTGGGAGGGGTCGCGGGGCAGGAGGAAAAGTGGACAACAGAGGATGAGATGGCTGGATGGCATCACCGACTCGATGGGCATGGGTTTGAGTAAATTCCAGGAGTTGGTGATAGACAGGGAGGCCTGGCGTGCTGCGCTTCATGCGGTCGCAAAGAGTCGGACACGACTGAGCGACTGAACTGAGCTGAGAGGTTAAGGGGGCCGTGAGTGTGTGACTGATGGGTGTGGAAGGAGGTGCGTGGGGGCAGGAGTCCAGGACGGAGCCAGGCCCTGCTCGCGTCAGCAGCTGTCGGGTTCTGCTCACCAGGACAGGTCAGGGGGGCCGCTGGCTGAGGGTTGGGGCCGGGGTGATGGTTTTCTCTTTGGTAGATGCAGTTTGAGGTGTGTTTGGACACTTGCTGGGGGCGTGTAAATACTCTGGACTGGCACTCAGGAGAAAACAGGGGTAGGAGATAGGCTTGGAGACAGAAATATTGCTGGGAGAGTATTTGGAGAAGAAATGGAAGGAGAGTGGAACCCTGGAGAAAACACTTACAGGCCCTGGTGAGGGGAGATGAGGCTGGGGTGGTGACATCACTCCTGGGGGAGCGAAATCAAGGAGCCAGTAGCTCTGTTTACTGTGTAGATACTAGGGGTCTGTGATTAAATAAAAATGTGTTTATTGTTTATGAGGCGTATGAACAAGTTTTGTTGACCTGACATTGTACAGATACACCCTGACAGATGCTGTCAGTAGTCAGTAAAGCCGGAGCTTGGCAATGACATCCCACTGCCTCGGTCACGCCTCTGCCCTGGGCCAGGCTCACTGTCGGAGCATCGGGGGGCGCTGGTGATGACTCACCTGTAAAGCTGGCCCGCGGCACGCACGAGTGGGGCTCAGCACTGTCCTGCCTTCCTCACAGGTCTGCACGGATGAAGAGTGAAGCGGACACGTCTGGGGCCTGGCAGAGTGCCTGTACTTGGAGAGTCCCCACGATCACTACTGTATGTAACGTTTCCACGAAGACCGCACCGAGAAGCGGCGTCGGCCCCTCTGACCCTCCGAGCCGGCCGGCTGCCCGGTGACGGGCGTCCACCTCCTGCTGCTCCCATCCGCGGCCCGGGGGCCCCCCGAGAGCTGGTGCCCACGAGGCAGAGAAGCTGCGTGCCAAGCGCCGTTACTACTGTACACGGACCCCCGCCTCAGTGCCCGCCGGGTCCCGGCCGATGGAGAGCCGTGGCATCAGTGTGATTCCGTCGACCTTTCTAGGTCCAGAAGCAGTTGCAGTGTTAGCGGGCGTCCCGGGCCTCGTTGTTAATCTCCTGTTTTGTCGAGTGCACTGACTGAACCCTTGCCTTTTTTTGTTGTTGTTGGCAAGCCACAGGTTTGTTCTGCAAAAGGCCGATTAATGAAATTTTAAGAAAAAAGGTTCTTTTTTCAATAAATGGTTTATTTTAGGAAAGCTGTTATATCGTCTCTCAGTGGTTATCAGCTTCCGAGCCAACACGTTATCCATACAGAGGTCTGCCCTTGTCTCTGCCATGTCCCTCAACAGAAGGGGCGCCGTCAGGCCTGCAGGGTCTAGAGTCTCCTCACCACGGAGCGGGAGAGAAACGAAACACGAAGGACGATGGAGGCCCTTTCGAGTCTTTGGATGTTAACTGCAAGCTCAGAGTGGATACAAGTTCAAGCCTTGTTATCACATGCTGGGTGCTCAGTTTTATTTTTAAATCAAGATGTATAGGTGCCAGGTCAGTGTAAATACTGCTGAATAATATCTTGGCAGGAAAGCGTCTTTTTTTCAGAATGTAAATATATCAGCAGTTAGTTTTCTAAAATAGCCTAAACTATCTGTTGTTGATGGTGTTCTTTTATTTCTTTTTTTCTATTAAATTTTTTTAAAAGATTGACCTTAAAGCTTCCTGAAATCTTTTTAGAGGGTATCTGAAGCGCTCCTGACACGTAGCAGCTGAGTCTGGGCAAGTGCTGGTTCAGGCACGTTCTGTCTGTGTTCACCTTCCCTCCAGGGCGCTGACCCCCTCAGCACAGAAATTAATGTCCCTGAAAAAGTAGGCGTAACAGAAGCATTTGTAATGTCATTTCTTTAAAATGACTCTTGGAGGGATGATTTATGTAACATTTAAAGCGTACAGTGCAGTGATTTTTTAACATGGGTATGTAGTTGTACAGCCATCTTTATAATCCAGCTTAGAATAATTCCGTTTCTTCAGAAGAACGCTCATGTTCGTTTGCAGTCAGTCGTCCCTCAGCCTTAGGCAGCCGCTGAGCCATCCACTGGTTCTGTAGATTCACCTGCTCTAGACATTGGGTGTAAGTGGAGTTTTAGACTGCGCTCTTGGCGTGTCTGGCCTCTGTGACTTAGCATGATTCCAAGGTTTGTGCATGTGGTAGCACTGTGTTAATCACACCATTCCTTTTTATTGCTGAGTCTCGTTCCGTTGCATGGATATAGACCACGTGATTTACTTGTTCACTGACTGCTTTCACTTTTGGGATGCAGAGAATGAGGCTGTGCCGAACGTTTGCGTCCAGGTCTGTGTGTGGCTCTGTATTTTCATTTCTCTTGAGAATGGAACTGCTGGCTCATAGGGTAAATCCATGTTCAGTTTTTGAACAAACCGTCAAAACTGCCAAAGTGGCTGCTGTGTTGACTTACATTCCCAGCCAGCAACACAAAAGGTTCTAGCTTTTCCCAACCCTCGTCAACTCGTGACACTGGCTTTTATAACAGCCATCCCAGTATGTCAAGTGGGGTCTCATGGTTTCTCAGTGTGGGTCTAATCTGCATTTCTCTGACCGCGGTGAGCATTTCTTGTGTGTGTTGGCTATTCAGCTTTCTTCTTTTGTGGTCTGTGTGAATTTTTTGCCCATTTTTGTATTGGGTTACTTGTCTTCTTACTAAGTTGTGAGAGATGTTTATACATTCTGGATACAATCAAATACCAGATATTTGATTTGCCATCGTTCCCCCCCCCCCCCCCCAGTCTGTGGCTTGTCTCTTCACATTTTAATGGCTTCTTTTGAAGTACAGAAGTCTTAAATTTTAAAGTCTGGCTTACAGGCTGCTGCTTTATTGCATGTGCTCTTGATATCATGACTTGACTCAAGGTCATGAAGTATTTATACCTATATTTTGCTCTAAGAGTTGTATAGTTTTAGCTCTCATATTTAGCTCTATCATTTGTTTTTAATGTTTGTATATCATATCAGATAAAGGTCCAAGTTCACCCTTCTGCATGTCAATATTTATTAGACTTTGCATTCATTTGTTAAAAAGACGTTTTTCTCTGTTGAATTGTTTTGGCATACTTGTTGAAATCAGTTGAACACAAATCTGGGGGTTTGTCTCTGCACTCTGTTCTGTTCCATTGATCTGCACAGCTGTCTTCTGTGGAACCTCACTGTCTGGATTAATGTAGCTTTGTAAAGGCAGTTTTGAAGCTGGGATGTGTGAGCCCTTCAACTTTGTTCTGCTTCAAGATTGTTTTGGTTATTCTGGGTCGTTTGTGTTTCCCTATGAATCTCAGGATCAGCTTGTTAAACTGTGTCTCCACCCGCCCCCGCCCCCCCTCCAGCCCAGCCCCCACTAGAAAACAGATCTGCTTTGGTGAGAATCATGTTCTTGTCATGATTTTGACCTTAGCTGGCAACAGTCATTCTTTTAATTTATGGTGTTTCTTGTGGGCTTTTCATAAATGCTATGTATGAGGTAGAAGACGTTCCCTTGTTTTCCCAGTTTATTGAGTTTCTGTCATGACTAGAGGTTTGACTTTGCCCGTGTTCTTTCTGCCTCTACTGAGATGATCAGATGGTTCTGGCGATGAAACTTCTGTGCTGTTTGGACTGCTTCGCCCTCCCTGTAGCCCAGCAGCCTCTTAAGTCCCAGCCTCATCCTGACTTGGCGTGAAAGGGTTGCCAGCCCTCTGTTCTGGGGTGGACCTCTAGTCACATGCTCCAGCGACCTGCCATCTCATCACCCCACTTGTTCGCTTCTTCGGTCAACTGTTATAAATTTCAGAAGCACAGTTCTTTCCATACATTAGGTGATTTTTTTTTTTCCCCTTGGTCCATTCAGATCATTCCTGTTTTTAGTGACTTCCTCACACATGTGCAGCTTTCGTGGTTTCTGACCCACCTTCTGAACGGATTGTTTTTCAGCATCCCAAACTTTGTATTCATACCACTTATTTCATTAAAACTCAAGGGAACATAGATGCTAGAAATTTCAAAACTCTCTAGTCACTCCAACATGTGAAACGAGACTGTGTAAAAAAGCTAATAAAGGTAAAAATCGTACAAGTCTTGCTCAGTGAAAAGCTTCACCAGCAGTCCTAGGAGATATTTTCTAGATACTGAAAAGGTCTAAGTAAGTGCTTAGCATTATTTTTTAGTTAATCCATTGCCCTAATATTAAAATAGGGCAAGGCTGCAGGGACTGGGGAATGCCTCATTTGTAGCTAGTTATCCTTTACTGGAGAAGCCCTTTGCTTTTTTCCTGCTGATAACTGAAATTCACAGTGGTGACCAATTTCACTTCGGCCTCACTGTGCTCGAGAAAGGTTTCTATTTTTACTTTAGTAAAAGGTGTCAAAAGAAGACAATTGAAATTCAGTTATTAAAGCCTCTAAATCCGTGTCCCTTCGTGACTGACTGCTCTCCATGACACTGTCCGGGGGGGTGGGTACAGAGGTGGCAGGACCGGCCTACCCCCTGCAGAGGTGACACCACGCTAGCTGTCGAGGGGAAGTTGTGTATTCTGCTGTTCCTGCCCAGAAGAGGGGTCATCTCCAGCAGCTGAGCATCGGAAAAGACGCCAGGTGGTAGCAGGCGCTGCGAGTGGGTCCCAGCTCTCCCAGGTCTAGAGGTCCGGGACTGTGCACTGAGCCTGTTCTCAGGGGGTGCCCGGTGGGACAGGAACCCCAGGGGCGTCTGCAGCGCTTGGTCTCCGCCTAACGTGGTCGGAAGTTCTGAGACACTCACGCCAAGGACGCAGGAGCCTGAGACGCAGCCTCGGAGCTCGGGACGCCTGCTTGTGCATTGTCGCCGTGTCCACACTGCGGCTCCGGTGACTGGCTGAGAGCCGAACCCCCCCGGCCTTCTGTGCAGGGTGGGGGTCATCTCGGAGGGCAGAGGGACCGGCTCCTGGAGGCAGGGCCCCGAGTCAGGGAACACGAGCGTCCCAGCTGCTTCATCTGATGCTCTGGAAACAGCAGGAGGGGCTGCATGGTTAAGGTATTGGAAACACAGCTGCTGAAGGAGGTGATGCTGACACAGAACAGGTCAGCCTGAGTGACCGGCACGCAGTCAGCTGGACAGTCACGCTGGCGACCGCCCTCCTGAGCAGCTCCAGCGCAGGTGGGGAGGTTGGCAGCAGCGGCTGCAGGCGGGACCATGGCCCCCGCGGGCCTCCCGTGTGGCCCCAGAGGACACGCTCCTCCCACTCCGACCCGGCAGCGCGCTGGACAAACGCTGGACTGAACCTCCTCTTGGGAGCGGGGGACGGGTCCCTCCAGTCTGCCTTCCCACGTCCGTCGACCGTTACAAGTGACTGCTTAAAGCCTCCGAAAAGCCTCATCTGTTTGGCTTGGGGATCCAGCCAGGACACTGCTCACTTCTCCAGGAGGAAAACCAGAAGCCGCCCGGGCCCCATCTGTGTCTGTCACAGCTGTTTCTACATTCCGGCTGGACAGGTGCTGGATTGTACATCTAAATCGCTGTCTTTCAGATCTGTTTAGGGTCTATTAGAAAAGCACATCTAAACATCTTTACACATCTGTAGCTGCTTTTACTCTGCTCTCTTTAGAGAATGATATTCCAGTAATGCCATGTGATCCTACAAATAAAGCAAACTGTTTTCTCTACAAACAGTGAAGAGGTAGTCGGCCAGCTCAGAACGTGCATCTGCGCTTTCTCCACATCAGTCACAGAAAATGGTCCACTTCCCTTAAACCCATCTCACATGGTTGGTGTTTTTTAAATCCCTTGGTGGGCTGGGTTTCCTGGAAGAAGTGCATTCAGCGCCTCCTGCCTCAAAGCTGCAGGCCTAGGACATGGCTCCTAACACCCAGGAGGACCCTGCTCCGACCTCCAGCATGCAGCAAACTTGGCATTTTCTCTTCCATGCCGGGTCTCTGAGCAAGGCCGACCTCAGGCGGCATGGAAACGTCAGACGGGATGTGATGCTTGCACTCCATCTTCCGCTGCTCCGGGACAGAGGGGCGGCTTCACACCCTGTGAACCAGCACTGCTCCCTGCTGAAGAGGCCGTGGCACTTAGGAGACCCTGAAAGCAGGTTAAGGGACTGGGGAAGGAGTGATGCGTCTCTCCGTAGCTGTCTCTGCCATCTCGGGACCGGTGAGGAGCAATGGCCAGGTAGGTCCCCGTCCCACCAGACAGAATGTTGTCTCATGGAAGAGTGAACCTGTGAAACGCTGGTCAGGGTCCCTGCCGGCTCCCCACACTCTGGTCCTAAGGCACTGTTAGCAGGAGCGCCCGTCAGTCCTTCCCGGGAGAACGTCCTGCCCGCCCTCCCCTAACAGGGACCCTCTGATCTGCGCTGTCAGCAGAACTTTTTGCTCGTCGCTTTGTGTTTGGTCCCAGAGACAAGTTCAGAAGAACGTTGAGTGCCTGTGGGCCCCTTTCACGTCCCAGGCAGAAGGTGTGGGTGAAGGCTATTAGGGCTCAGGTTACTGCTGCTGAACGGGAAGATGACAGGAAAACGACGCATTTGTGGACACCCCAGGGTCATTTAGTTTCTGAACGTTTTGTCGAGACGCAGCAGCGTGGAGGCAACTTTCCAACCATTCTAACGCTTCCTTGTCTAATGCTGTGGGGTCCTTAACGTGTGCTCACGTGTACGGCCTCGTTTCACCCTTGAGAAAGAGGTGGGTGTTATCACCCCCATTTGCCGGTTGGAAAAACAGGGTCTTGGAGCAAATGAGCTGCAGGGTTTGAGCTGTGCCGATGCTCCTGACGGCTCTCCTGTGTCTCCCAGGGCGCTGGGAAGGCCCCATCCAGGTGGGGGTGACAGGTGCACACCCGAGCATCTCTGCCCTCGGGAGGCTGCACTTGCGCCCGCCACTCCCAAGGCACCCGGGTCTCCTGCCCCGCCCTTGGGGACACCAGGAAGTCAAGCCGGGTGGGGGCCTCATGGCCCCTCCCTTCCCACGATCACATCAGATTGTCCCCTTTTCTCCCCTGCGGGCATGTCTCCACGCTGCCCCAGCCTCCCTTCAGCGGGAAGCTCCTCTTAACCCCTCCCGCAACGTCACCCGTGCCGGGTGAGCGCTGCGTGACTAAGAGCGAACCTGGGACGGAACCTGGGACGTGACTCAGAACAGAATGAGCCTTTACACAGTACCTGGCCGCCGTCTATCCGGGACAGCTCATCCCGTTTTGGAGCGGCCCTTCCCCCGCTCCGCACAGGACCCGGGAGACCTGCACCGCTCCGGGAGACCTGCACGGCCCTGGAGACCTGCACGGCCCCGGGAGACCTGCACGGCCCTGGAGACCTGCACGACCCCGGGAGACCTGCACGGCCCCGGGAGACCTGCACCGCCCCGGGAGACCTGCACCGC
>CM035302.1:30873110-30888112 GCA_020226075.1 Hydropotes inermis
CCGGGAGACCTGCACGACCCCGGGAGACCTGCACGACCCGGGAGACCTGCACGACCCCGGGGAGACCTGCACGACCCCGGGGAGACCTGCACCGTCCCGGGAGACCTGCACCGTCCCGGGAGACCTGCACGGCCCGGGAGACCCGGAGCGCAGCGGCGCAGCCTGCGGTCACGGGGCGTCCGGTCGCGCATCGTCCTCCTCCGGAAATACACTGCTGCTTTTCTTCGCCGCTTTCGCACCTGGCGTCTGACGGCTGGCCGCGGTTTGCCGGGGCCCTGTCTGTGGACTGTTACTCCGAACGTGGCCACAGGTGCCACGGCGCGGGGCTCCTCCGAGTCAGGGGAGCCTGCGCTTCCGGAAGGCAGGCGGCAGCCGGGCCGGGGACCGCTGTCCGCTCAGTCCGAGCCTGCGCAGAGGGGCCCCTGGGCTCCTGCGTGCGGCCCTCCAGCGAAAGTGGGCCTGCACTGGGTTGGGGGACCCAATTTCTGCTTGCTACGGGGATAAAGAGGACTCCAGGCCCTCATCTCAGTGTTCAAGACGAGTCTGCTACTCGAGGAGGGTCTTCAGGGAGCGGGCGCATCGTCATGATTCAGGCCGGGCAGACCACCGCAGGGCGGCCGGGGGAACCTGGGCTGCCTCCGGGGCGTCCCTGGGTCCCGCATGCGTGCCCGGCTACCTTCCTGGCACCTGCCTTCTCCAGTCTCACAGGCTCCCGCCGCCGGGAACCCACCTCCGCCAGCCGCCAGGCCTGCACCCCTGCCCCCTGCCCCCAGCTCCCTCCTCGGGAGCGCTGTGTGGTCCGGACCTCCAACGTGCAGGAAGCGGGTCAGAAGGGAAAGAGGAGCGCTGCTTGCACACAGCAGAGAGAAGCCAAACACTTTAATTTTTTGGTTTTTTTGGGGAGGCATAATTTAGTCATCTTACCAAAGTGTCTTTCACTCTGTAGCGAGCCAGGGTTAACAGAAAACTCAGCACCAAAGGATGGCAGGGAGCCCCCACCCTCCGAGGTCCCCATTTCTGCCCTCCCCCCGCACCTCGGTTACCCTCGGAATGAGCCCACTCAGCACACCTCACTCTCACGTATGTTCTTAACACACACGTACACGCACTCACACAGACATACATGGAAAGAACGAGACCCGAAGTCCACTAAAGCGTGCGGGGGAAAGATGGACATCCTCCCCCCGACCTGACGCTGAGCCCGCAGCCCCTGCCTCCCTGGCAAGGGCTCCCCCAGCTTCGTCACTGGGTCCCGCCCAGGGTGACGGCGGCATCCACCAGTCCCCCCAAGGTCCCCTTCGGGTGGTGATATGTCCCGGGTCAGTCGCTGTGTTTCTGCTTGCTGTCCATGTTGCCATAGGCAGAGCCCTTGTCAATTTCCGTGACGCCGATCATCCATCGGACCCCCATGGAAGCTGCGGAAACAGGAAGGGAGCTCCGTGAATCTCAAGCATCAGCTGAGAGCTGGCTGACCCCGGGTGCTTTTCACCATCCCCACCTCACAGTTACCCTTGAGCATGGGACCGGGGTTCTAACTGGGCTAAGACACGTTAAAAGAGAGCAAGGCTGTTCTGTGTGTTGAGTTTCAATCCTTGGACAATGGAGCTGAGCAGACTGTGGTGAGTTCTATCTTCCGGTGCCCATCCCTACAAAGGGTTCTTTTGTGAATGCAGTGCAACGTATAGGCACCCTTCAGCAAAGCATAAGGACTTACCTGGACAGTGCAGGGGCTCAAATGGCTATTTTAGTTCCCAGCATGTCTCAACACAGCTTCTGGTGCGAGTTTCAGAACAGCGGACAAGCCGCGTCCCTGCCTGCCTTTTCTCCGACAGTGGGATTTGGCCCAAAGAGATAAAAAGTGTAGGATGCAGGCGGGAGCCCAGTTTAACCACCAAGAGGCTAAAAAATAGGATACGGAGGCAGAAGCTGCGGTTTATGCGCTCCCTCCAGAGGATGGACGCGGTGGGCTCCTTGGGTGTGGAGACCACGTCTACCTCAATCCCCTTGATGAGCCTGGCACCCATTACAGCCTGACAGCACAGTCCGTTTGCAGTAGGTGTGTAAAAGTGGATGGAGGGGAAGTGGCTGAAACCTCAGTTTCCAGAGCCTCAGCATCCTGTTTGTGAACTGTCACACCAGGGACCCGATGGGGACAGGGGTCCACCCAGCCTACGAGGCTCACGGAGTCCGTGGGCCCGTTAAAATGGGCTGCCTTCAGCCTGGGGCCAGCTCCAAACACCAGCCCCCTGCCCCAGTATTAGAACTTTGTGCTGCAGAGTTGATGGCGCCGTGGAGCGAGCCCAACTCCAGCGGTGAAAGGCTTTGTGAGAGGACCAAGACACAGTGATCCAGGGAAGGGGGAAGCGGGGCGCGGGCTCAGGGGTGATGAGGCCTTGGGGAGATGGTAGTTGGTTCCTCCAAAGCTGCAGGAGGCGCCTGTGTCTCCAGCCGTCACCTGGGGGAACCCCAGCCTCCTCCAGAGGGTGCTGCCTTCCTGCTGCTGCTGCACAAGGCAGGATCCATCCCCTCCGCCAGGGCCTGGAGACCACAGCCCCCTTGGACACATGGCCGGCCGACCTGCACCCAGCCTGTGTAGCGGGAACTGGCCGCCCCCCGCCGTCAAAAAGCAGCAGTATCCAGGGAAGCATAGGCCGTGGAGAAACAACAGTCCTTTGAAATGATGCCTGGGTCACAGCCCATAGTGATGAGTCAAAGGACTGAGCTGACCACCATCTCCACGCGGCAGCCCGCCGAGAAGTGTCCACGCTGACTTCCCCCAAAAAGGTCCAGACCTGCTCTGAATGGCAAAGAGCCTTTGTTGCTTCCTGCTGGGACCCAGGAAATGGTTTTCCTGCAGGTGAGGAGGACGCGATTGTGACAAGAGCCCTCTGCAGCGGCCGGGAGCTGTCTCCGGAGGGGTTGGCTCCCTGTGTGCACAGGGCCCCGTGCACGCACTGGGAGGGTGCGAGGCGGTCCTCCAGCCCCGGGACTCAGGACTCCGATCGGGGTGCTCCCCTCCTCCAGGGCCTCGTCCTCCCCTGCCCCCAGAGGCTCCCACCTGCCCCAGGCCCCGCCGGCCTGGACTCACCCACGAAGAAGACGAGGACGAAGCTGGCGAGCGTCAGGGAGGAGCCGCTGCTGACCATGTTGACGACAAAGCGGAAGAAGGGGTAGAGAAGCAGTGAGGCCCAGAAGAGCCAGTTGACGAGCGTCCAGGGCCGCCGCGGGGGCACCACGGGTGTCTCGGGGAAGGTGCCCGTGCGGGAGTACTCCTCCTGGAAGGCATCCTGCGGGCACAGGGCTGCTGACCGCCTGCTGCCCAGCCACCCCAACCCAGGCCCGCTGGGTCCCACCATCCCCAGCCCAGTCGAGGCCACGGGAGTCTCCCCAGCTCGACCAAGATACCCCAACAGCATCCCGAGGCCGAAGGGCGCTCGCCCAGCAAAGCGCATCAGTGGTCCAGACTGCTGGCTCACCCACCGCAGCTCGGTTCTCCAGGGAGTTGAGTTTTCTGGAGAAATGAGCTCCCATGCACCCGAACCCTCTACCTTAAGTGCTGAATTTTGATGCTAAACCAAAATTAAATGCTACACTTTTATCCACTTGAGAAAGAGATGTCTGAAGTCAGCCATACTCGTCTTCTTTCCCAGCCAAGATGTACCAGAAGATGCCACTTTCCGACCTCCCAAGGTCATGATTAAAATGAATCCTCAGATGGGCCCCTTTGGAAGGAGCGCCTCTGGCTCTTCTTGGGCAGTTCAGGGGCGCTGCACGGTGGCTCCTTCCCGCCCCCCAAACCCTTGCCCCTCCTCAACTTCCCTCCTGGGTCTCCTGGAGGGTGGGGGGAAGTCAAGAGGGTCTCAAGAAAAGCACGTGATCAAGCAGTTGTAAACAGACAATGGACCGTGTGCGGAGTGTCCCACCCTCAAGAGGTAAAGGAGGGCTTCCCCGGTGGCGCAGCGGATGGGGCCTCCCTGCCAACGCAGGGGACAGGGATTCGACCCCCCGGCCCGGGAAGATGCCACAGGCCACGGAGCAACCAAGCCTGCCGCAGCTGCTCCTGAAGCCCATGCGCCCTGAGGCCCCTGCCTCACAGGAGGAGCCACCGCAATGAGAAGCCCACGCACAGTGAAGCGCAGCCCTCCTGCTTGCGGCAGCAAGAGAGGCGGTGAGGCAGCCACAGCCGGTCCGCTAAGCAGAGGACCTCCTTGGAAGTGACAATGGCGTGTGGATGCCCTGCAAGATGGCACCTAACTTGCCAATGCCTCCCGTTCCACTTCCTGCCAGAACTTGGGTGATGTTTCTCATCCGGGTGAAGCCTGCTAACAAGAGTGCAGTGGACTGGAAGTTTGCGCTTGCCTCCCTGAATTCCTGTGCTGAAATCTTAACCCTAAAGACGAAGGCATGACAAGCAGGGGCCTTGGGGGTGTTATAGGTCATGAAAGCGGAGTCCCCACGAATGCGGTTAGCACCCTTATGAAAGCGGAGTCCCCACGAATGCGGTTAGCACCCTTATGAGAGGGATGCCTGGAGAGCCGTCTCGCCCCTCGGCCACAAGGACACAGCATCGTGGATGACGGCTGTGACCAGAATCCAACCATGCTGGCACCCTCATCCTGAACTCAACATCCAACATCCAGAACTGTGGGGAAGAAGTTTCTGCTGTTTATAAGCCACCCAGCCTGTGGCGCTTTGTTTTAGAAGCCTGACTGGACTAAGACAGGAGATGATACTTTTGTGCCTTAAAAAAAAAAAAAAGCTTTATTGGGCTGCATTTAGATATCATAAGATTCACCCATTTAAAAAATGGGTGAGTTTTCTTTTCTCGAATTTTTTTCTCCAATAGCCTTGATAGTGCTTTTCTATTGTAATAATGGGCTTCCCTGGTGGCACTAGTGGTAAAGAACCCGCCTGCCCACGCAGGAGACGTAAGAGCTGCGGGTAAGATCCCTGGGTCGGGAAAATCCATCCCCTGGAGGAGGGAATGGCAACTCACTCCTGCCGGGAGAACCCCAAGGACAGAGGAGCCTGGCGGGCCACAGTTCACGGAGTGGAAGACTCGGACACAACTGAGCGATCAGCACATGATGGGGGACTGGGCTTGCTTTTTCCATCTCATTTCCACTAAGGCATCTGCTAAGCCAAGATTTTTTCCTGTGTGCCTCTAACAAGAGGAGAAGGCACTCCCTTTTCTAGGAGTCAGCAGGATTCAGAATTCATATTCAGTTTTTTCCCTCTGGTTCGATTCGAAAACCAAATCTCACCCAAGACCCCGCACCATTCCCCAGTGGCCCCGTGACTCCCACCAGCCTCCCGGGCTGCATCGCTGTGACCCTGTGACCGTGTTGGGTGGGACATGGATGCCTGCTCAGAGCCAGACGTCAGCCCCACAGCCCTGTCTGGGCCGTGCTATTTCTTCTGTAATAAAGTCCGCCTGGCAGGGAGGAGACCATTTACGGTGCCTCCATTTTTGGTCTGCACGTCCTAGCATCCTGTGGCATGTTAAAACACCAGAAGTGGGAACTGATTCCTAGAAAGAAACATCAGCCCCAGAGTCTGTAGGAGCAGGAGAGCCTGCTGGCAGAGGACAGGTGCCCCGAGGCCACATCGACAGTGCTGCCGCCAACACACCGCCCAGAGGGCGTGCAGGCTGGGCGCCCGCACAGCTGGGCTACGCGGGCCTTGCCAGCCTTCACTCGGCAAAGGAAATTTTCTGTTATGACCTTGGGGTAGAAAGGGAAGAAAAGGAGAGGAAAAAGACAGTGGGACAGAGACAGCTGGGGGGTGAGGAGCGGGGGTAGGGGGAGACTTCTGGGAAAGGCCCACCCCAGGCGTCAGCCAGGGCTCAGGCCGGGGAAAGTGGTGTTTGCAGAGGACCGTGCTGTGGGGCCAGGCCTGCCACCCTTCCAAGGAGCGATGCCCTCTGAAAGTCGAACACCCAGCGGCAGCTTGAAAACCACTTAATTCCAATTCCCGAGGCCGGTGCTCCAAATACAGCCCCTCCCGCCGGCTCCCTGCCCTGGGCCCCCAGCTCTGCACCTGACTCGGACCAGCCTTGGCCTCGGGGACCTGGGGAACACCCACAGGGACCCTCACAATGTTGCTTCTTTCACCCATGCCTTAATTGGCACGCCAAACTGTTGTTTAGTCACTCAGTTGTGTCGGACTCTTTGCATCCCCAGGGACTCTAGCCCACCAGGCTCTTCTGTCCATGGGATCTCCCAGGCAAGAATACTGGAGTGGGTAACTATTCCCTTCTCCAGGGGATCTTCCTGACCCAGGGATCAAACCTATGGCTCCTGCATTGCAGGCGGATTCTTTACCACTGAGCTACCCAGGAAGCACCATGAGTGGCAAATTGCTAATCCTTTCCACAAACTTCAAACTATAACCCAGAGAAGCACCTTCAATTAGAGATGAAAAGTTACAAACCACACAGCTTCGAAACAGTGAAGGCTCTGGGGAGAGAAGGGTCTAGGATCACGGGTTCCTGGTGGAGTTCACTTGGGAGCCGGCCGTGGGTCCCCAAGCAGAGTACACGAGGGTGGTTAATGCTTCTCAAAGCTAGTCCCACCCCCACCCCCAGCTGGGGCGGGGTGTCCCAAGTGCTGACATGTAACACACATTGTATCTTTTCTAAATATGGGTTTGGTCCCACTTAAAGGATGGTCCTGTTTTCAGAGCTGACACTCTTTAGCTCCGTTTTAGAGTGTTGAAATGGCAGAAGCAGCTTCCTTTTTACTGACGTCCCTGCTGGAACAAAGTGTTGGCCCAGAGTCCATGGCTGCCTACCTGCTTCGTTTTCTGTTAAGTCTGAGAGCTGCACCCCTAAAACACCAAGCCTGGAGTCTACAGAATTGTCTTTCAACAGCGTCCACTGGAAACGTGATGGTAAAAAGAAGCCCCCCACCCCTTGGCCCCACATGGTGGGCCACCAGCATTTTAAGCATGTCAAGCCCCAGACGCATGCAGGCTCCTGAGAAAATGGGGCAGACGCGGAAACCACAGAAGTCGATCACGTTTCCTCTTGGAGGCACTACTGACCACCTTTTCTTATTGGTCAGTGGTCGGCCCTCAAGGGAAAAGGGTGGCCTCAAAGGTCTGCTCACCGCACCAGAGATGGACCGTGGTCCCAGCCCTTGTGGGGGCAGGCCCCGGCCCCCCAGCCTCTGGCTTTGATGAATGAGCTGGAAGATGGGGCTGTTCCCTCGTTCTCCGGACCTTCATTGCCTCCTCATGAGCTCGAGAGCTCTGACCTAGATGGTCCTTTCGAGAACTCCTTCCCAACTGAGCACCGTCACTTCATGCTGACAGGAAGTTTAGAGGGGGATCTAAGTTTAGCGGGGAATCCAAGGCCTTAAGAAGAAAAGGGGCCTCCGAGGAAAGCCCAGTGAGCTTGCTCTGCACAACGACAGGGTCGCGCCTGAACATCTGCTGCCGGTGGAGAAACACCTGCTTTGCTTTGATGGAGTTTGGGGGACACGTGTAGGTTTGTGTGTGTGGCTCTTTATGAAAGGATTCAGTTCTGAGGCCTTAGCACGTTTCTCAGTTTTTTTCTACCGCTATAAATGACACCACCCTTATGGCAAAAAGTGAAGAACTTAAGAGCCTCTTGATTAAAGTAAAACAGGACAGTGAAAAAGTTGGCTTAAAGCTCAACGTTCAGAAAACTAAGATCAGGGCATCTGGTCGCATCACTTCATGGCAAACAGATGGGGAAACAGTGGCTGACTTTATTTTTCTGGGCTCCAAAATCACTGCAGATGGTGATTGCAGCCATGAAATTAAAAGATGCTTACTCCTTGGAAGGAAAGTTATGACCAATCTAGATAGCATATTAAAAAGCAGAGACATTACTTTGCCAACAAAGGTCTGTCTAGTCAAGGCTATGATTTTTCCAGTGGTCATGTATGGATGTGAGAGTTGGACTGTCAAGAAAGCTGAGCACTGAACAATTGATGCTTTTGAACTGTGGTGTTGGAAAAGACTCTTGAGAGTCCCTTGGACTGCAAGGAGATCCAACCAGTCCATCCTAAAGGAGATCAGTCCTGGGTGTTCACTGGGAGGACTGATGCTGAAGCTGAAACTCCAATACTTTGGCCACCTGATTCGAAGATCTGACTCATCTGAAAAGACCCTGATGCTGGCAAAGATTGAGGGCAGGAGGAGAAGGGGATGACAGAGGATGAGATGGTTGGATGGCATCACTGGCTCAATGGACATGAGTTTGGGTAAACTCCGAGACTTGGTGATGGATGGGGAGGCCTGACATGCTGCCGTCCATGGGGTCACGACTGAGCAACTGAACTGAACTGAACTGACTAAACCAGAAAGCAGCACAAGGAAAACACTGCCTCGTGCAGGACACCCAAGGGAAGGAATTTCTGCTGTCTTGTGTTTCTCTGTCCGAGCCCAGGCCGGCATGAGCACAGAACATCAGAAACGCAGCATCTCGCCGCTAACAAGCATCAGGCAATGTGTTTCCACCCACAGGCCCTCAGCCCATCGACATCAACAGCAGTGTCCCAGAAACACACGTTTCTGGTTCCCCCTCAAACCTCCTAAGATCCCGAGGCCGAGGCCCAGGAGTCTGCCAATTCTGTGCTCTGAGGGCAGGCCAACCAGCCTCTCCTGAGCATTCATGAGAGGAGAACAGACAGGTCTGCCTGTAAATCCCCCAGGAAGGAGACTAAAGGCAGCTCGGAGAGAAGGGTCCACAGGCATTGCTGGAAAAGCTCGTCCTTAGGAACAGAGATGCGACTTCCTGCCACGAGAATATAGCGCCAGGATCTGGATTCCAAAAACCGAGCACATGTCTATGAGCGTCTCTTTCATCTGATGGTGGAGATGTGCGAGTCTTTTAGACGGAAATCGTAACACGTTCTCAAAGGTAGGATTAAAATTCCTGTTCAGCCATAGTGTGGATCCCCTTGAAATTCTGTATGACCATCTTCTCTTGAGCCGTGGGGCGGAAAAGACACGAATGTTAGCCAGTCCGTATTCATGGACTTTGGTGAAGGGAAATCAGAGGCCTATGGAATGTATCTGATTCTAGATAACGAGCTGGTTTGGGTTCCAAATGGATGACAGATTCAAAAGGATGTTTTTCCTCTGCCTGAAAATGCCTCCCTCACCAGGTGGAAGTTAAACTTTTCTCCTGCGTAAGAGCAAGCAGTCAGAGCAATAATGATTATGTTTCCCTCTGCCTCTGCATGTCTGTCTGGGGGGAAACCACTGAAAAGATGAGGTCTTGCTAAGAGAACAGAAGGAGGATGGGGGGCGATCAGAGATGCTGTGGAGGCGGGGGGGAGGGGGGGGCAGGCTGGACACAGACAGGCGTCCAGGGGCTGAGCAGGGGTGATGAGGTGGGCACAGCACAGATCAAACCTGGCCCGGATGAACCTTGTGGGCCTTCGTCCTGTTTGTGTTGGTAATGTTTTGGGACCAGACACGCTCCCTAACTGGACTCAGCCATCGCTGCCATAGAGAACACCCGCACACCCAAGAAATTCTGCCTTGGGACCAGTGGCAGGAAAATGGGCAAGGGCTCCTGGGACCATTACTTCCTTTTTTTTTTTTTTTTTTTTGTCCACTACACTCATAATAATATAGTTCCATTCTTTCTGTGAAGCACCCTTTTAAAAATATTTTGCAAGTTCTTTTCCCTATTGCCTGAGCTTCCCCAGTGGCTCAGATGGTAAAATCGTCAGCCTGCAATGAGGGACACCCAGGTTCGATCCCTGGGTCGGGAAGATCCCCTGGAAAAGGAAATGGCAACCCACTCCAGTACTCCTGCCTGGAGAATCCCATGGATGGAGGAGCCTTGTAGTCTACAGTCCATGGGGTCGCAAAGAGTCAGACACAACGGAGCGACTTCGCTTTCGTGTTTCCCTGTTGCCAAGTAGAGCACTGGACCCTACTGCCTATCATTACCTGGGGTGGTTGTTGTCTGGGGCATGAAGTCTCCCCCACGGGAAAGGTTCAGCTACCTCTATAAACTCCCAAAGGCCCCCAGCACCCACAGCTGCTGCCTGGAAGGGAGCCTTGGACAGCACAGAGCTGGCCCTGAGCACTGACCTTCTCCTGGTAGAGTTTGTGCAGCCAGGCCGCACACTTGTCCTCCTCCTCCGGGACTTCTTCTAGAGGAATCCGCCTGCAAGGTAGAGAGTGGCTAGCAAGGGGGAGGCCCACACCAGGTGCCCCAAACACTGGTTCAAACTAACAGTGTGCCTGATTCAACAACTCAGACCCGTCAAGGAGGACACCCCTCTCCACGCTCCCTAGCCTGGACCGTAACACATAAGTGAGATGCTGCTAAAGTGTCTCCATTTGCTTCTAGGCCTCTTTGTAAGCTCTAGAATGCTTGTATCTGTGTCCATTTCTATGGAGCAGATACCCTCCAAGAAAAGGGTTCAATAAAATAAACTCTCACACTCAGTCTCAAAAATGACTGTAAAATACCGTCTCTCATGTGTTCAGACCCGAGTTCTTTGATGAGAGAGAGTCAGAGAGTAGCTGGGGAGAAGAGAGTCTTCACCTAATTATTCACAGCAGAGCATGAGTCTCTCGACATAAATAGGACTGTGAACACATTCCATTCAATGCCGACTGCAGACACGAAATCATTAGCACAGGCCCCTGGGAGAAGGTCTGCGGGTCGTTTGTGACTTATTTGTTTTGGGATGGGCATTCCATTTTCTGGAAAGGAAATGGAGCCGACTTACCTAACGTATAAGTCTGCATGATATTTCTTGCCATTGAGGACTCCCAGCAGGGTTGGATTTTCATTGTTTCTGAAATTGAGTGTACAGTCATATACAGCTGAAACTATAAAAAATAAAACAAATACAAAGCAGGATAGAGTGTGTGAACCCAGTTCCATTCTGTAGACATACATACTGGAGAGCAAGAGTCAAACTGCTGGTGATTATTGGGGAACGAAGGGATTATAGTTTCTTCTCGATGCTTTTCTATATTGTCGAAGGGCTCTACATTGAATACAGATCACGTTCCATCATCAGAAAAGCACACTATAACTTAGAAAACACTTATTATTGAGGTCCTGTCAATTTAAAGCAGAGCTACAACGGCACATCTAGGTGTGCTACAACAGATATGCAAACAAATATTAATAGATAAAGCAATCCAAAGAATGCTGCCTAAGGAGGTCTCTGATTCATGGCAATGTAACCATTCTATGGGCATTTTTTTCCCCTAGAAAAATATGATCCTTATAAAAGGAGAATAAGACACTAGAGACTTCCTAATGAATTGAAATATGGTGTGGTCAGTTGACGTTTGGCTGGGAAACAAAGAAGATTGTGTGATTTTAATGTCTACCCAGTGGTGAGTTAACCTGTCAATATACCAAAAGGGGGCTACAAAGGATGAGACGGTTGGATGGCATCTCGGACTCGGTGCACGTGAGTCTGAGCAAACTCCGAGATGGCGAAGGACAGGGAAGCCTGGCCTGCTGCCATCCCTGGCGTTGCAAAGTGACGGACACACGACCGAGCAACTCAACGATGAACAACAAATAGGGCAGTTATGTCAACAGCCAGCGCTGCAGCCCCAGACTTCATGAATGCTTCTTGGACGGCAGGCCGCCCGAAGGAACAGGGAGGGGACAGCAGGGTGGAAACGCGGAGTGGCCCTTCCTACGCGGTCGATAAGACAGGGCCGGGCGGCGGAAAGAGCCGGCGTCCTGCCGTCAGCCCGGGTGTGAGCCCAGGAGCACCCGTTCCCAGCTGTGGGATCTCCTCCCGCACGGCCCAGCCGGCCTCCCTGAGCCCCGTTCTCCCGGAGAACGGAGCGGACTCAGGGCAATGAACGCCAGCGCCTCCCAAAGGCCCAGCACCCTGGGCTGGACAGACTCCGGCGAGAGCCCGGCGCGCTGGGCTTCCTCCAAAGGGCGAGCGGCGGACGGGCGGGCGCGAGGCCACGAGGCCTGCCTGTCTGCTTCTGATTGGCTGCCCGACCACGGCGCGGGGGCGCTGGGCAGCTGGGCCGCGTCTTGGCCGAGGGGAGAGGGGGCTCCCGCCGACCCGAAGGGCTGCGGGCAGGCAGCTCCCCTCGCCCGCGGCCCAAGCAACCAGACCAGTCCCCCGTCCTCCCGGCGGGGCGGGGCGGTCCTCCCCGACCCCAGGAAGAGAAAGGCTGGTGCAGAGTAAGCTCGGGATACGTCGCCCAGCCATTGTAAGCCCAGAATGAATGACCCAGAACGGAAACCCTTCAGGCTGCAGAGCCCCAGGGTCTGAGGCTCATGCTGGGCCAGGGGGTTTCAAAACACACCTTTCTTCAGGCCGCTCTGACATAGGAGCCTGAGGCTTGCCACGGAGGTGGGGGTCCCTTCGATTAATCAAGGATGGGGGACAGCCCCCAGGGAGTGCCCCAGAGAAGAGCCTAAATCTGCAGGGTTCCCTCCTTTCCCAGAGAGGAAACCCCAGGTCCTAAAGTGACAGAACCAGGCCGGGCACTCGACCCACGTGCCTGCAGAGCCTAGGAGGAGGGTCCGGCTCCTCCCGCCAGGCCTCCTGGTGTGACCCCGGCCCACCGTGTAAGGGTGGAGCTGCTTGGGATAAGTTTCCCCATCCCTCAGCCCCAACTTCCCCATCTGCGAATTGGAGGTCAAAACGTGTTTCCTTCGCTGCATCCGGCGGGCACACGCTCTGGCCATGCTGCGCGTGTGAGATGCTTGTGCTGCCGGGGTGTCAGAGTGCCTGCTATCACCCATCGTCATTATTACTATCCAGGGCAGTGGGACAGCCTCTGGGCAGCCTGGCCCCTTCCGGCTGCAGGCAAAGCTCAGCCGGGAAATCAGAACCGGAAGCTCGACACCCCCACCTGGAAGAGAAGGCGAGGGGTGAAGGGGGCAGCAGAGGGCCCCGAGCCAGAGCCGATGTTTGATGAGATGTTCACGACGTGCCAGCCCTGATGCCGAGTTGCCCATGTGTATTCTCTCCTTTAAGCCCGCTCGTAACCCTAAGAAGTTTTACAGAAGAGCAAACGGAGGATCCGAGGGGTGAGGTGACCTGCCCCCGGATGGCACAGCTGGTGAGGGGAGGAGCCAGCCCCATCCCCAGGCCTCCTGACCCTGCTAGATGGAGCAGGTGCCAGGAGACGCGTCTGTGAGACGGAGCGGCCCCCGGCGTGCCTGCGCTGGTTGCTGGACTTCACCAGGGAGCAGCAGGGAGCTGGCTGACAGGGAGGGTCTAGCCTTTGGGGAGATACCAGAGCAAACCACGTCTGCAGGCAGACAGCTGGGGCCCCTCTGAGGCCCGGCTCCCAGAGGGAAGGGGCGATGGGCCACTCCCGGCAAGTCCTCGGTGCTGGGAGCTACTGAGTCCAGGACCAGCGGTCCCTTCCTCTCCCCGGAGTGCCGGCGGGTTGCCTGGGTGATGTGAAGATGAGAGGTGGTGATGCAGGTAGCAGAGGGCCAGCGAGGAGCAAGGTGGGGTCCGCGGGTAGGAGGGAAGTGAGGGAGGAATCAGCGGAGGGGCCCAGGAGCAGAGTCAGAGACCTTTAGGCCCCGAACGTGTTGGAGTCGGTGTTGCCACTGTGTCCTCCGCGGGACCGGTCAGCGTGATCACAGAGCTCCTGGGGGTCCCGCTGCCCCCAGGCGTGGGGACAGCAGAGAAACACCGCACAGCGTCCATACCTACATCCCCGACCCCCATCCCCGATGCAGGCTGGGGAGGAGATGGGGGCCTCCGCTTCACCAGGCGATGTGGTTGGGGTTCCGGGGTGCAGAGACAGTGTGGGGGGGCACCAGGGTGGAGTGGGGGTTGGGGGACCCGGGTGAAGTGGGGAGGAGATCCCCCAGTTCCTGCCTCCTGAGAGATGAGTGACAAGGCAGTGGGGCCTCCAGAGCAGCCGCACGGGAGGAAAGGGTAAAAACTCGCGCTTCCAAACCCGAGGGAGGAGGGTTCAACCGGAGACCACAGTCGGGAGCAAGCTGGTTTTGTGGCTACTCGCCTCTCGCCCTTACCTACCGTAATTCAGGGCTCTGGACTCGGGGCCAGCCGGATAGACGACAAGGGCACAGAGATCATTGTCGGGACGGGGACAGCTGATGCCACAGATGGGCAAGGAATGCCACACAAAGCAAAACCACCCCAAAAACCTGGGCTGACCTGGCTGGTGCGGGCCCGGGGGAAAAACTCAGTGCCCCCTGCAGTACCGGTACTGAGCAGCAGAGGGCAGGGTTGACCTGGCATGCACGTGGTGCGTGTGCACGTGGTGTGTTCACAGTGGGGTGTATGCACATGATGTGTGTGTGTGTGTGTGTGTGTGTGTGTGTGTGTGTGTGCAGGGCTGTGGCCACTCGTCCGACGCCGGGAGCCAGGTTAACCAGGGGTGACCTGCCAGCCTCCGTCCCTGGCTCCCCTCTGGGTGCTGGGGTCCCTTTCCCTGGCTGCAGGGGGCCCCGCGGGGTCATCCTTACCTACATTTCTCAAACTCCTCACGGTCACCGCGAAGCCTTTGGTGCGAGGCAGCAGGTGGTGCTTGAGGCTGGGCAGCCCCTTGGCCTGGGCCACCTGCATGCTGATCTGGTGTTTCTTCTCCGTGAACCGCGTGCCCTCGCAGTGAATCAGGAACTGAAGGGGACAGGACGGCTGTCACACACATCCCCGTGGCCACTCAGAGAGCTGTGAGGTCACACACTCAACCCCGAGGTCACACGCCCAGCCCTGGGGTCACACACTCAGCCCCAGGGTCACACGCCCAGCCCCGAGGTCACACACTCAGCCCCAGGGTCACACGCTCAGCCCCGAGGTCACACGCTCAGCCCCGAGGTCACACGCTCAGCCCCAAGGTCACACATACACCGCTGAGATCAGACGCTGAGTCCTAAGGTCACACATACAGTGCCAAAGTCACACACCCAGCCCCGAGGTCACACACTCAGCCCCAGGGTCACACGCTCAGCCCCGAGGTCACACGCTCAGCCCCGAGGTCACACGCTCAGCCCCGAGGTCACACGCTCAGCCCCAAGGTCACAC
>CM035302.1:30888122-30973867 GCA_020226075.1 Hydropotes inermis
GATCATCCCTGAGGTCACACATACACCCCTGAGATCACACGCTGAGTCCTAAGGTCACACATACAGTGCCAAAGTCACACGGTCAGCCCCAAGGTCACATAAGTTCCCAGAGTCACACACACAGCCCTGAGGTCACACACTCAGCCTTGAGGTCACATGTTCAGCTCCAAGGTCACATGCTCAGCTCCGAGGTCACACACTCAGCCCCAAGGTCACAGGCTCAGCCCCGAGGTCACAGGCTCAGCCCCGAGGTCACACGATCATCCCCGAGGTCACACATACAGCGCTGAGGTCACATGCTGAGCCCTGAGGGCACACAGCCCCAAAGTCACATGCTCAGCCCCAAGGTCACATGAGGTCCCGGGGTCACACACACCATCCCACAGCACACGCCATAGTCACACACGGCCCCACAGGAGCCTGAGGACGTGACCAGGGCAGGAGTGGCCTGACAGCTGAGCCTGCCTCCCCTCAGGGCGTGACCTCTGGTCCCCACGTCTACCGTGTTCAAGAGTCTCTGAGCTTTGAAGAGAGAGGCTTTGTGTTTGCAGAGGCTCGGGAAGCAGAGGGGTGAGAGTGTGTGTGTGTGTGTGTGTGTGTGTGTGTGTGTGTGTGTGTGTGTGACCAGGGCACCCTGAGTGTGTGTGTAACTCATCACCCTGAGAGTGTGTGTGATCAGGCACCCCGAGAGTGTGAGTGTAACCCGGGTCCCTGAGTGTGTGTGAGTGTGACCTGGGTGCCCCAAGCATGTGTGTGTGTGTGACCGGGCTCCCCGAATGTGTGTGAGTGTGACTGATCTCCCAAAGAGTGTGGGAGTGTGATGGGGCACCCTGAGAATGTGAGTGTGACCAGGCCTCCCGAGCGTGTGTGAGTGTGAACAGGGCTCCCGGAGCATGTGTGTGATGATCACCCTGAGCGTGAGTGTGACCAGGGCTCCCCAAGCATGTATGAGTGTGACCTGGGTGTCCAGAGTGTGACCCAGGCACCCCGAGTGTGTGTGACGATTGCCCCGAGTCTGTGTGTGTGACCTGGGCTCCCGGAGTGTGTGTGTGATGATCACTCCAAGCGTGTGCAAGTCTGACTGGGGCTCCCGGAGTGTGTGACGATTGCCCGAGCGTGTGTGAGTGTGCCTGGAGCTCCCCGAGCATATGTGAGTGTGACCGGACGCCCCGCGAGCAGGCGCACGTACAAAGTACTTCTCGGGGTAGTCCCGCAGGTGCAGGAGGCTCTCGGAGACGGTCTTGCGGTCCTGCTCCCATTTGCGTGTGCAGAAGACCATCTCGGTGAAGTACCACATCCAGCCGATGATGGGGACATAGGCCAGCTCCTTCTTGGCCAGGACCTTGGAGCCCTGAAACAGAGGGGGCCCGGGGCGTCTGTGAAAAGGGGTGTGAGGCCCTCCCCTGGGACAGCCAGGGAGCTACCTAGAAAGAAGAGTGACCTTGCACTCCGGACCCACAGAGACAGCTCCCCAAGACACGGAGGCAGGGAGCCTCTGACCTGGAGCCGACCACCCACTGGTCAGCTGCAGGGCAAGGCCATGCCTGCCTTGTCCCATGAGTGAGGGGTCAAGGGCCAGGCTCTCCAGGGCAGGGACAGGCTCTCCAGGGGAAGGACAGACTCTCCAGGGCGGGGACAGGCTCTCTATGGGGAGGATAGGAGACTGCAAGGAGATCCAACCAGTCCATCCTGAAGGAAATCAGTCCTGAATATTCATTGGAAGGACAGATGCTGAAGCTGAGACTCCAATACTTTGGCCACCTGATGAGAAGAGCTGACTCATTTGAAAAGACCCTGATTCTGGGGAAGATTGAAGGTGGAAGGAGAAGGGGACGACAGAGTATGAGATGGTTGGATGGCATCACCAACTCAATGGACATGAGTTTGAGTAAGCTCCGGGAGCTGGTGATGGACAGGGAGGCCTGGGGTGCTGCAGTCCATGGGTTCGCGAAGAGTCAGACGTGACTAAGCGACTGAACTGAACTAAACTGAGTAGGTTCAAAATCACCCCACAGTGACCTTGAGCTGGCAACCAGTGAACCAGGCAGCAAGAATGCTGATCTGGACACTTGGCCACACTGGGAAGAGTCGGTCAGCAGAGCCTGGGACACGGCAGCTGGCCACACCCTCCCCGGGGTCTCCCTCCAGCTGCCTCCATCCCCTGCCTCTTGTTTCTCCCTTATCTATATCTTTAATCTCCTCCTAAAACCACCCCCGGTCCTTCAAGGCCTGGGCCCAGTGTCATCACCTTCCAGGACATTTCTCCATCCCTGGGCACAGCAGTTCATGTGCTGGTACTGCCGAAATGTCATTTTCCAGTTGTTAAAACACTGAAGTCCTTCCTCATGGGTTAGTATACAGAACTCACCCCTCACATCCCACCTTAACCACCGTGACCCCAGCTCCTCCCCGGGACCTCTGTTTCCTAGCAAACAAAGGGGTGACGCTCAGAATGACCCCCTGAAGCCACTGGATGGCTGAGTGCTCAAATATGTCACACACACACACACACACGCAGGGCGCTCCACGTGGCCACGATCCCCCTCATTACGGTTTAGTGCCTGCGTCTCGTGGTCTCATAGGACACCTCATTGCCTCTCTGTATGATCTCTGTATGATCACTGAGAGCTTTCCACCTGTCCTTGACCCGCCATACTACCCAGCACAGTGACTTCCGCAGAAAACCTACACGATCCGCTTGTTGCATAAACATTTGGAAGACGCGTCAGTTGCCCTCATTGTCATCTGCATCCTCGTGTCTGGAAGGCACTGGGGATCTTCTAGAGGGCCCGCTGCTTGGGAATCAGAGCTCTATTCTCCTCCTGAACGTAGACACGCGGCAGGAATTCAATCAATTTTCAGGTGGAGCTGTAATAGATCATCTTAGAGGAGCCTGGCGGGCTGCAGTCCGCGGGGTCAGAAAAGAGGCTAGCGACTGAATAACAGCCACAGATGGAAACGTGAGGCTGGAGGCTGGAAGGGGCAGCAGGCAGCCTCTGCGATGGCCCCTCTGACCCTTGTCTCTGGGTACTTCGGGAGCCTCCTCGCAGCCCTGCCTGCTTCCTGGAGGGGCAGGGCTCCTGGACGCCCCTCTGACAAGTAGCATCGGGCAAAAGTTTGTGTTACAAGAAGGCTGTGGCTTCTCCCTCGCTCGGCTGCTTTCTCCCACTCATGATCACATTGCTCCCCTGGGGATCAGGGGTGCCTGAGCAGAGACCCAGGCGGGAGGGTCACCCTGGCCACAAACAGGGGCGAACTGGAGGCGGGTCCTTGCAGGGCAAAGCCTTCAGATGGGACCACCACCCAGCCCCGGAGGGACCCTGCCACGACCCCCACGGAGCTGAGCCAGGATCTCAGGCCACTCAAAGCAAGACACTTCGAGTTTGTTTGGGGCCACTATGTGCAGGGCTTGTCACCTGCTGTAGATGACTGAGACGCAGGGCTTCTTTAAAGACCCGAACACAACAGCCCAGTTGGCCTCTGGGGTAACCGCCAAGCCACGCAGCCCCGGCGGATAAAAAGGGACGCAAACAGTTGCCTTTACTCAGCGCTCCCCAGACCCCGGAGCTGCTCGAAGACCCGACAGACACCGTCTCAGGTAACCTTCAGGGCCACTGTAAAGGAGCCCGTGTGTATTTTGCTGCAGCAGAAAGATAAGTGAACAGACCCGAGGCTTCAGAAGTCATGACTCTTGTGTCGCACACCCTGGCCTGTCCACACACCACACTCACCCAGGGAGGAACAAGTCAGCGAGTCCCTTAAAGACCACGACCAGGGCCCATGCCAGCCCTCCAGCCCTAAGGGAACCAGAGTCGCAGGGACAGGACCCAGAATGACCACATGGGGTAAAAGGCCATAAAAGACTGGAAAGCCTCCCGTTTTCTCTTCTTTAAAAAGAATCCCATTGCTTTCTCCCCAAATCCAATTTCACATTTCCTAACCTCCTCTCAAGAATTTCAAGACTCCTCAGGTGGCAATATTAGTGAAGACCCCCCCTGACAATGGAGAAGATGCAAGAGACGTGGGTTCGATCTCTGGGCTGGAAAGATCCCCTGGAAGAGGAAATGGCAACCCACTCCAATATTCCTGCCTAGAGAATCCCATGGGCAGAGGCGCCTGGTGGGCTACAGTCCATGGGGTCACAAAGAGTCAGACACCACTGAAGTGACGGAGCCTGCATGCAAGAATGTCTTCAAATTTCACTCGCTTCAATTTCAACTCACTTCCTTCTGGGCTGTTACGCGAAGATGAAAAATGCCCCGTCAGGAGCCTTCCTTATTATGTCCCTTCTCTTCTAAAACGCAAACTTCTTGGACTCCAGAAGGATCTCAACATCATGTATTACGTAAAAAAAAGGGGATGAATCAGGTGAGTGTTTCTGAAGGTCAGTTAAGACAGAAGTACTGCTGCATGATCCATATAATGAGATGCTGCCTGGTTCCTTTCAAGGGCAGAGGGAATGAACGGGCCTCTTTGGAAAGGAGCCAGGCAGCTCCTCCTCCAGCCTCGCACCCTCCAGGCAGACCTTAGCTGCTCTGGAGACACAAAAGGATGGTACCTCGATCCCAGCTTGGGAGAGAGACCGTCCCCCATCCCCGCCCTCGCCCCCGGGGGGAGAACAGTCTGCCGACTTCCACCTGAGCTGGCCCAGCTCCACAAGGTCACGAGCATCCTGTCTCGTCCCCTCCCAGCACCTCTGCCAGCATGTGGCTTCATCAGCATTTGGACAGACGGCCATGGTGGCCCAAGCATCCGCTGCTTCCCCAGTGCTGGGGCGGTGGGGAGACGTGGTCACTTGCTGCCTCCCCCGCCCACCCTCCACTTCTGGTGGGAACTCCAAGGCTCCAGAGAACATCTCAGCAAGAATCCAGACAACCTGCTGGCTCCCAGAGCAGGGCTACCCGGGCTCCCGTGAGGATAGAAGCTGCATCGTCCCAGGTCCTGAGACCTGCCTATCCAACTCTGGGTGGGACTCCTAAAACTCCTGAACAGTCTCCAGACCAAGGGGCAAGGCTCCTGCCCTTGCATGCAACATTAGTTGTTTGTTTCTAAGAGAGAAACGCAATCTGATGGTGGCAGTATTCGTTCAGGAAGTCAGGGCTGGAGGTGAGCGGTCCCCGTGTGGTGAGCTGGATGGTCACTCTGCTGGGGAAACTTTCTGTGCATCTGCACCCTAGGGTGCTGAGCTGTGCTGATCAGGATTTGAGAGTCTCTGCTAGAAAAATGCCCAAGGGCGTTGATAGTCACCACTCCACGAAAGCCAGCCCTTCTCGATCCTGGGTCCCCCTCTAGTCCCGGGTCCTCTCTCCACGGGTAACTTCCCCTCCCAGCACCCCGCAGGGCCCACCCTCTTCGCTGTGTGGCGCCCCTCCCCGTGGCTGCTGACTGTTTCCCTGAGCCTCTCTGTGTTCCTGCTTCCTTAGTCCTGCTCCATCCCCGACGGAAAGCACTGAGGGTTTTCTCTCCGCAGAAGGAGCCCTGAACTGACCAGGAGTTTGAGGTGGGGGAGGAAACAAGACTAGAAATGGTCCCTCCCAGGTTGCCCTGGTTGTTTTCTGACACAGAGGGGACCCCCCACCAGCACCAGCCACCCCTCACCACCCACCAGCTTTTCTTCTCAATACCGTCCAAGAGGAAAGAGAAGTAACTCAGAAATCAAGAGTTACTAATTCCCATCCTGGGGCAAATTCTCTACCCAAACCTTGGCGCTGGCCGTCTATGTATAAAAAGTAAATGATAAACAGTAATGATACCATATGGATTGGAAACAGCACAAATCCATAGAAAGACGCATAGGAGAAGCTCAAGGTCATAAAGCCACCAGTGGGACCACAGGTATGGGAAAGCACCTCTGAGTCCAAGGGACTTGCTGTTGCTTCAAATCACATCCCACATCCTCAGCATGAACACACCCAAGCTGCCTGTGAAGCCCAGAAAACCAGCAGCTGCCCCCAAACTTCGCTTGAAGAACCGGTGTCCCGGGAAGCCTAGCTTGAAGGCTTGCACCACTAGTTCCGGTCAGGATATGAAGACACCCGGGACCCTCTCTTGGAAGCGAGGAGGGTCTGTGTCCACCATGGGGCTCGGACTAGGATGGTTTTTCTCTCCTCTCAGAGAGAATAAAGTCACAGAACTGCAACTAAGAGCTCTGCCCAAGGCCTCCACAGCAGAAAAAGGTGGATATTTGAACCTCTGGTTCTGTCCCTGAAAACAAAATGCACACGCATGCACACACACACGCCTGCACAGACATCATGTCAGAACAATCAGGAAAACAGAGGGGAAAACTGCTGGCAAGCAGGCCTGTCTATTCCCAGAAATCCCTTCAGCACACTCACCCCCAGGCAATCCAGTTTTCTAGAAGTCTTCAGGTAGCAGCAGAGACTTAACACTGATTCTATCTCTTGGAAAACTGCTCACGACTTTAGTTGCCTTTGGATAGTTTAACCGCATGACAACCATTATTTATCCCAAAGACATTATTGGAACCTGTTTCCAAGTATGTTTCCTCCTCTCTCCTTTTGCCCACTTTCTTTTTTTTTTTTAAGAAAATAAATATGTCCCAAGGTTATCGAGGCCCTCTTAGCCAAGGGTCTTCCCAACAGGCAGAGACCAACAAGATCCAAGGTTCCAAAGTGACTCTGGGACCCACAGGCCCCTGGGGGGTGGACGGACAAAGACCATCCCTGGGGAATCGGATTCTTGGTCCGTTCTACTCCGCACAGTCTTCAGACCTTCTCTGAACAGTGGTTCTGTCTACATGGGCCACGGAAAACAAGCGCGCTGTGCACAGCCCCTTGAGTCTTCGAGGTCTGCTCCGGGTGCCACATGGGACCCCCAAGTTCTGGTGTGAGCCTCTCCCAGCCCCGGGCAGTACCTGCCGCCCTTCCTGTAGGGACACCTCAGCCCGAGGGCCTGGTACCTGCTCAGAGCTCAACCATCACTCCTCACAGCATTCACCATGATAGGTGTCAATGGAGAGGCCCAGCCCCAAAGGCAGGCAAGAGGTCAGACGAAAAGCAGGATTGGAGAAAAGCAGGATTTCGTATTCATTCAGAATTCTGAAGGTCACACGCCCTGGCACTGGCATTCAGCTTTCTCAGGCCCACGAAGATGGACATTTCAGACGTGAGTGCTACCCGTGACTCAGGGAGCCAGCAGAGCCCAGAATTTAAAAAAACGAAGCTGTCACAGAGCGCCGGGTCTGAGCTCCCTGCGGCCTCCTGCGAATTCCCACTGGCGATTTCCGATACGGTACATCTATGCTTCAATGCTACTCTCTCGATCCGTCCACCCTCTCCTTCCCCCACTGTGTCCACAAGCCTGTTCTCTGCTTCTCTATTCCTGCCCTGCAAGTAGGTTCATCTGTACCACCTTTCTAGATTCCATATATATTCACTAATATACCATATTCGCTTTTCTCTTTCTGCCTTACTTCACTCTATATCCTAGGCTGCGAAGCGAAGTTCAAGAGGGAGGAGATGTATGTGTGCCTGTGGCTGATTCATGCTGATGTGTGATGTGCAGCAGAAACCAACATAATATTGTAATTATCTTCCAATTAAAAATAAATAAATTTTAAAAAAGAAAAAGAAAAAAAAAGAATACGAAACTGGATGAATTCAAATTCAAATCGACTTAACAGTTGTGTGACCTGGAGCAGGGTATTGATACATAGCTTTTACCTATGGGCAGGTTCCTGATTCCCAAATGTTTCCACAAGGATTGAATAAATTAATTGTTGGTAAAAATGTCCAGCACATCGTCACTGATGAATAAATATGATCCTCGCTCACAGCAGATGTTCATCTTGATTCTGAGCGAGAAGGAAAAGCAGTTGGCTAAGAACATTTCACAAGCCTATTAATGCTGCTGCAAGCTCTGAATGACCAAGCGCCAAAGGGCCAGTTATGCTGTCGAACAAAAGGTGTGCGGGTCTGACTTACCCCTAAGACCCCAAAGCGCTCAGCCAGGCTCCAGCCGCAGAGGAAGTCGATTTCAAACTTGTGGTTCAGAACGACAATGGCGTTTTCCTTCCCGTACTTGGGGTAGGCCCGGGGGTCCGTGTAGATGACGCACTCCGTACCCGACCACCACTCCAGCAGCATCACCAGCTCTGGAACAGAGACAAGACAGGCCTTTATTTCACGCACCTCTGCAGCCAGGGCTCTGGGCCCCGGGCCCCTGGCACGGCTTGGCACAGCAAAGGCTCTGCCTTCCTAGCTTGAAGGGAAAGCAGCTTCGAGGGGTCAAGTGCAGGATCGTTTCAGCCAAGATCCCAATCCTTGAAAAGGCTTAGAAACAGAAGGAAAAAAATTAGAGAAAACTCCACAAGTCTCCGGGGACGGAGAGGAAGCTTTGAGAAGGCAAATGACTTGCATTCCTTGATTAAGTACCTTGGGGAAAAGTAAATCTGAAAGCCTGAATCTTTGTCCTGGTGTTTACAGAGCTCTGAAAGGCAGCAGGAGGTGAGATGCAGAATTCCTAACATCCTGCGAAATGACTAATTGGGACACTTGTAGACTCCATCAAAGAATACTCAGTTCACTTCAATTCAGTCGCTCAGTTGTGTCTGACTCTTTGCGATCCCGTGAATTGCAGCACGCCAGGCCTTCCTGTCCATCATCAACTCCTGGAGTTTACTCAAACTCATGCCCATTGAGTCGGTGATGCCATCCAGCCATCTTATCCTCTGTCATCCCCTTCTCCTCCTGCCCCCAATCCCTCCCAGCATCAGGGTCTTTTCCAGTGAGTCAACTCTTCACGTGAGGTGGCCAAAGTACTGGAGTTTCAGCTTCAGCATCAGTCCTTCCAATGAACACCCAGGACTGATCTCCTTTAGGATGGACTGGTTGGATCTCCTTAGAGAAGGGAATGGCAAACCACTTCAGTATTCTTGCCTTGAGAACCCCATGAACAGACTGCATTCTCCATGGGATTTTTCATCAAGAATACCAGAATGGGTTGCTATTTCCTCTTCCAGGGGATCTTCCCAATCCAGGGATTGAACCCGCATCTCTGGTGTCTGCTGCACTGTAGCTGGATTCTTGTACCCGCGGAGCCATCGGCGAAGCCCCGTGAAGGACATGCCCCTTGTTATCACCACTTAGTGAGGTACCAGTCAGGCACTCACTCACTCATCACCTGCCCATGCACAGCCACACATGCACCCCTGCATGCACAAACCCACACACACAAAGCCCAGCCAAGCCTCACGTGTGAAAGGCTGGACTGGCTGCCCTTGGAAGTCTCTCTCCTTGAGGCTGGAAGTGGGCGATGAGGTGCTGGAGCCAGAACTCTCTGGAAGGCGCTACAGTCTAGTTTCTAAGCTCGAGCCCTCTGGGGCTTTGGACAGGTGAACCCCGAGGCACCCCAGCCTCCTAATCTTGGAAGGGGTGGCCTCAGGGGCTTTTGTGAGAAGCAATGGGCATCACATACAACAGGTGCTCTGTGCAGAGTACGTGCCGAGCCCCCAGCAGACCCAGGCTTCACTGCCCACCCCGTGTCATCAGGAACAAACCAGAACACACCCGCTACCGGACACCATAGAGTCTGCCTGTTCCTAGAGCTGAGAAAACGCCGAGCCCCCAGGCAGCTGTCCTCCGGGGTCAGCAACCCTGGGGGATCCATCGGGGGAGGGAGGCAGGCGGTCCAACCCCTCCCGGTACCAGTCATGGGGCCTGGACAAGCCCAAGGCAGAGCCGCATCCAGGAGGCAGCCAGATCAAGAGGGATGGCTCCCGGGATGCATCCCGCCGTCACCTCCTGAACGCCTCCGGGCCCTGCTGCCCCCAGTCCGGGGCAGGCCGGGCCCGCTTCCACTTGCCCCAGCCCCTTTCAGGGCGCTCATCACAGCCTGTGACACGCTGCAATAACCCCTGCCCCCTCACAGGCCACAGGCCCCGTGAGGCACAGACCGCCTAGCTCGGTCCATCCTAGCCTCAGCTTTTTGCTCCAAGACCCAGTATGATGCGGGCACATGTCTGCTTCCAGCAAACACTGTCTGGTGGCTGGACGTGTGCAAGGCAGGATGCCGGGGGACTGGAGGTGAGGCCGCATGCCTCGGTGGCCCCCGGGGTCCCACCCTCAAAGCCTGCGGCTCGGAGAGCAGACCGCCTCATGCCAAGAGGCGGCGAGACCAGGAGGTCAGAGGCCCTGCCTGGGACGGATGCTGTGTGTGGATCTGGGGGCCAGGCTCCTGCGCCAGGGGCGCCACTCGACAGCTGTAAGACTTCCCGGCCTGTTTCTCAACGTCCCGGAAGCCTCAGCATCTTTGTGAATCCAGACGGGAAAAGCTGCTGGAGGTGTGATGGCTATGACAGCAGATCACGTGGTGAAGGCTCCCAGTGTGATTCTGCACACGCAGGGGATGGTGAGCGGCCAGCTCCCGTGACTGTTCCACACACACGGCCCCCGGACAGCAGGCATGGCTCCGTGACCGCCGACGGGAAGGGGGAAGGAGTGGAGGCGGGGACAGAGTCTCAGCGGCTCCCGCACCAGGGTGGGCAGCGGTCGTGATTTATGGTTGCACCACAGAGGCCGCGAGATGTCACCGGAGTATTTCTTTAGAGGCCGCGGCAGCACCGATTCTGCATTCTGCAAAGACCCCTCGGGCTCGGGTGGGAGCAGTGGAGAAGCAGGCGGCCCGTGAGGGTGGGCTGCAGAGGCCCAGGAAGAGGCGATGACAGCGGGCCAGGTGGGGACCAGCGGGGAGGCCGGGCATCGCCTGGACACGCTGGAGTTATTAACACTGAAATCTCACCGGATAAAAGAGTCTTCTTTCCTTTTTTTTTTCCTCCTAAAGGGTTTTTTTTTTAATTAACAAAAAATATATTTATAGCCATAATGAAAAATAATTCAATTAACCCAGAAGAATTTAGAGGAAACTGTGCCATCCCCCTTGAGGGCCCTAAGGCATGTCTGTCCAAACCCCTTTGCTGGTTTGTTTCCAGTCGTAGCTCAGCTGGTAAAGAATCCGCCTGCAGTGCGGGAGACCTGGGTTCGATCCCTGGGTTGGGATGATCCCCTGGAGAAGCGAACGGCTATTCACTCCAGTATTGTGGCCTGGAGAATTCCACTGGCTGTGTAGTCCCTGAGGTCGCAAAGAGTCGGACACGACTGAGCGACTTTCACTTTCACTTCAAAGGACCACTCAGGACGGTCTCAGGAAGCTGGGCAGGCTCTGCAGGTCACAAGCGTGGTGGCCGACGTGCTGATTCACCTCCCGGACAAGAAGCGACAGCCGCCTGCAATGGCTGCTTCCTCTCCATCCCCTCGGCTCCTGACTCCCTGGCCCGGCCCGGCTCGGCTCGGTCTGCTCCCGCGGGGGACTGGCTTCTGCCCCCACACCGCCCACGCCAGGTGCAGTAAGAACCCACCGCAGTCTCAGCTTTTCCTCGGAGAGGGAGCCTGACCTCCTGGGTCCCCTCTGTCCACATCCATCGCCCCTTCCCAAGGGCCCGCCCTGGGCCTTCCAGCTCCACCGTGAGCTGCACAGACCACAGTCCCCCAGGGCTGGTCAGCCCCCACACATGACTGAGGACCACTCCCTTCCCTGGGTGTGTATCTGCCAGCAGCTTCGCATCCCTGGTTGAACGCTGGGCACTTTCTCACCAACAACCACAATCCTGCTCCCTTCCTCAGGATTAAACACAAGGAACAGCTTCGGGGGTGGCCTTCCAGGCCTGTCCTTAGGGGGTTACACACGCACATGCACGCACATACACTCACATTTCCTCCTTGAATGGGATCAAACTTCATTGACCTTTGTAAACACACACATGCAGTTATTTTTTCCAAACAGTGTATTTGGTTCTCTTTCCATGTTAATACAGATACACAGAGGTGTCAGCAATTATGGACCAGGCTCTGGATGTGGGCTGGGCCATGTTCCAGGGCCACGTGCGATTGCATTAAATCCTCACATTTAGTGGTAAAGAACCTGCCTGCCAATGTAAGAGATGCAGGTTCAACCCCTGGGTCAGGAAGATCCCCTGGAGGAGGGCATGGCCACCCACTCCAGTATTCTTGCCTGGAGAATCCCGTGGATGGAGGAGCCTGGCGGGCTACAGTGCGTGGGGTCGCAAAGAGTCAGACACAACTGAGCACAGGCACAGAACAGAACCCTGGGGGAGGAAATATGATTGTCCCCATTTTACAGATGAAGAAACAGAGGCACAGGGATAACTCTCATCCTTTGCTCAATTCAGGGAATTGCCGCTTTTCAGCTCAAAATTAGTCAGAATGGCAATTCCACGTGGGATAACCAGCTGCATGACCATTCCTGCTTTGGACATATTATGATTTATTCAGCCATTCCACCATTGATTAACATCCTTCCCCCGCCCCTGTTTCTTATTGTTACAAATATTGCACTAAACATCCTTGAAAATGCATGCTTTTTAAAAAATTGTGTAAGGATTTCTCCAACATAGGTATACCGACGAGTAGAATTATGGATTGAAGAGTATATGCATGCTATCGTTGTCTGATTCTTTGCGATCCCATGGACTGTAGCCCACCAGGCTACTCTGTCCATGAGATTTCCCAGGCAAGAACACTGGAGTGGGTTGCCACTTCATTCTCTGGGGCGGCAGGGCAGAGGGGGATCTTCCCGACCCAGGGATCGAACCTGTGTCTCCTGCATTGGCAGCAAGTTCTCCCACTGAGCCACATGTAAAATGAAAGCTATAAATGGAAATGTCAATATTTATTTAAAGCAGAAGCTGGAGTGGATACAGGGGAGACAAGAAGGGAGAATTTGCCTCACACAGATGTGAGATTCATGGTCAAGAGGGAGGACCCATCATCGAAACGGGCTCCTCTGTCCTCCCGCCTCCCCTCCCTCCCGCGGCCCTGAAAGGAGAAGACACTCAATATCATTACGGTCCTTCTGCCCACTGCGATCTCAGCCTGCATATTAATTCCTGGGCCTCGTAGGAGGGAGGGGACACCCCGGTCACCCCAGTCTCCCCAGAGGTGTAGATTGGGCCAGCAGGGCCCGGGGAGGGGGTCACACACTGGTAACAGACAAGACATGCAGCTGAGTTTTCTTCAGTATAATGCAGCAATCTGGAAGCTTCCTGTCCCATTTAAAAATGTTCAGTTTGCTCAATTTTGCAGTCTTTATATTTCTTTATTTTGGCGGCCATGTCCCAAGGGCAGGGTGGCTGGAGATGGTGGAGAAGGCCCATGCAAGTGTCTTCCGGGAACTCGGGCATCTCTGGTCCTGGGACGTGGGGGCACGCCCGGCCCTGGCCAGTCACTGCCGCCTGCTTGGCAAACTCCACAGGGAGCCGGTGGGGCCGGCTCTGAGCTCTTCGTGGTGATGGCCAGGGTGGGGTGGGAGGGACAGGAAGTGACCATGGCTGCAAAATCCCCACCTGCCACCTCGGATTTCAGAGGTGGATGGGGGGCCAGACCCAGGCTGCAAGGACACACGGACTGAGGGTCAGATTTGTGCTGCGTAGCTCGATCACAAACAGGAAAGAAGATGTAGAAACAAAAGGGAGAGTGCCGCAGGGGGAGAAGTTCATATTTGCAAAGAAGGAAAATGCTAACAACCCACATCCGCTGAGTCAGTGCGCACGTCACTGTTCCCATTTCACAGCTGAGGACACGGAGACACGGAGGCTGAGCCGCTGGTCCTGCTCCCAACGCCAGGAGGCCAGCGTGCTGGGCCTGGAACCCGGACAGGGAGACTCGAGAGAGTCTGTGGGGACACTGTAAAGCCATGATTATCAGCTGGTGGGAGAGAAAGCGCGTTTAGGGAGGGAAGAGGTCAGAGTTTAGAAGAGAAAGATCACACCTCTGACCTTCGGAAACCCTTCTCGGTGAGATGAAGATGCCCACCTCAAGGCTGCGGGAAGGTTACATGTGCTAAAGTGATGACAGCATTTAACACTCGCCCGCCCTGGAAACAGGGTTTTTCTCCTCCTGAATGCTATGACCACCAAGGATAATGCAGCAACGATGGCAAAAGAAATAATGGACGGACAGAGGGAACAGCCAGGAAAAATAAACGGCAAGTGGGTTAGCCCCACTTTGGGGTAGTCCTGCTGTCATCCCCCGATGATGACCCTGATGCTGCGAGGGACTGAGGGCAGGAGGAGAAGGGGGCGACAGAGGATGAGATGGCTGGGTGGCATCACTGACTCCATGGACATGGGTTTGGGTGGACTCTGTCAGTTGGTGATGGACAGGGAGGCCTGGCGTGCTGCGGTTCATGGAGTCGCAAAGAGTCAGACACGACTGAGTGACTGAACTGCTGTCACCCCCAGACCTCCCTGCCCTCAGCCCTGATGTGGGTCCCAGTCCAGGTGCTGGGCAGCTGTACGACCCGGCTCCTTCTGGGCCAGATCCCAGGGATCCACACACACCCAGAAACCCCAACAATCCTCCAAACCCACAGCCGACCCCTTCTGCAAGCCCAGGTGGTTGTGGGGGGCTCCCTCCGTCAGCACCAAACCTCTTCTCCATGTGCCCACTTGCACCCGCCGTGAATGACATTTCACTCCTCTCTGCAGCCCTTTCTAGAAGAAGTGTCAAGAACGCTAATAAGACAGGGAGGCAAAGTTCCTGCAGAAAAGACCTCGAAATCCAGACTGTTGATTAGAGTTCACTGTTGAAACATACCAGCAGCCAGAACCCCCCATGTCGGGGATGTGGGGAGATGTGATCAAGATTGAGGAAAATGGTATTTTTATAATTAACTTCAGCCAATCTAAATAATTATACAATCACATACATAATTATATGTAACCTATAAACTAAGTGTATATAATTATGCACTTATAATGTTTTTTAATATAATTTGGCTGATAATAATTTAGGTTAAAAATGAAACCTCTCAGCCACAGGAGTTTCCAAACTGCAAAGAGGAAGAAGTTTCTGTGGTGTGATGTGAGGCCGCTCCCTGTCTCAGACTTACTTATATTTTAGTTTGAACTGTGCTGTGTGCCAAGTCGCTTCAGTCGTGTCAGACTCTGCAACCCCATGCACTGTAACCCACCAGGCTCCTCTGTCCATGGAATTCTCCAGGGAAGAATACTGGAGTGGGTTGTTAAACTCTCCACCAGGGGATCTTCCCGACCCAGGGATTGAACCCACATCGCTTACATCTCCTGCTTTGGCAGGCAGGTTCTTTACCACTAGAGTCACTTGGGATGCCCCTTAGTTTGAACTATTTCTAGTTAATCCCCCAGCCTATACCTTTTCGCCACAACCAGATTTCAGTACTTTCTTTCCATGACACCAAACTGGGGGCCTAGTTGTACCTGCAACATTTCCATCCACACCCCAGTCAGCCGGGCACTGCTTTTCCCACTTAAGCGCCCAGGTCACTGAACGATGCTGGGGCATGAAGCCCATAAAGATACACAGTGTATCTGTCCTATTAACATTTCACTGGATGATTAAAAAACCAATGTCTAAAAAAGCTCCTTAGAATGAGGGGAAGGTTGGGAAGCCCTGCAGGATGTCTCTGATAGAGATGGCAACACCAGAAGCCAGTTCTCCTGGACCACACTGCATCTCCATCACGTCCTCCCAGCCCTGGACCAAACCGCATCTCCATCACGTCCTCCCAGCCCTGGACCAAACCGCATCTCCATTACATCCTCCCAGCCCCGGACCACACCACATATCCATTACGACCTCCCAGCCCTGGACCACAGTGCATCTCCATCACACCCTCCCAGCCCTGGACCACACAGCATCTCCATCGCATCCTCCCAGCCCTGGGGACATGCCTGTTTCTGTGCAGGATTTGCTCCTGGCTTTCCTGGTGGTTCAGATGGTAAAGAATCTGTCTGCAGTGTAGGAGACCAGGGTTCAATCCCTGGGTCAGGAAGATCCCCTGGAGCAGGGTATGGCAACCCACTCCAGTATTCTTGTCTGGAAAACCCCATGGATCTCATACAGCCTGTGCCCAATGCCAGCTTAACACCCTCACTGAGTCCTCACCATCCATAGAGGAAGTGAGACTCCGTCACCAGCCTCTACTGCTTGGTCCACCCTCTTTCTTCTGCATCCCTTGAGTTAAGGTCAAGTTGAACTACACACTGTTCCTAGAACCACCTAGAACTCACTGTACCTACCCCTGGCCTCTTGTCCAAGTTGTTCTCTTGGCCAGAAAAGCCTTTCCTTTCCATAGAATCCCCAAACCTTATCCAAGTTCCAAGCTTCAGCTCAAACGAGATCTTGTCCATGAACTTTAGACCACCCCCACCTTCTATTAGAAGTGATCTGTCTCTCTTCTAAATTCGTCTTAGGGCCACTGTGTGGATGCTACTCTGAAGTCAGGCAGACCTGATCTGAATTCCCATCCCGTCATTTGCTACCTGCCCTGACATGGGCATATTACTGAACCTCTCTAGCCTTCCGTTTTAGATGTGAAAAATGAATAATAAAATATCACTCACAAAATTGTTATGAACACTGAATAAGACTAACACTTGGGACTTCCCTGGTGGTCTAGTGATTAAGAATCCACCTTTCGATGCAGGGGATGTGGGTTTGATCCCCTGGGAGGGAACTAAGATCCTACATGCTGCAGAGCAGCTAAGCCTATGCGCTGCAAGTAGTGACTGTGCGCCTCAAACAGAGAGCCGTCCGTTGTGCCGCAGCTAAGACCCCCCTCCCATGATGGAGCCACAAATCAATAAATAATTTTTAAAAAGACTAATGTTTGACTAAAGGCTGAGCACCGAAGAACTGATGCTTTCATATATTGGGGCTGGAGAAGACTCTTGAAGACCCTTGGGCCACAAGGAGATCAAACCAGTCAATCTTCAAGGAAATCAATCTTGAATATTCATTGGAAGGACTGATGCTGAAGGTGAAACTCCAATACTTTGGCCACCTGATGCGAAGAGCTGACTCATTGGGAAAGACCCTGATGCTGGGAAAGATTGAAGGCGGGAGGAGAAGAGGACAACAGAGGATGAGATGGTTGGATGGCATCACTGACTCAGTGGATATGGGTCTGAGCAAGATCCGGGAGCTGGTGATGAACAGGGAAGCCTGGCGTGCTGCTGTCCATGGGGTCGCATGTGATTGAGTGACTGAACAACAACGTTTGAAAAAGAACTATAGGCAGCAGTGGAAATGAGCGATCACCTTCCTTGCTTGGATCTCATATTCTTTCTCAGGAGTTCGGGTCTGTTTGGTCTGGGTTGGTTCTCCTTCCACATGGACCATTCAGTCCTCAGGGAGGGTTTGTCTTCTAGTTTGTTGTCCTGCTGCCCGCAGCATAGAAAAGAATTTTTAAAAATGTAAGCAACATTAAGAAGTTACTAATCTCTTTAGGAACACTTAAAGTGTAAAATCTACTGAAGGCAAGTATCTACTCTAAACTGTCATCCATTTAATGTTTTCTCTTACCTTCCCTCATCAAAATATAATGAGCCTTACATTCATAAATGAGATTCATTACTGAGAGAAATACATATACTGTGATGGTTGAAAAGGATTAAAAAAAAAATCGAGATGCTAAAATGTACACAATTCCCAAACTAAATTTTAGGGCCAGAAATGTGAGGCAGAAACAACCCTGCAATTATTTATTAGAAAAAGGTTTTCTCCAAAAGACACCGTTTCCTTCTCTCAGTGTTGGAGGCCACAGGTTCTTGGTTTTGTCTCTTCTAATATAGAAATGATTTCTCTGTCAGAGCAACTTATTATTTTTTGTGTGTGTGAGCAACTTATTTTAAGCCAATCACCTGCTTCACTCATTTATTTTTGGCTGTGCTGGGTCTTCACTGGGTTTTCTCTAGTTGTAACCAACGGGGGCTTCTCTCCAGCTGCGGGGCACAGGCTCTCGAGTGCATAGGCTCAGTAGCTGTGGCCACTGGACTCAGTCTTTCCTCGGCCTGGGGAATCTCCCCAAACCAGGGATCAAAGCTGTGTCTCCTGCATTGTCAGGCACATTCCACTGGGCCACTAGGAAAACCCTGTCAGAGTCACTCTTAATTGCTGAGAATAATGTACAGATGGTTTGCTCTTCTCTGACTTGTGATAAATGAGATCACCAGAGAGTTCTGGACCCATCCTAACATCAGTTACTCCATACAAAACTCCTTGTGCTTTTAACAAGGTAATATTCTGTCCCTGTTGAGGTTACCAGACAGAATGCAAAGTGCCCAATGAAATTTGAATATCAGATAAGCTTCAAGTGATTCTTTAGCATATGTATGTCTCCTGCAATACCAGATGAAAGATGTACTAACATATCCACCGCGCCATGTCTGGGAGATACTCATAATAACAATTATTCGATGTTTATCTGATATTCAAATTTAACGGGAGTCCTGAATTTTTATTTGCTAAATCTGGCAGTTGGAGTCTTTATCAAGCCAGCAGTAACCACGGCAACAAGCACTGATGTGGCTCTAGGAATGAGCTGGGAAGGAATGGTCAGGGTTCGCTGGCACCCACAGCCCCATGGGGCTCCTACCAGCATCACCTCGAACACCCCGAATGGCCATCTGGTGAGACAGACGAGATGGACATTTATTCCCCATTTCACAGCTGACAAAATGTAACGCACATGGCTTCCCCAAGGTCATGCAGATTTGGAAGAGCAGGACCACCCACGCTCAGGGGGCTGCTACAGTGGATGGCAGGGTTCTGTCACCCTGCTGGCCTCATGAATATGCAGAACGTGTGTTCTGAGAATCTTCCCAATTTTCAAACAATAAACCTGCGCTTCAATTATATCTCAATCTCATTCGCAAAGGTCCCTGACAAATCTTTTTACTGGGGCTTGTCTGAGCTTTATCTAATCAAGTCCTGAAGCCAGTGGGTGAGCACCACAACCAGCTACTAAACCCTAATTGCTTTGCAGCCCTGGAAAGACCAAGGCTAAGAATTATGAGGCTCTGCTATCTGCAAACTGCCCTAGGTAATCCCCATCCAGCCCTCGTTAATTCTGGCTGAGTCCAACCAAGGCTGATGCAAAATCTCCAGCACCCAGAGGGCTTGCAAAGCAGTGAGAATGAAGGGGAGGTCACCCAGCCCAGCCTGACCGCTGGGGGGACAGAGTGTGTGTGTGTGTGTGTGTGTGTGTTAGTTGTTCAGTCGTGTCCAACTTCGCAACGCTATGGACTGTAGCCCACCAGGCTCCTCTGTCCATGGAATTTACCTGGCAACAATACGGCAGTGGGCTGCGTGCCGTCCTCCAGCGGGGGGTCTTCCCCATCCAGGGATCGAACCTGGGTCTCCTGCACTGCAGGCGGATTCTTTACCACGGGGGACAGTAGAAGGACATACATGAGACGGAGGAGGAAGCAAAGGTCGGGGAGCCAAGGATGGAGGGAGGGAGGGCTAGAGTTCCTTACCGAGCACGCACTGGACGCAGGCAGTGAGCCTGTCACACACAAACCACTACTTCTCTGGCCCCAGAGTCACCCAGCAGGGTGAGTGTTACTCCATACGGATGCAGAGACTGAGGCTCACAAAGGTCTAGTAACCCGGCCAGGGCCACCGAGAGAGTGAAGATTTCTCTCTGGTTTGTGCACCCCCAGGACCCGGGCTGCTGGGGCGAGGGGCCCAGACTCACACTGTCCCTCAAATTCCTGATGCCTTACTTTCTGCATCACCCCCACCCAGGCCCCTACAAAGCCCTCACTGACACCCCAGAAAAGGCCAAACTGGAATCATGGTGCAGTTCTTTCAAATATTTGTTTTAGTTTCAACAAAGCACTGTATTCCTGCAGGCCCTGTGCTCTGGGTAACATCTTATTAATTCTGAGATGCGTACTGTTCTCATCTTAGTATGCCTGAGATCAAGGGCACCCATGATGTGCCTAGTTTAATGTCTTCTTCTTAAGAAGTATATAAATAAGGAGGTACCTTACAATTAACAACGTCTTAGATTCTATGAAATACAGAAATTTTAACAACAGGGTGATCTTAGCAAGGTGGTTCTTCCACAGGCTACATCTTGTCTGTGGCCATGTCTGGAAAGTGCCAGGCACTGGGGGTGGGAAGGGAAGGATGAGCAGGTGGAACACAGAAGATGTGCAGGGCAGGTGACTACTCTGTACGACATCGTCAGGGGGATATGTGATACTACCATGTTATCATGGTATTACTATCATATTACTATGATGTTATCATGAAGAGCCTCTTGAGGGTGACTCCAGGAGACAGTAAAGGGCAGGGAAGCCTGGCGTGCTATAGACCATGGGGTCGCAAAGAGTCAGATATGACCTAGCAAATGAACAACAACATGATTTTATTGAGACCCACAGGAAATATGACACAAAGACCCCTAAGGTACATTATGGACTTTAGGAACATCAGTGTATCAACACTGGTTCATCAGTTGTAAAAAAAGGAATCACATTAATGAAAGATAATAAAGTAGGGGAAACTGTGTATGAGTGTGTGTACATATCTGTGTGTTGGATCAAGGGGCAGGCAGTGTATGGAAACTGTACTTTTGCACAATTCTGCAAACTAAAAACTGCTGGTAAAAAAAATAGTCTATTAGTTTTAAGAAAACACAAGGTGAGTTGATCTTTTTATAATTCCTCCCCCCAAAAAATGCTACAGAAAACACACCAAATTTTGCTTTCTGTTTTTGTCTTTGCCAGATTTTCAGCCAGTTTCAATTACCTAAGACGGATCAATACAGGAGCAACAGGCGTTTCACCCAGAAGAAAACAAAATGAAGTGCTATCGGATTCTTGGGTGATAAGTTCAGTGATCAAAGGAGTAGAAAGATGCCCACCTCCATCTCAGCCCCAGGACACCAACTCACTCTCTAGTCACAGGGATGGGAAAGGAAGATGAGCAATGTGCCAGGTCCCAGTAGGTCTGAAGGGAAGAGGAATGAAATACCCACTCTAGAGGAAAGGCAATCAGAAAGAAATTATTAGAAAAGCCAATGGCTTTGGCCCTTGGGTCATAATTAAGTTCACTTGGCCAAGAGACCAAGTGCTAAGTGCTAGTACTAAGTGCTAAGTGCTAAGTCACTTCAGTTGTGTCCGACTCGGCGACCCCATGGACTCTAGCCCACCGGGCTCCTCTGTCCATGGGATTTCCCAGGCAGTAATACTGGAGTGGGTTGTCATTTCCTTCTCCAGGAAATTTTCCCGACCCAGGGTTCAAACCCGCATCTCTTATGTCTCCTGCATTGGCAGGCAGGTTCTTTAAGGATAACAAACAAAACACAGTTTGTTCTTTGTTCTAGACAAATAAACCTCGAGAAGAGTTCCCCAGACCAGATTTCCACAAACAGATTCACTGCCACCCCTGTCTGTTCACATCTCCCCAGCATCACTCCACTGGTTTCTGAATCCTTTAAGAATATAACACTAAGAAGGTTAGCAATCAGATTCCAAATATAGTGACCCGCTGAATGAGGGCTCTGCAGAGTGACGACGTATGCAGACAAGGATGCCAAGCAACAGAAAGATAATGAACCAAACATTTAGATAAAAGTGAAGGGATTTTCCACTTCCAGAAGTTCTGATAGTTGATGAAGCTACAGTCAGATAAGAATAGATGTGTCCCCCCCCCCCCCCCCCCCGCCCCACACACACCTGTCATGGTCCTGGAGACATTGACTTGAGTAATTAAGAACACAGTCAAGGCTAAACTGCAGTCATTTGACTTCTGTAGATTGACATTTAAAACATGAGTAACAAAGATTTTGTCAGACATAGATTCTATGAGCTGAGAGATGGCATTGCCGTCCGTCCAGCTGGTAAAGATGAAGTTGCAGACTAGACAGTTAATGTGGACATAAACTGCAGGGAGGTTACCGTGGCCTCCACCAGCTGAAAGTCTGGAGTCAAGACAGCCTGATTAATGACTCTACTTTTTCTAGGCGGTGACCTTTGACAAATTGCTTAATTGTTTTTCTTTCAATCTTGAAGACAGAAATGGTGCTTCCGACCCTGAATTCATGCCTCCCCACCCTCCTTCTGAACAGAACTATACAGAGTATAACAAGAGGGATTGTTCTCCTTCCTGGATGTATCGTCACTGTCCAAGCTTGCGCACGCCAGCTGTCCCACACCTTCTTCCTTTCTTGTCTTCCTTTGGAATACATTTTTTTCTTTTTCTTCTGCCTGTACTGTGTGGCATGCAGGATCTTAAGTTCCCTGACCAGAGGTGCAACCTGCTGTCCCTGTAGTGGAAGCGTGGAGTCCTGACCACTGGACCCCCAGGAAAAGTCTCTGGAAATCAGTATTTTAAGACACTTTCCACGAGTATTTTAAATCAGCTTAGAATGTGTAAAGTCTGACTATCTTCTAAGTAGTTACCCTGAAATACTTTCCAGAGATGGTCTGATATACGGACCTTTCAGCTGTGGGCACCTCTCTGTACTTCTGGTTTGGTGAACTAGTAGGGATCTTTCTCTAGGGAGATGCCTGCTCTCACCTGCCCCGGGAGGAAGAGTAGCTTACATGACTGGCGAGTTTGGGAAGGTTAAAGGGACATTCCTGTCTTGGCTCTGCCCCTCCTCCTCAGGTGGGCATTCTACCCCTCCCTCTTGGACCCTAGGAGGCTGCCCTGTGGGCTGCTTGAGCAAATCTGCCCAATTTGGGGGTTCAGTCTCGTTAAGTAACTTCACACACAGTTATAACTTCCAAGATGGGGTCTATCAGCCATCAAGAAGAGTCTGTCTTCCATCCTCTATGTCTGTGCTTAATTTCTTGAATTGTTCAAATAACTGAGAAGGGTACTGTTCTTTAGAGCCCTCTTGGAGGTCTCAACTTTATCCATGTCCAAACTTATTATCCAAAATTCCATATAGTGTTTTCTCTAAAAAAATACAATTTTATTTAACCACTTCAGAAACATTATTCAGAGTTTGAAGCAAATGTCTCATTGAACTCAAAATCAAATTGAAGGGTAACCCAAGACAACAAATTGGCTACGGTTTTCAGAAGGAGGGCCTAGCTTTCACTTTCCAAAGGCAGTCTTCCCAAATACAGGGGAAAACGCAATTATTCAGAGATAAGCACTATAGGATAACAATTGGGCTGAAAAACAAATTGGATTATTGTTGTTGTTGAGTACTAAGTCATATCCGACTCCTTACAACTACACGCACACGTCTGCCAGGCTCCTCTGTAAATCTCAACACCAACAGAGAAACCGACCTAGATCTTGTCCATGTTTTCAAATGAATACAAGGTTACATAGCCTGTTAAGGGAAAAATATGTGTGTGTTAGTTGTTCACTCATGTCCAACTCTAGGAGATCCCATGGACTATAGCCTGCCTCTGTCTGATTATAGACATTTTTTTAATCATTTTTTTAAAATTAGAGAATAATTACTTTACAATTTTGTGATGGTTTTCGCCACACATCAACATGAGTCAGCATCAGGTATACATATGTCCCAGCCCTCTTGAACACCCCCTCCCACCTTCCTTCCCTGTCACAGAGCACTGGCTTTGAATTCCCACTGGTTATCTATTTTACATACAGTTACGTATAATGTTACAATACTCTTCTCTCAAGTCATCCCACCATCTCCCTCCCCCACTGTGTCCAAAATGTCTCTGTCTCCTTTGCTGGGGTGCAAGTGGCATCATCAGCACTGTCTTTCTAGATGCTATATGTATGTGTTAGGATTATAGACATATTTTAAGTGAACGTTCATTGTGCGGTGTTTCCTGCAATGAATACAGTCATCCAACGAATAACGCCACGGAGGGATTTCCTCATCCTTAGAATCAGCAGCTGATGCAGCAGCTAGTTATCTTTAAAAGCCCAAAGTAGGTTCCTAGAAGGCATTTAATGTCCCTCAGCATTGAAGTTGACTCAGCATGTCCACGGTGTATGCAGTAAAGGCAAAGTGAGCAGACCTCATCAAGCAGTCAAGACACAGAAGGAGCAAAGAAACCTTTCAACAGCTATCTAAGGCATCAAGTCATGCCGACATCACTTGTCTTCAACTACTCTCAAAGGGGGAGAATTCTAGGAAAGCCGTCCCTTATCTCAGATCTAAAACTACACCCGTAGAAACTCTACACAGGGAAGCTTAACACTCCCCCGGGCGCGTGTGACACGTGCTATTTTTATCCTAAGTCTCTCTGGCAGTTGCAGTGGCCAGTGGGCAGATCAACTCCCCAGGCTGAGGCGTTTTGAAGCCAGTCTTGAATGTGGACGTTCTCCAGGTCCGCTTTGATCTTTTTTCCGAAGCATTCTGACCTCGTTAAAGCTCCCCAAGCATCTCAGTCTCACAGGTTTCATGATTCCTACGTTGCTGCACATCTTGATATTCTAGAAGTCGCGAAGATGTCAGAAGTTTAGGACAAATGAGACTTAATAGACCTTACGGATACCACAAAAGAGAAAGATGAGGCTGACCTCTTCCCCAGGTCACGGGGCTCAATCAACGCAGCAGTTGGGACCATGGGAGGTCACATTATCAAAACCTGAGTGCCCAACTTTCACCAACATTTAAGGTGATGGTGAGAAAACTTCAGGACCTGGAGGGCCTGGGAGGCTGGAGAAAATCAAGAGGAAGGGTCTTGAAGCTAGGAGAAAATGTTTTAGGAAGAAAGAAAGAGGCAGTCAGCACCAAATACAACAGAGAAATCACATGGGTAACGTGTGATTGGGTAGCTCAGCGAGGAGTGGGGCTGGGTGAGGGCCACCTCGCCCCTCAAATAGGTCTGAAGCCACAAGGTCAGGGTGAAGGCTGGACAAAGGGGTCACAGTTCAATGTAACGTGTTTAATCCTAGAAGCAAAGAGAAGAAAATGTTGAAGATGGAGCAGCAACGGGATGCCTGGGAGAGTTACGTCTGGACAGATCCTTGGGGGCACTCGCAGGCAGGCGGCACTCTGCCAGGCACTGGGAGCTCAGTGATCAAGAGAAACAACCTCTGCTCTTGTAGAACTTGTAGACGATGGGAGGAGACAGGACAGAAAAGCGGGCAGCGGGGTGCTCTGCTGGCAACTAGAAAATCATAGAGGAGTCTGTGTGACTCTAAATGGGAGCAAGGAAAGCATCAGAGCTGGGAAGGGCAAGATTTAAGTCCGAGCTGGTCAAACAGAGGCAGACTTTACGACCCCCAAATCACATTCCCAAACTCTGTTCCACAGGACCCCAATTCAGTAACAAACTATTGAAGTGATGCTAACAAGTGTTCAGACAGTAAAGACAGCCTGGGTTTGATCCCTGTGTCAGGAAGATTCCCCAGACAAGGGCATGGCTACCCACTCCAGCATTCTCGTCTGGAGAATCCCATGGACAGAGGAGCCTGGTGGGCACAGTCCGTGGGGTTGCAAAGCGTCAGACAGGACCGAGCCACTAACACAACCACACAGGTGTTGGGGGATATTGGTGCTTTGGAAAAAACAAGACCAACCCATCTCCCCACCTCTGGACTTCTCAGAACATTTAATGTGTTGAGATTTTCTTTTTTTTTAAAGAGGGGTCAGAACATTGACCCCTGCCCTCCACCCTGCTCTCCACCCCTGCCTTACCACCAAGGATGTTAAGGATATAGCCTTCCAGGAGACCCTGGGTGGTTCCCGATGAAGTAAATGCACCAGCTTCTCTTTATTCTTGACATTTTCCCCCCCATGTAATTGTGGTTCAGTTCAGTTCAGTCGCTCAGTCGTGTCCGACTCTCTGACCCTATGAACCGCAGCACAATAGGCCTCCCTGTCCATCACCAACTCCCAGAGTCCACCCAAACCCATGTCCATTGAGTCGGTGATACCATCCAACCATCTCATCCTCTGTCGTCCCCTTCTCCTCCTGCCCTCAATCTTTGCCAGCGTCAGAGTCTTTTCCAATGAGTCAGCTCTTCACATTAGGTGGCCAAAGTATTGAAGTTTCAGCTTCAACACCAGTCCTTCCAATGAACACCCAGGACTGATCTCCTTTAGGTGGACTGGTTGGATCTCCTTGCAGTCCAAGGGACTCTCAAGCGTTTTCTTCAACACCACAGTCCAAAAGCATCCATTCTTTGGCGCTCAGCTTTCTTTATAGTCTGACTCTCACATCCATACATGACTACTGGAAAAATCATAGCCTTGACTAGACGGGCCAGGGATGTGACTAAATACTCTACATAGCACAGAAGAGCCCCCCACGACAAAGAACTTTTCAGCCCGCAATGTCACTAGTGCTGAGGCTGAGAACCCTGCTTTATAGCCTCCAACACTGAGAAAGATAAGCCAGGTTGGCCTACAGGTTGAGGGCTGGATTTGGACACAGACTTGCTGAGTCTGGGTTGAATCCTGGCTCCTTCCTTACTGGTTGTGAGTCTTTGGATCACGTACTCGACCTCACCGTCCCTGTCTTCCTCATTTGTAATGGTTGCTCTGAGCTAACACGTGATAGTGCCAGGAACACTTTCTGCATTATCGCTCTTTTCCCCTTTACTTTAGCTCAGCGTGTAAATGGCAACACCAACAGAGAAACCGACCTTGAACTTGTACGTGCTTTCAGTTGATTACAAGGTTGCGTAGGCTGTTGAGGGGAAAATGTGTGTGTCAGTTGTGTCCGACTCTGCAACTCCAGAGTCTGTAGCCCGCCAGGCTCCTCTGTCCATGGAATTCTCCAGACAGGAATACTGGAGCGGCTTGCCATTCCCTTCTCCGGGGGATCTTCATCACCCAGGGATCGAACTCATGTCTTCTGCATGGCAGGTGGATTCTTAACCAGCTGAACCACCAGGGAAGCCCCTGAGGGGAAAATCCCTTCTTTATATTATCCAAGATTCTATATCTTAAACCCTAGAAAATCCTCCAACCAATCTGTACCAGAATTGTTGCTAATACGGATTCATTCTCTCAAGTCGTAGGGCTTGTTTACGCAATCCGTGATGCAAGAAGCCTTGGGAATAGACTGCCTGTATTCTAACCCGTCTTCCCGGGGCCTGGTATAGAACATCTGGATACAACATGCCTACTGATGTGGGTTTTAAAGGATTCTAGCTTAGTAATTATAGAGCAATTACAAAGGCCATTCACTGACCTCTTTGCCTCTTCCGCATAAATAATATGCTACAATACTGCATCAGACTTGCAGAAACCTCAAAAGCTTGGCCTCAGGACTGCAGACATATTGGGTGGGCATCTGGGTACCATTTCCTCCATGGAGCTTCTTAACACACTCAGCTTCTTGTCATACTCACCACTTCTACAACTCATTCACTGTTCAAAGCTCTGGGCCAAGGAGGCCAAGCTTAAGGGTTCCTAGCAGGGGTTGGTTCCAGCCATGTCTGGGGTGAAGGAGTTTTAGGGGTAAGTGGGCCAGGAGATAGCAATTATTTCATCAAACACTAACCTGACTGTCACTGGCCATGAAGGTACTATGTAGATGTGGTCTGTGTATGAATACATATCCATATCCTGCTCCTCTGGGGAACCTGATTAATACAGCTGGCCCACCAGCCCCTAGATGATGGTGACCGGCCAAGGACAAGAAAATGGTGGCCACATCCATCATGTCACTAGGGACGTCACCTGGTGTTACGCCCACTGCACAGTGTGAATTCTTGCATAAAGAGTTTATACCTCTTAGGATTTCCCGGGCAGTCCAGCGGTTAAGAGTTTGCCTTCTGATGCAGGGGACACGGGTTCAATCCCTGGTTGGGGAACTAAGGCCCCACATACTATGGGGCCACTAAGCCCATGCACTGCAACTACTGAAGGAAAACACAAGGAAAGAAGGAAAATCTTCAATTCGGTCCTAGTCTAATGACTCCAGCAAGGGAAATGCAAAATTGTGCTTCACATCTATGAAAAAAATCACCGTAGCAGAATGCTAACGACAGTTAACACCGGAGTATTTACTGTTCACCTACAAGGCATTCAATAAGTGTTATTAATGTTTTAAATTAAAGCCTATGAGCCAAGCACTACAGTAAAAGATTTACAGGCCAGTTGAGTAATGGTGTGGGCTTTATGTTAAATTCAGAGCACTTTATCTTAAATAACATGCCATCTCGTCCCTGAACGACAGAAGTAACACCCTCATGACCTGTGGGAAGAGCTGTCCTTTCTGGCTACCTCTGCCCAGACCCTCCCTTCAGTTGGGCTGGACAAGGAGACAAAAAGTAAGTGTCCTTGGGCGTAGGTCATGGTGCAGAGTAAGCTCCTTTTCCGATAGCTCAGGAATGCTTCGGAGGGAATTACCTGGGCCACTTGCCCTCTTATTTATAATCACATCCTTTACTTTGACAGGGTATACTGGGGGTCTCTTCTTCCCCCTCCATAAGGAATCAGGGACAAGCAAGTTGCCACTCTGGATTCAAATGAAGACCTGTCTGTCTTGGGCCATGCAGTGTGTAGACATCACTCGGTTCTAGTCTCTAAGAACATTTTATTCTCACTGACTCATTCCTCTGTTGCTCAGTCATGTCCAACTCTGGACTGTAGCCCACCAGGCTCCTCTGTCCATGGAATTCTCCAGCAAGAATACTGGAGCAGGTTGCCGCTTCCTACTCCTGGGGATCTTCCCAACCCAGGGATCAAACCCACGTTTCTTGCAATTCCTGCATTGGCAGGAGAATTCCAGGAAGCCTCTGAGAAGACTATTCTAGAATAAGCCTATTCCATACGGCCTCGCTTCCTGATCCACCCAAACTCATCAACAGGGAGCTCTTCTGCCACCTGGTTTCAGGACAGTGGGTCCCCGGCGCCCTTTGGGTCACCACTCTAGCTGCAAGACCCTAGCCTGGGGTCTGACCCGGACAAGGCTGAGCAGGCCCGCCGCCCCCTCCGGAGACTGGGAGGTGAACTGCAGTCGCCTGCAGGGGCATCCTGCCCTCTAGCCGACTGCAAGATAACCGCAGGGCAAGGAAATCATCATCCACCCAGCGGTGTTACAGAGGAAGTCTTGTCCCACTGACCAGCTTTACTTCCTCAGCTACATTGATCTTCCAGGTCCTTGCCAGGGAAAATGAGCTGGCAGGGAAGTGGGGACTGGAGGCTTTTCAAGGGAGACTTAATTCTGAGCCTAATCAGATAAGGTGAAGATTAAGCAGTCATTCAGGAAAAAGGACAATTTTCCTTGGAAGGAAATAAACATGCGGCCACGGTCCTGAGGGAGATGTCAAAGTACTAAAAGAAAAGGAAAGTACAGAAACTAATTTACTTTTTTTTGTTGTTTTTAACATCTTACTTCTTATTCAAAGAGAACTTTGGGTTAAAAATAGAAGACAGGGGTAAGAAAGTCATTCGTAACGACCAGGGACGATGGTCTCGTGTCTTCTATTAGTCACTCTGTTTTTAAGGCTGTCATCTAATTCCAGGCTTCCCTTTTAACTCAATTGGTAAAGAATCTGCCTGCAGTGCAGGAAACCCGGCTTCGATCTCTGGGTTGGGAAGATGCCCTGGAGAAGGAAATGGCAACCCACTCTAGTATCCTCGCTTGGAAAATCTCATGGACAGAGGAGCCTGGTGGGCTGCAGTCCATGGGGTCGCAAAGAGTCGGGCACGACTAAGCGACTGACACTTACTTACTTATCTGCATTCCCCATCACGAGCCCTGCCCACTACGAGGTGTGAGGAATCCCCAGCGGGTGCCCAGACTCTGGCTTCTGGAGCAAAGCTTCCCAAATGCCTACAGGCATTGGCCGCCCCCAGCCATGACGTTACTGGGGTCTGTTTGGTGTGAATCTGCTGTTTTAACTGCTCCAGGTGATGCTGAGGCTGCCGCAGGGCACAGGGGTAGGTGAATTAATGCACCCCAACTAACTGGTCCTGCTCTCAGCTCTGTAAATAAATTAGCTCTACTAAGTCTCTCTGAACAGTCCAAGGGGAAGTCTCCATTTTAAAGATAATCCATTAGACTTTGGTCGCCATTCACCTGTAACTCATGCCCTGTTTCCAGTGTTCTTAGGTAGTATAAGGGCACATGCCTCAGCCTGTCATTCATCTGAGCCTTTGAAGGCGCATCTCATGTGTCTCCTCCTCCAGGAAGCTTTCCTGGCCTGGGAAGCCTGGACAAGGTAGCTTTCCTATATATATACCCAATAAGCACTGTGATATATTTGTACTGGATGCATAACTTTGTAACAAGTGTCTCAAAACTTAATGCCTCAAAAACAATAATATACATTTATTATCTCTGACAATTTCTGGAGTCAAGAATTCAGGAGTGACGTGACTAAACAGTTTTGGCCTGGAGACTCCTTAGAAGGTATGCCTATCAACAGATAACCGGTTTCAGAAGATATGATATACATATATACACACAACACACACCCATAAAATGGAATATTACTCAGCCATAACAAAGGAATGAAATGCCATTTGCAGCAACACAGACGGAGATTATGTGATTATCATATCTAGAGATTATCATACTATGTAAAGTAAGTCAGATAGATAAAGACAAATATCACAGGATACTACAGATACGCGAAATTAAAAAAAAATGATACAGGTGAACTTGTTTACAAGACCAAACCAGACTCCCAGACATAGAAAACAGACTTATGTTATCAAAAGAGATGGAGGGATGAATGGAGAGATAAATTGGGAGGTTGGGATTAACATATATACACTACTAAAGATATGAGTAACAAGGACCTGTAGCACAGGGAACTAAGTATCTTGTAATAACCTATAATGCAAAAAAATATAAAAACGATTTGTTGTTATTCAGTCACTAAGTCACGTCCGGCTCTCTGCGGCCCCCATGGACTGCAGCCTCCAGGCTTCCCTGTCCATCACGACCTCCCAGAGTTTGCTCAGATTCATGTCCACTCAGTCAATGATGCCATCCAACCATCTCACCCTCTGCCCCACCTTCTCCTGTTGCCATCAATGTTGCCCAGATTATATATATATATATATATATATATATATATATATATATATATGAGTGAGTTCCTTGGTTGTACACTTGAAACTAACACAACACTGTAAATTACACTTCAATTTAAAAAGAAACATTTTTAAAGAGTTGACTGGGGTGGAGGATCCGGCTCCAAGGTGGCGGCTCACGGGGCTGGTGTTGTGGTGGGTTCCTCGGTTCCCCTTCTCAGGGTCTCTCTTGGGGCACCTGCTCCCCTGCAGTGGTGGGCTGACCTCAGAATGGGAGTGGGAGGTGGGGGGGAAGCCAGGCTGCGCCTTTCATGGTCTTGCCTCCACACTCAGTCCTCTAGGAGAGTCACTAAGTCCTGCCCACTCCTAGAGTGAGAGGAATCAGGTCCCACTTTCTGCAGGGGGATGGTCAGGCATTTAAAATTCCCGTCCTGCAACAGACTGTGTCTTCTAAAGATGGCTATGCTTCTGCTCCTCTGGATGGAAGTCGCTGCCCCACTGAGAGGCAGCATTGAATTCCCCCTCCCCTCAATTCTGGGAGGGCCACTGACATGCCTGTAACCAACAGGAAAGGGATAAGGGTCGGCTTTCAAGGCCAGGTCATAAAAAGCAGAGCACGTCGCCCCTGAGTTAGGACCCTCACTTTGGAAGCCCGGCACTGTTAGCTGGGAAACCCTGCTACCTCGAGCCTGCCACACCGTGAGGAGGCCCAGGCCACACGGAGAGAGTGTTCAATTAACAACCTCCACTGAGGCCCCGGCCAGCAGCCCAGACCTGTGAGGAATGACACTCCCAGGGTTCCCGCCCCCAGCTCTGGAATCTTCCCACTGAGAACCAGACCTCCCGGAGCAGAGTCGAACTGTTCCCGTGGGCCCCTGTTTGGATTCCTGACCCAGAGTCCACTGGCATGAAACGGTGGCCTGAAGCTACTAGATGTGGGGGGCTTGACTTGTTACATAGCAAGTGATAACTGGAACACACACTGCATGATGTCTGTCTATTCTCTCTCTGCCCCGGAAGATCTTTGGCCTGCAAGCTCTTCTAGGGTTTGTGCCCTCGTCCTTATAAAGCCAGCACTCAGAATAGTGCCTGGCATGTAATATGTGTTCAGCCAATGTTTGTTAAGTGAATAATAAGTAAGAGTTCATACAGTTTTGCTAGGGATAGTTCTTTTTGGCTAAAATTCATTAAGAACTACGGTGGTGGCTCAGATGGTAAAGAATCTGCCTGCAGTGCAGGAGACATGAGTTTCATCACTGGGTCAGGAAGATCCCCTGGAGAAAGGAATGGCTACCCACTCCAGTATTCTTGCCTGGAGAATTCCACGGACAGAGGAGCCTGGCGGGCTAGTCCACGGGGTCACAAAGAGTCAAACACGACTGAGCAACTAACACTTTCACTTTCACGGTTGGAAGAGAACTTCGCCTGTCCAGCTAGGATACCCATCTCCCTGCTGGGTGGAGAGGTGTTTGTTGTACTTTCATCCCGCCCTTCTTGGGACCTTCCAAATTCACCCTGAAAGCATTTAATCAGCGACTGTCTGCTGCCCTGCAAAGATATACACTATTAACATAAATAAACAAATCGTGATTATAACCGTGGTTGAGACCACAAAGCCAAAAAGATATTTATGTTAGCTTTGACTCTAGGTTGTTAAATGTTTGGAAAGCAATTTCCAACTCTTGAGTTGATTTTACCATCTTAATTTTAGATATTTAGATATATAGGCTGGAAGTTGTGTTTAAAATTTTTTTTTCTTAGTTGCATTCAGGAGTTGAATGCATTTGATCTTCATATTAATAAACATACAAAAGGGATTACAGTACAAAGGGGATTAATAGTGTGTTGGTAAACATTTTGCATTATCTTTCTGTAAATGGGAGTTTATTTTAAAACAAGTCTTAAATTTAAGAAAATGGCATCTAGTTAGTCTGCATGGAAGTTTCAACCATTGCATTTTCAAAATGTTCTTTAATTGCCCCAGTGCCTTTTTTGTTATTTTCTTGGACTTAATAATGAATACCTCCACTTTAGTATTCATACAACTAATTTTATAACCAGCTCCAGCCTTGAAGGTAAATACTCCAGTTATTACTAATCCCCCCACCAAGTCTCTCTTTCCTTCTATATTTACCCGGAAGCTGCAGACAATTATCTAGAAACTGCACTCAGCCTTCATTACCTCATTTTCTCATGATTAAGTTTAACTCTCCCAAATTTTACAAATGCTAATTAAATCTAAAAAAAGCAAACAAAATGTCAATCAAAACTGATCTACAGTTGTTTGTCATCAGCAGCTGTTTAAAAAAAAAGAAGTGTTTTCTCAAAACTCAAAAAATGTAGATGCTTTGGTGTTAAGCATAGCAGATACATGCTATGATGCGGCTGATGAAAGAAACAGGAAATTTTTTCCCCCAGAATTAAATGTGTATTTGTAGTGAAGCAAAGCCTTGAATGATTTTTCATCCCTTCCCCCCCCCACTGTACTACCTTGTAACTATGAGAGTCAGCTAAAAGAATAATTTCAGTTACAGTTAGTTCACGATCACCCTGAAATCTGAAAGATAACGAAGCTTAAAAATAAACCTGCTGTGAACGCCTACATAACACTGTTGATTAAAGAGCCCTGGGGAGAAACTAAAAATGGCTCAGGCCTCAGCCTCACCGCTGGAGACTGGGCAGGGGGACCTGATGGTCCACCTACAGGCACTCGATGTTGCAAAGAAATGCCGGCTTGTCCAGAGTGAAACCGACAAATGACTCACTGCCGTGACTGACCCCAAGACACATCTCTTCTACTCCTTGTCCATCCTGCCTGCCTCCAGGCTGCCCACCACACACAGTGGGCATGTCCATCCCCCTGGCCACAGGGTCCCAGACAAGCTGTTCTCCAGGCTCGGCTGGGGAACCTAGGACATGGAGCCAAAGGGCCAACACCAAGCCCAAGTCTCCTTTCACCTCCAGCTCCCGATGCTGAGGCTTGAGCAGGCTTTTCCTACATTGACTCTGGGCAACAACTCAGGCAATATGAAGGGTGACCCAGAGGGACACTTTAAGGTTAAAAGTCGAAAGAGCAACACTCTCTGGAGAGAGAAGGCAGAGGCTCTGAAGCACATCTCAACTGAAAATGAAGCCAGCTACTTCTGCGAGGATGAGATGGTTGGATGGCATCACTGACTCACATCACAACTTCTGAGCAAACTCCAGCAGATGGTGACGGACGGGGAAGGGTGGCGTGCTGCAGTCCACGGGGTCGCAAAGAGTTGGACATGACTGAGCGACCGAACAACACCACCACTCTGATGCCCATTAGCAAAGAAAGGCCCAAGTAGGGGACCATTTTCGGGCTTTAATGAGGCATCTCCCTCAACTCCTCTACCTGCTGGGTGGCATCAGAGATGACGGGCTGGGGGGCTGAAACTTTCACCACCCTCCAATGGGAGCCAGTCCCCCTGATTCAGACGTAACAAGGCACCCTTCAGGGCGGCATCAGGGGAGGCCTGCAGGGAGTCCACATGCCCACTTTGCCCAGCAATAATGAGGCACACTTTACCCATCCAGGGCGTCCATGGAGGTACAGTAGAGAATGTGTCCTTCCACCCCTCCACGCAGTAAGCAAGGCAATAACCCCTTTTCCCCACTAACACAGTGTCAGAGAAAGCCTGCTGAAATAGACTGAAATGATATCCAGAATCTCAAACCATAATGCCTCAAATATCCAGGATACAACTGAAACACTGTATAAGCAACAGCCAGGCAAGTCTCAACTTTAATGAGAAAAGACAACCGACACAGACCAACACTGAGACTGCTGTGTTTGGAACTGTGGTGCTGGAGAAGACTCTGGAGAGTCCCTGGGACTGCAGGGAGATCCAATCAGTCCATCCTAAAGGAGATCAGTCCCAAATATTCATTGCAAGGACTGATGCTGAAGTTGAAACTCCAATACTTTGGCCACCTGATGCGAAGAACTGACTCATTGGAAAAGACTTTGATGCTGGGAAAGATTGAAGGCAGCAAGAGATGGGGATGACAGAGGATGAGATGGTTGGATGGTGTCAGCGACTCAATGGACATGAGATTGAGCAAGCTCCAGAAGTTGGTGATGGACAGGGAGGCCTGGCGTGCTGCAGTCTGTGGGGTCACAAAGAGCTGGACATGAGGGAGCGACTGAACTGAACTGAGCACTGAGACAACACAGATGTTGGAATTATCTAACAGGAATTTTAAAGAGGCCGTCATAAAAATGCTTCAGCAGCAATTAAGAACACACTTGAAGTAAATGAAGAGTAGAAAGTCTTGGCAAATAAATAGAAGATACAAAGTAGAACCAAACGTCAATTTTGGAACTGAAAAAGCAAACAACTAAGGGAAGAAACACAATTGATGGGCTCAAAACAGGAAAGAATCAGTGAACTTGAAGATGGAACAGAAAAAATTAGCCAATCTGAATAACAAAGAAAAGAGGCTGAAAGAACAGATCAAGATAGTCCTTCTAGTTACTCGATGGGCTATTCCAAGTAATCCCATGGTTCCAATTGGCACTATTTCCAATACAGATGTGAATTTAAGAGTATTACATTTTCTCCTATGAAAAAGAGTGGGCACACAATCAGCAATTCTACAAACCCTCTGGAAGTAAATTTGCTAAAACCTCTTTTGCTGCTTTGAAAGCAGCAATGGACTCAGTCACTAAAAAGATAGGAGCACCTCTTTTCTAGTGCACTGGTTTGTACCCTCCTGTTCTCTGGTGAGTTCATGACCCCCCCCAACAATGAAGCAAGTCTGAGGGAAACAAACCTCCCAGGCCACATGATCGGTGTCCAGGCCTTTCTGGGGCACCAGCTGCCATTCAGGGCACCAGGTTACGCTATGAGATACTATAAAGCTGAGTAGTGAGATGCTTGCATGGTTGCCTGCTCAGCTCAGCTCAGTTCAGTCTCTCAGTCACGTCCAGCTCTTTGCAACCCCATGGACTGTAGCCCGCCAGGCTCCTCTGTCCATGGAATTTTCCGGGCAGGATCACTGGAGTGGGTTGCCATTTCCCACTCCAGGAGATCTTCCCAATCCAGAGATTGAACCCATGTCTCCTGCACTGGCAGGCAGACTCTTTACCACTGTGCTGCCGGGAACCTCATAAAGCTGGGTAAACGTATTTGATAAACAAGTGTATTGCAATGAATTCATTCTTTCAACAAATATTTATTAGTGCTGCTGGATGCCAAGCACTGTTCCACACAGCAGGGATACCGAGAGAACCTAAGGACAGAAATCCATGAAATACGGTCAAATTCTGGTGGCGTGGGGGCAGGGAGGGAGGGAGAGAAATGATGATGAACAATCGAAATAATAAATGAATTAGTGCAGTACAAAGTGATGTTTCCCAGCTTTAAGAAAAAAAAGGTAGATTAGTATAAAGGGAATGCAGATGGGGGTCGGGGTTGACGGAGCAAGAGATGGAGAAAATTACCGGGAACGAGAGTGAGGACCCGCTGGCAGACCAGGGAAAGTGTGCGAAGGGCTTCAGGGAGCGGGGTGAACGCGTGGGCCACACTCCTCCGGGAGCGCGCAAACACAGTCTGCAGCTTGAGTGGGAGCTCACGACTAAGACACACGGATTCAGAGTGCTCCAAGGGCTGCCTCGAGGATGCACAACTTCTGTGTTCTTACAAGAAGCAGAATAACAAGAACTGACGGACAGACTGTTTCTGAGGCTTTCTTACCCTCCCCCAGTTGCAACCCTGCGAGCCTTGCTTAAAACAAGGCTGAGCTGGGTTCCAATTCTAATAAGAAGGACACCGTCAGTTAGTTTAAAAAAGGTTTTTCTGAAAACCAACTTTATATTTCAGTCTTTTTAGAATATGGAATTAACTACCCAGAAAAACACCAGTACTAAAAAGGGGAGCTATGAGACATTTAGATAGATTTCGCAAGATGTTTCTACGGGGAATCAGCCCCCAACGGGTGTTCATATGTCTGCCATCTCTGCCGTGTTGGCCATGTTCCCTTTTTATTCCCACCTTAAAGGTCTTTGTTCTTTTCTCTTAATTTTTTGATTGAAGTACACTTGATTTACAATGCTGTTAGTTTCCAGTGTACAACAAAAGTGATTCAGTTATTATTATTATTCATGTATATTCTTTTTCATATTCTTTTCCACTATTATTATAAGATACTGAATATAGTTGCCTGGGCTGTACAGTAGAATCTTGTTGTTTATTTTACATACAGTAGTGTGCATCTGCTAATTCTAAACTCCTGATTTATCCCTCTCCCTTCCTTCCCCTCTGATAAACAGAAACCTGTTTTCTATGTCTGTGCATCTGTTTCTGTTTTGTAAATAAGTTCATTTGTAGTACTTTTTAGATTCCACATACAAGTGAATCATAAGGTATTTGTCTTTCTCTTTCTGACTTACTTTACTTAATGTGATAATCTGTAGGTTCATCTGTTACTACAAATGGCATTATTTTATTTAAAGTCTTGTGTTCTTAACAGCTCAATGCAACACATACATACACACTCCAGATGATATTAACATCTGCAGATCTGTAGGCTTTTCACCCCAACAACACTCAAACTTTAAGACAGAATCCAATAAGGAATAAATAACTCCGATCTCTGGAGGTAAAATCTGCATTTACTCAAAACAACAATAACAACAACCGAAAAAATGAGCTTGCAATGGTCAACTTGATTAAAAAAGTAACCATCATTCATCATTCAGATTTTCAAGATTCATAGGTACAGGAAAAATTTAGAAGAAATAAAAAATTAGACATACTGGAAAGAAAACTACTGAGCACCAATGGATTTAAATAAAGAATCTAAAAAAATAAATAAATAAATAAAGAATCTTTCCCAACTATTTACATTAGGCACAAAAATACTTAATCTGAATTCCATCAATTCACAACTGGTAACATTCAAGCAGAAGCCTGGATGAAATGCTAGCTGCCCAACAGGAAAGAACCGTGAACAATAAGATGGAGCCATATAATCAGAGCCGCCGCTGTGAACGGAAGCAAAGAGTGTGAGTTCACGCTGGAAGAAATCCCTTCAACTATCACCATGACCCTGGGGGTCAGTTCCTGGAAAAACGCATCCCATCCAGCAAGGAAGACTGGCCCTGCCAAGGAAACGGAATGCAAACCAAAGAGGAAAAGCTGGGTCACCCATAAATCAGCCTGAAGCCTGGTGATAGCATGAGCAAGACTCCTCATCCAAAGTGGAAACCTGACCTGTGAAATGGGTCTCCTCCAGGGCACAGACAGATGCAGCGGAAATCCCAGAGTCTGGCTCGAAGGTGATGCACAGATTCTTCCTCTCCTACTGGAACGGATCTGCGCGCTGACATCAATTTCTCCAACAGCCTGTGATACAGGGTATGCCACGGGGCTGCATAAAAGGCTTTCGTGAGCACTCCCTTGTGAGGAAAGTGCTGCCCAGCCGCTAGAAAGAGTTTTTGCAAATTTAACTATGAACTATCTTTACGATCGTGACAAAGGCAGGAAGAGAAGGAGGTTTCTGCTGTCTGCTGTTACTCATCTTGACAGCCTGCACCCCACCTCACACACAGTGAGGCGCTGGGGCCAGAACAGGGGCCTCCGAAGGCACTGGCCAGGTGAGACGGAGAACAAGACTTTGAACTAGACAGGGCACAAGGATGCTGGGGCATCTGAGCGATCCCACAAAGAAAAGTACGCCCTTGCCACCTCCCAAACCTATTCTGCTAGCTTTCCTTAGCCAGAACTAAGAAAAAGGCAATGGGACCTGGACTTCCCTCATGGTCCAGTGTTTCAGAACCTGCCTTCCAATGCAGGGGACGCTGGTCTGGGTCCCTGCTTGGGAAACTAAGATCCCACATGCCCGGGGCAAAGAAGCCCTCGGGCCACAACCAGAGAAGCCTTCGTGTCTCATTGAAGACCCAGCGCAGCCAAAACAGAGGCAGCAGACCCGCCAGGGCAGTTTTGTAAGAGTCCACACACAGCTTGATGCCAACAAGTGTTTCCTTAGTAAGATTATAACCATCCTCTTTATATAATATTTAAATACTGATTTAAATCTCCCAAAGGGAAGATCTAGAGGCTTCTCATTTCTACAGACCTGAGCAACAATTGTTAACGGATCGTTGCAATTCAGCAATAGTTCCCTGGTGGCCCAGAAAGTAAAGCATCCGCCTACAATGCGGGAGAGCCACCCGTTCAATCCCCAGGTCAGGAAGATCTCCTGGAGAAGGAAACGGCAACCCACTTCAGTATTCTTGCCTGGAAAAGCCCACGGATGGAGGAACCTGGTAGGCTACAGTCCATGAGGTCGCAAAGAGTCAGACATGACTGAGCGACTTCACTTTTCACTTAAGCAACAATTGTTATAAACACTCATTATTCACTGAGTCCTGTCCTGAAACAGCACGGCACCCTAGTGGGAGAGGGACGGTGTGAGTGGAGACAGGAAGGAGGCGCGTGGTGGGAGTTCGGGTCACACGGGGCGCGGGCAGTGCTGACTGTGACTGGGCCGCCGGGACGGGTCCACGTGGGTGGCACGGCCCCTGGCCGGAGCACAGCCGGCACGGGCTGGACCAGAGGTTTCTGGCTCTTTGATCCTCTTCCAGGGGTGAGCCATGGCTTGCAAGAGACCTTCATGTCCCGAGCTGAGTAGCCGTCCCTTCCACTCACTTCCTCCGGTTAATCGGGATGCTCACAGATAGGTGACAACTTCTTCGAACAGGTTAAATTCCCGTTTCTCCCACTAGAGGCAGGACGAGTGGGAGAAATCAGGGAGGAAACCCAGCGCTAACATCGCTGGCTGGACCCTCTCATGGAAACAAGAAGAGTCTCCACCCTGGGCCTGGCAGCGGTCTGGAGGGTGGCAGGAAGCTGTCATCACAGGTCTCCACCTCAGCCCTCCCCCAGCGCATCCCGAGACGGTTCTGCAAGCACACGCGAGCAGCGGAACGCCCGTGGATTCAGTTTCGTCAACAGTTACCGAGCACCTTCTGTTGAGCACGGCCCAGGCGTTGTGCTCACGGGGCTGGGCCCGCAGGGATGAGGGGCCCCAGGTTCTGACCTCAGGTACCTGTGCCCCCCACGTCTCTCCTTAGCTGCATTTCCCACCCCCAGCTCCACGCCTCCCGACTTCCGGGTGCCAGGACCACATGCTCCCCGGGCACTTGATCCCTGTGCGTTCACATCACTGTCCCTGTGTCTGCTCGTTCTCTCTGCTCATCCTCCTCCCTCCTCCCTCCTCCCTTCCCTCCTCCCTCCTTCCTTTCCTCCTCCCTCCTCCCTTCCCTCTCTCCCTCCTCCCTACCTCCTTCCTCCCTTTCTTTCTCCTAAATATACTCTGAAATGCTATAAATCAGGCCAGAGCCGTGAGACGCCCAAAAGGAAACTGACAAGGAACTGATGATGGGAGAGCCTGAAGTCGAGGACAGCACGCCGTGAGAACGGCACCTTCTGCAGGTGGAGGACAGGATCTGACCCAGCCGGCGCTAGCAAGTCGGGGAGGAGGTGAAGATTCAGGGGGGATCCCGGAGGAGCCGCATCTTAAAAAAGAGAGCTGAAGGACCAGACGCTGTCTGAGCCCCTCTGGAGGTCTCTCAGGTGCAGCCCAGCACAGGGGAGGGGAGGGCGGTGTGAAGGCCTCTTCACTGGCAGATTAGACAGCCGGAGGATTCAGGGAGGCAGCTGCGAGCTGTCCACCCCAGGGCAGCGGAGACGGGCCTAGTGGCCCCCTCTGCTGAGCTTTCCTGACAGCACCGCCCTGGCTCCTGAGACGTGTTCACTGACCCCCAGCCCGGCCCACACCCCCAGCGTGGAGTCAGCACTCTTTCTCCATCAGGGGCAGCGCCAACGTAGTCCAGATGCATCCCAGGCTCCTTGTCAGACTATGAAGGAGCCTTGTCAGCTCTGCAGCGATGCAGACCCTCTGCAACCTCACAAGTTCGGCTTTAGTTCAATGTCATCTTTTGTTAGTCTTCTGTAACCCCCTCTGTCAACAGGCCACGGAGCAAGAGAGAAGAAAGTGGGGCCGAACCAGAACACAGAACAGCCGTCCATTTCTGGGGGCAGAGGAAGGCTGACAGCCTTCGTAGAAGGATGCACATAGAAAAGTTTTACCTGTGGACGTAGATTTAACTTGCTTTTGTCTACTCCATCCAAGCTGAAGTGCATATTGACTGATTCAGTTCAGTTCAGTTGCTCAGTCGTGTCCAACTCTTTGCGACCCCATGGACTGCAGCACGTCAGGCCTCCCTGTCCATCACCAACTCCCGGAGTTTACTCAAACTCATGTCCATTGAGTTAGTGAGGCCATCCAACCATCTCTTCCTCTGTCGTTCCCTTCTCCTCCTGCCCCCAGTCTTTCCTAGCATCAGGGTCTTTTCAAATGAGTCAGCTCTTCACATCAGGTCGCCAAAGTATTGAAGTTTCAGCTTCAGCATCAATCCTTCCAACGAACACCCAGGACTGATCTCCCTTAGGATGGACTGGTTGGATCTCCTTGCAGTCCAAGGGACTCTCAAGAGTCTTCTCCAACACCACAGTTCAAAAGCATCAATTCTTTGGCACTTTATAATAGCTTTCTTTATAATCCAACACTCACATCCATACATGATTACTGGAAAAACCATAGCTTTGACTAGACGGGCCTTTGTTGGCAAAATAATGTCTCTGCTTTTTAATATGCTGTCTAGGTTGGTCATAACTTTCCTTCCAAGGAGTAAGCATCTCTTAATTTCATGGCTGCATTATGGAGAACAGTGTAGAGATTCCTTAAAAAACTGGAAATAGAACTGCCATATGACCCAGCAATCCCACTGCTGGGCACACACACTGAGGAAACCAGAACTGAAAGAGACACGTGTACCCCAATGTTCATCGCAGTACTGTTTATAATGGCCAGGACATGGAAGCAACCTAGATGTCCATCGGCAGACGAATGGATAAGAAAGCTGTGGTACATATATACCATGGAATATTACTCAGCCATTAAAAAGAACACATTTGAATCAGTTCTAATGAAGTAGATGAAACTGGAGCCCATTATACAGAGTGAAGTAAGCCAGGAAAAAAAAAAAACCAATACAGTATACTAACGCATATATTTGGAATTTAGAAAGATGGTAACTATAACCCTATATGCAAGACAGAAAAAGAGACACAGATGTATAGAACAGATTTTTGGACTCTATGGGAGAAGGCGAGGGTGGGATGATCTGAGAGAACAGCACTGAAACATGTATATTATCAAGTGTGAAACAGATCGCCAGTCCAGGCTGGATGCATGAGACAACTGCTCGGGACTGGTGCACTGGGATGACTTAGAGGGATGGGATGTGGAGGGAGGTGAGAGGGGGGTTCAGAATGAGGAACACATGTAAATCCATGGCTGATTCATGTCAATGTATGGTAAAACCACTACAATACTGTAAAGTAATTAGCCTCCAACTAATATAAATAAATGAAAAAATAAATAAATATTAAAAAAAATGTCATGGCTGCAATCACCATCTGCAGTGATTCTGGAGCCCCCCAAAAATAAAGTCGGCCACTGTTTCCACTGTCTCCAGTGTGCTGACACCCAAATCCACAGGCTAAGGCAGTGATCTTCAAATAATTTTGATCGTTTAAGTTGAAAATTTAAATAGGCACCATTAGCATACACAAATTTTATACACATAAAATGTTGCCTTGTATAATTTATAAAATACATACAATTTTTAAATCTTATCCATATATACTACTGTTGTTGTTTAGTCGCTAAGTCGTGTCCAACTCTTGTGACCCCATGGACTGTAGCCCACCAGGCTCCTCTGTCCGTGGGATTCTCCAGGCAAGAGTACTGGAGTGGGTTGCCATTTCTTCTTCCAGGGGATCTCCTTGACCCAGGGATAGAACCCCCCTGTCTCCTGCACTGCAGGCAGATTCCTTACCACTGAGCCACATGGGAAGCCCTCCATGTATGACAAATTGAACATAAATTAGAAGCTTTAAGGTTTTCTTTCTATTATCTAATGGCTCGTCTTGTTTTTCCCCCTGGAGAATACCCAGCCCACTTTGAAGAACACACCCAACTGTCTTATGAAGTTACAAGACACCAGAGTCAAACTTATAACCTAATTTGAAAGCTGTAACCCAAGTCACAGGGAAATTTAATGCTTGCAAAAACAAATGGGCACCTTGGCTGAGAATTAATTTATTTATAAACCACTTCAACAGCTAAGACACCTTTCTCCAAGGCAAGCATCTGTTCATACAACCCAGTATCACAGTTGTATTCCTAAATCTGCTGTTTCTTTAACACGTCTTAATATGTCTATTTGAAGTTGTGAGTGATTAAGCTTTCTATTTAAAATACCAGGTCATTTTTTGTAGGAACAATCACACATACATCCTTCACTATGAGTAAAACATATATATTTACATGTGCATACACACAAATGGGGTTTCCCAGGTGGTGCAGTGGCAAAGAATCCACCTGCCAAGGCAGGAGATGCAGGAGACTTAGGTCCCATCCCTGGGTTGGGAAGATCCCCTGGAAAAGGAAACAGCAACCCATTCCAGTATTCGCACCTTGGGAAATTCCATGAACAGAGGAGTCTGGCAGGCTACAGTCCATGGGTTCACAAAAGAGTTGGACACGCCTGAGTGAGCATGCATGCACACACACTTATATTTAAGATGCAGAAACAGATTGTTACTCATAATAAATGCTATAGCCTAGTTACATTACTCTATTTTAAAACTTATTTAAAAATCCAGGGCCCTCATTTATCACTCTCCTTTCAGCAAATCAGATGTGTCAGACTGGCTGTACATTTACTATGCTTCCAATTGCCAGGTATATCAACTACTTAGCTGCGATATTTATCAATGAATTGATCCGATAACACACTGATGTAATCATGAGTTCTCAAGGCCTGTATTTTTTCCCCTATGCAAACAAAGAAGTGTTGACACAAAAGGCTAATTTTATAACAAGCTTTGTGCAGAAAAGGGGAGCAAAGTAAATGTCCCATTCTAGATAAAATCATTCCACTAGGAGTCAGGCTGGAGCGTAACACTGACTAGAAAGAAAAGACGTTGGATCTGAACAAAGCTAGGAAGACAGCTTTCTGGATGCTTCTGAATGAAAAATGCAGGCGTGTGCAAGCCAGCAGAACAGACTTCCTGGGTCAGATGACTTCATTTTTCACCCAAAGCAGGGAGAAGAAGAAAAGACTTTTGTTCCTTTAATGGCCAGAGCGGTCGTTACTAGGACAGACCTGAGCATTGCTTTACAGACAGGCTTCCATACTTGATCCATTCGCCTCGGAGAACTCCCTCCAAGTTCGAAGAGGGTTTCATTCTGGTCCTCCCAGGCAGACTGCTTTGGGGATTGGCCCAAACAGTTCTGGACTTCAGAGTACTCAGAGAGATAAACGTACACAGCAGTTGAAAATACAAGGAAAACAGGAGGAAAGAAACCCAACAAGCCTTCGTCTCCATCATCAAAGCTCCTCCGCGTGGGCCAGCCCCATTTCACTCACTGGACATCCCTGACTTTAAGACGCAGGGCAGAGGGCTTCTGTGGCTTGGCCCTTAGACACAAACAAGGCCTTCAGTCTAGGTAATCTCTCAGCCCCTGTATTGCCAGTGAAACAACTGGGAGTGGGCGAAGCCAGGTGGGGTGGGAGGAGAGGGAAACAGACACAGGGCCACACCTGCCGGCGCCAGGGAACGGCCTTCACCTGGCACTTCACACACACAGTGAGAGGGAAAAGGCCTGGATCACGGAGTGATGGTTTTCTGGGACTGCTGTAAAGTACCCCAAAAGTGTTAGCCACTCAGCTGTGTCCAACTCTGTGCGACCACATGGACTATAACCCACCAGGCTCCTCTGTCCGTGGGATTCTGCAGGCAAGAATACTGGAGTGGGCCGCCATGCCCTCCTCCAGGGGATCTTCCCGGTCCAGGGATCAAAGCTGGGTCTCCTGCATCGCAGGCTGATTCTTTACCAACGGAGCCATCAGGGAAGTTCTAAAGTACCCCAAACTGGAGACTTAAAAACAGAAATACATCCTTTTTTAATATACCAGTATTTCTGTTCTTAAATACATGGTGTGGCCAGGGCTGCCTCTCTCGAGGCTTTGGGGCATTCGCTCTCCTGGCTTTCAGCTTGTGTCCACATCGTTCTCCCCAGGCCTGCTGCCTCTGCATCCAGTCGTGGCTGCTGTTCAGTCGCTCAGTCGTGTCCAACTCCTCGTGACCCCATGGGCTGCAGCACGCCAGGCCTCCCTGTCCTTCACCGTCTCCCAGAGTTTCCTCAAATTCACGTCCATTGAGTCAGTGATGCCATCCAACCACCTCATCCTCTGTTGTCCCCTCCTCTTCCTGCCTTCAATCTTTCCCAGCATCAGGGTCTTTTCCAATGAGTCGGTTCTTCACATCAGGTGGCCAAAGTATTGGAGCTTCAGCTTCAATATCAGTCCTTCCAATGAATATTCAGGGTTGATTTCCTTCAGGATGGACTGGTTTGATCTGCTTTCGTGGTCTCCCCTTTTACAAAGACACAGCTGTTAGCCGTAGAGGACTGGGGCCCACCCACAGGACCACATCTCAATCTGACGATGAGCAAAGACTCTGCTTCTGCATAAAGCCCTGTTGACAGGCACGGGGTAGGAACATGCACATCTTCTGGGGCGGGAGTTGGGGGGGACCCTGGGGATCCAGGGACGCAGCTCTGGGCACTTTCTCTTGCCTCCACTGTCCTTGGTCACGGCAGCAGTGAGAGTCAAATGCGCTCTATGCAGGTCCTGGAGGTGAGGTCTGAACGTTGCATCACTCCTGGGCCCATGAATGGGGAACGCCCCCTGCAACTGCCAGCATAGAGGAGGCTTTCCCACAAACACACACACACACTCACACACACAGGGCATGAAGGGCCCACTTTATATTCCTCTTTTCTAACCCCTTTCCTAGCTAATTCTTTTTGTTGTCTGGGCTTTTATTTTGTTTGGTGCTTTTTTCTTCGCCAGTTAGTAAAATACATGTAATAAAGGCAATTTAAAAAACTCATCTCTAATGCCTAAAAGCAGCACTCCGATCAACTTCCTTACAGTCTGTATTTATAAAATTGGTATTACACAGCACCATTTTGCCTCATGCTATTTCTACTTAATATTATACTTAGGGTGTAACATGGTTCAAGGAAATAATGACCCAGCTGGGTATCTTCCTATAACAGATTAAGTGTGAACAGATCTTTAAAAAAAAAAAAAAATTTAACAGTTTCTCAAGGCACATTTCAAACAGTGCTGCTCAGGGCAAGACAAAAATAAACCTTGAAGGAAACGGATGGTTTACAGGGCTTGGAATTTCCGGGGGTGGCTATGTGGGTGCATCCGTGGACCAGGCCCGAGGTGGACCAGCCATGCTGGGCGCGACTGGACACCACTGTCCTCCAAGCCCCAGTGGAGGGCACCCGGCTCCCACCTCCTGACTCAGCAAGGTCGTGACGACATGTGGTAAGTCCCGCATCTGGAGAAACTGGCTCCCTGAACAAACTGGTGCAGATAAACCCGTGCCGCCCCTGGGCAATGCTGGAATATGCTTTTTCTTCAGCCCAGACCACCTTTCCCCTTCTTGCCGACATATCACACCCCGCACTCATTCAGTAACTCCTGGTAAGATACTGCTTCAGTGGACCAGCCTCCATCCCTCCCTAGGATGGACTTGCTCCACGTTCCCTGCGTACCTCGAGCCTGGCTTCAGTCTGGTTGCTCTGCAGGGGCTGGCTCACGTGCTTTCCCCACCAGCGGCTACACCCCCTTCACCTCTGAGCGCTAGGTGCCAGCCCAGGGTCAGGGCCCCAGGACGAACCCAAATGCACACTTCATAAGGAAGTGGCAGACACCCTGAACAGCCCCCTGGGGCTGAGACAGGGCGTGGACACGCACAGGGCTGATCCGAACAGATGTCTGCTTCACACCAACTGTGGGTGTTAAAGACTCTTACACACAGTTTTCTTCGTTTTTCAAAATATAGGAGAAAAATGGGACTTCCCTGGTGGTCTGGTGGTTAAGAACCCACCTGACAAGGCAAGGAACTTGGGTTCGGTCTTTGGTCTGGGAAGATCCCACATGCTGTGGGGCAGCCAAACCCAGGCACCTCCCCTGCTGAAGCCCACGGGCCCCAGAGCCCTTGCTCAGCAGCCAGAGAAGCCGGAGTGCTGCCACTGGGGAGTAGCCCCCATTTGCTGCAACTAAACAAAGACCCAGTGCAGCCAAAAATACATTTTAAAAAAAGGTAGTAGGGGAATGGATTTGGGGATCTCAGCTCTCTGACTTCCTGTGTGACCTTAGACAAGTCACCTGACCTCTCTGAGCCTCAGACAACTGATCCATGAAACGCTCTCTCTGCTTAGTAACTCGGTCATGTCTGACTCTTTGTGGCCCTCATGGACTGTAGCCCACCAGGCTCCTCTGTCCATGGCATTCTCCAGGCAAGAGTACTGGAGTGGTTTGGCATGACAGGGCTTCCCTGATAGCTCAGTTGGTAAAGAATCTGCCTGCAATGCGGCAGACCTGGGCTCAATCCCTGCATTGGGAAGATCCCCTGGAAAACAAATAGGCTACCCACTCCAAGATTCTTGGGATTCCCTGGTGTCTCAGCTGGTAAAGAATCCGCCTGCAATGCAGGAGACCTGAGTTCGATCCCTGGGCTGGGAAGATCCCCTGGAGAAGGGAAAGGCTACCCACTCCAGTATTCTGGCCTGGAGAATTCCATGGACTGTATAGTCCATGGGGCTGCAAAGAGTCAGACACGACTGAGTGACTTTCACTTGGCATGACATGGGAGACCACCTATTCAGGGTGGTTATGAGTTTAAACAAGGTAGACATGAAAGGCCTAGCGTGAGGCCTAACACATACTGAACACCACAGACCGCAGTGATCACACGCATCAGAAACGGAAATAGCTGTGTGCCGTGACTACACAATCTCCGGAGCCCTGTGGAACGTCACCTACTGCAAGTCCCAGTGGACACATGGCCTCAGCTCCGGACCCTGGCTCCTCCGCCACCAGGCCGTGCTGGGCAGTGCTGCAGAGAGAATTTCTGCACTCAGATGGCCCCAGTCTCAGCTCCTCCACTTCCTGTGTGACCCTGGGCAAGTTGCTTAACCTCTCTGGGCCTAGTCCTCAAAACAACAGTTAGAACGGCAAGTGCTCGCTAAGTATTAGCCGGCTGGAAGTCTACAGAATAAAATGGCAGAATTGAGAAGCTTGACTCCGCTTACCTTATTCACATTCTGATTCTCTTCTTTTTCTCCTACCTATCATTCTGGTGCCATTGAAACACAGACACGCCAGCTCTTTGACTCTATGATACACTGTAAATAAGACCTACCGTTAAGTCCATTTCTGGGTTGCTTCTGCTATGTCCATTCAGAACGCGGAGTTGCTAACCAGGAATCGTTTTTTCTTCATTTAGTTGGTTGGCTGGTTGCTGTGCTACTCGAAAAGCCTCACCAATGAGGACAGAAGGAAACAAGGTCCATTTTGCCCAAACATGGGGCAAACAGGATAGTTTGGGCCTGTTCATCACAACGACTTATCCAAGACGCCCTTGCAAGAGATGACCATGAGCCTTTCAGACAAGCAGACCGCAAGCTCCCTGGGGGCGGGCTGTCTTTCTCACCACCATGGACCTAGTACCCAACACAGCGCCCGGCACACAGCAGGCGCTCAATACTTGCCAAATGAATCACCAGGAAACGACTTAGAGCCAGATCTCTGCCGCTTGATGCGGTGGCCTCTTATTTCAGTTATGGAGGCCGCTGTCGAGGCCTGGGGTCTCCAGGGAGATACAGACACACTCCGGGGCTCTTCGTCTGCCCTGAGAGCATGGATTACACGGCACCTGCGGAAGCTGCCAACCCTCCCGGCCCGGCCGTCAGAGCTGTAACCCCAGACGAGGCGGAGCTTGCTTGTGAGAGCCGTGAGGGCATGGAGCCCGACACATGACGGGAGAAGGGGATGGTATGAGCACAGGAGAGAGAGTGAGATGAGCAAAGGATGGTCCCGGGAGAGGAATCCGGGTGCCCTCTGCTCGGTCCAGGGAGAGCCCTCACCTCTGGGTCAGAACCACAGAGGCGGCAGGAGTCCATGAGTCAGCAGAATCAGCCATGGGAAGGGTCAGGACCAGGGCTCTGGGGCCAACCTAGCAAAGGTCTTTCCCGACATCTTGCGGGTGATAAACTATTGCCCCAAGTGAAAGAGCCAAACCTGCTCCGGACAGGAAAGAGTGAAGAATCCGCTTGGATGAAAATAAGCCAAGGCAGTCCTGCCGTTCGTCAGGCTGGGAAGAGACACGGATGAAGCCAGCTGCCAAGGGAGCAGCACGTGTTACTTCTCCCAAGGTCTCCGTGGAAAATGCCACAGCGCCCCCCTCTTTGATGGACCACCTTTTATCAAAGACACTGCAGTCTGGCCCTGTACTCTCACGTAAGACGGGGCGGGGGGCACATAACTGCGGCCCCCACCTCATGACACACACGGAAATGTGTCCAAGCCCTGCTTCCCCGGCCCTACTCAGAAACAGAAACCTCAGGGGGGCTGACGCCCCTTCCCTTACACAACCCCATAAACCCGCCCCAGGATCCCTGGCTATGCTCCCACCCCGCCCCCAGGACCCACGGCTGTGCGTGGATATGTGTGATGCTATGCACACCCACTGGGTCAAACGGGCGGACCACTTCCCCACAGCCTGCTCCGGGGGATCCATGTGCCTCTGAGAAATCTCCTACCAAAAGCATCAGTAACAACTCCCGCCTAGAGGAAATCCAGGAACAGATCTTGGGGGGGTCCTGGGCGTGTTCGCTCATCTGGAGCACCCTCCTCCCTGCCTTGTCCCCTCCACCTCTTCCCTTCCCCACCCCCATTCAGGGCTCCCGGCCCTGGTCCCTCTGCCCCATAACAGCTTCTGTCTCCCGGCTACACCTGCACCAGCTAATCTCAAAGCAAGGACACTGATACGTGCCCAAGAATCTGGAACTCAAACCAAGACATTTAAGAAAAACAATTCTTATCCTGATTCAGGAGGGGCTGTGGAAGGAGACAGGTTCTTCAATTCCAGTGAGAGACAAAAGAAAGGAAAACAGCCAAGTTCGCACTATGGGTGATGGCCTGTATTAAAGCAAACCTGGCCAGGTACTTCCCTGGCAGTCCCATGGTTAAGACTCCACGCGCACAATGCAGGGGGCACAGGTTGGATCCCTGGTTTGGGGAGCTAATCCCATCTGCCGAATGGTGTCGCCTAAAAGCAACAAACTTTTTTAAAAAACAAGGAAAAAAATTAAGGCTTCCTTGGTGGCTCGGTAGTAAAGATCTGCCTGCCAATGCAGGAGACACGGGTCCGATCCCTGGTCCAGGAAGACCCCACATGCTGCAGAGCGACTAAGGCGCCACAGTTACTGATCCGGGGCTCAAAAGCCTGTGAGTTGCAAATAAGAGCTTGTGCTCCACAACAAGAAAAGCCACCTCGATGAGAGGGCCTCCACCACAACTAGATAGCAGCCCCCGCTCAGCGCGACAGAGAAGAGCCCACACAGCGACGAAGACCCATAGAGCCAAAAATAAATAAATTAAATTACTTTTAGCAAGAAAAAATAAAGCACACCAGACCAGCTCCAGGGACCAGCCTGGCACCCAGGAGAATCAGACTGATCATACGGCCAAAGTTGTTGGGGCACGGAGGGGGGAGCTGCCCCAAGAACCCAAGGTTCATGACCCCATAAGAGGGATGTCACCCTAAAAGTAGAACAGGGGAGCATCTTCAGTGAAGTCTGGTTCCACCCCACCCAGGGCTCCAGGGAGGGCGCCTGTCCATCTGAGATACTGAGCCCTGCCCTCAGGTCACAGCTGGGAAGGGACTTCTGCATCCTGGGGCCCATTATTGTCAACAGCAGGAAGACTGACGTCTGTTTCAAGGAAGGAACTGTGAGCGGTGTTATAGCTGGAAAACTGGAGCTTGCTTCTCTCATGCTCAACCACTGTCTACTGCCAATCAAGCAGCCAATAACCTTCAAGGAGAGTGGGTGGGAACGCAGAGGGGAGGTGCTAAGAAGAGAAGTAACTATCTTCCCAAGTACAAAAAGAAAAAAAAAAACACAACAAACTCTTTATTAGAAAAATATTGGAATTTGGTCAATTCTACTCCTTCCCCTAATTCAAATGCAGTTCATTTTTTGAAGGTACACAACCAAGTAAACGGCCATAATGAGAAGAAAGAAGATAGCCTTCTTGCCCCCGCCACCCTCCCCTCTGCAATTCTTCTTCCCTCTGCAGATACAAATTTCAGTTTTCATCCTAAACTGATGTGTGTTAAACAGTTCACGACCTCATGCAAAGAGCTGACTCACTGGAAAAGACCCTGATGCTGGGAGGGACTGGGGGCAGGAGGAGAAGGGGACGACAGAGGATGAGATGGCTGGATGGCATCACCGACTCGATGGACATGAGTTTGAGTAAACTCCGGGAGTTGGTGATGGGCAGGGAGGCCTGGCGTGCTGTGGTTCATGGGGTCGCAAAGAGTCGGATACGACTGAGCGACTGAACTGACCTGAAACAGCTCACGAAGCACTTTCGCACACAGCCTCTCATTCGTTTCTTCGAGCGGCCAGTGTGATCCACGTTGCAGCTCTATGCTGAACTCAGAGGGTTTCTGCGGCTTGTCCAAGGAGACAGTCTATAAGCAGGAGGGCAGGATGTTCTTGTTTCATCTCCGCACTCCAGATCCTGACCCCTCCTCAGTGTCACCAGCCACTGGCCATCAGAGGCACCTATAGATCTGTGCATTGGATGGCCATGGAATCCAGGAGCATCACGCTCCAGAAAAAGCAAGAGCCAGGCTCAAGGCACGGAGGTGGCGAGCTACAGCACGGAATTTGGAAGCCAGGCCCCGGGGATGGTGTGTGCCTGGGGAGCGGTGTGTCGACGGCAGTTCTGTGTCTCCAGCGCTTCATGGAACATTAAGGTCAGCCATCGTCCTCCACTCTCCCTTCCCCTCCCCCTTTAAAACCTCTGCCATTCATAGGTTCTCCTAACTGTTCTCTGCTTTTTTTAAACCCACAGAGTCAGGGGGGATAAGGAAAGCGAGCCAGCTGGTCTTGGCCACTTTTCTCTAGAGACTAAAGGGCACATCCTGTACAAGGGAAAGCAATATACAATTCTGCGTGGCAGCCCACTTCTTGTAACTTCCTTCTCCTCACCTTGCAGAGGTCGGCTCCATCCACACCTCCAACCCCCACCATTCAGCATGCTAAGCCCATTTATCTCAGCCTCTCAGGCTTAGGGGCCTACAAAGCGAGGCAAGAAGGAACTGAAACAGCCCTCCCAAAGCAGCCATCCAAATCAAACAAACTTTCTAGCTGTTCTTCCTGATGACAGCCCCGGCCACTAGACTAAGATTCTCTGTCTGTGTGTCACGCTGGAAACCGACTCTACTTGTCATTTACATCAGGAGCCTTTCACATGCCAGGGCTGGTGACTACTTTGGACTCACGGAGTGCACCACCAAGCTCTTGACAAACATTTAAAAAAATATATAGAAGCGTACAGACACAGCTGCCCTAGTAAAAAGTGAGCAGGTAATGGCGGGATCTCGTGTGTCTAGGAAACAATTTATCTGCTGTTTTTCTTTAAAAAGTCAGCTACAGAAATGATGAATGAGGCTGATTTTGTAAGCTTTAGAGTGATTCACTAAACCACATAAAGAGTTTTTGTCTTAACCTGGAGAGGAGGACAGTGACAGCAAGCAGAGAGGACCTGATCACCTCTATTCTGAGCTGTTCAACAGCCCACGAACTACAGCCTCTGAGGAGGCTTCCCAAACAGGCTGTCTCTTACACATCTTTGGTTGTTGCTGCAAAACACTCCAAGGATCTATCAGCTACAGAAGACAAGTTCGGAGAGAGAGAACAGCTCTGTATCGAAGACATGCTGGGATGCCAGGAATGGAGATGCTATGCTGGAGAAGACGGGGGGGTGGGGGGCGGGCAGGGATTCCTCACCATAGTGAGTGCCCACAGCCAAACCCAGGAGGCATCAACCTCCCCGTCTTCCACCACATTCTCCTTTCCCAAAAGCTAGACCTGCTCCTCCAGAGAGATGCCCCCTTCCCTTTTCAGGTGACGTCTGCATCTGTTCGGTCCAAACCCGTGGAAGCTCTCCTCTGGGACAGCAGGCACACAGCACGGGGGAGACATCCTGGGACTGGAGGGACCTGGCGATGTACTTCTGACCCTGTTGTGAAATTAGACTGCTGGCCATTCACGACACCCTGGGTGGGGAAACACCAGTGGTCTTGGATGGTTACATGTCATTCGGAATCATGCTAAATAATTATTTGTCATGTTGAGAAATTCACCTTGCTTTCTGAATGTGTTCCCCATCTTAATCTCCACCAGAGTTCTCACACGCTGCATCTAAGACCTGCCCAGTGCAGCCAAATACATAAATTAAATAAATAATAAATATTTTATAAAGAATATTGACTTGGCATGTCTCCACTACCTTCCAAAAGCAAATCAGGGACTCTTGGAAACTCCCATTCCAAAGCTTATCTCTTATTTCTCAACTCCAAATGAAAATGTAATGCTTAAGCATCCACGTGAGATTTCAACAGAGGTCACAACAATGCAAGTACACATGATTCCCAATTGCAAACTGACACATTTTTGAGTCTCTGTAGTGTGCAAATCATATAAATGCAGGCTTCGATGAAAAGTGCAATTAACATTGTTTGTTAAACAACTTTTGTTAAATAGACACTTTAGTGGAAAAAGACATTTTAAATTATAAAGTAAATCTGAGGCAATTATCTCCTTCTCTTGATTATGCAAACTCTTCTCTTCAGTTACAAGTCAGTTTCTGACCTCTCTGCTGCCTCTGTCCTGCCCTGAAAGGTTGTTCCCTTTTCTGTACCATGGTAGGTGCTTCAATACTATAAACAGTATCAGAGTAAAATGCATGACTAGCAAATTTGCATGAATGCATCGAATGGGTGGCTACAACCCAATGGGCCATAGACATGAAGATTAAACATATATTTTTTGCAACTGCAACTTTATGATCTTATAAGCATGCTCATGACATTTACGTAAAACACTCCAACCAAAGACACAGTAGGTCTAGCACACACACCACATTAGAAATAGTATCAGACATATCTGCCAATTCTGAGTCAGTGCAACATTACAAATGAGGATGTAGCTATTATTCTTTTTCTCATAAGATGCTATCTTAAAGTTTCAAAAATAGTTCATTGGATCAGTAGTAATCCATCTGGATAACTATATGCAGCCTGTATTATTTTGATTCAAATTAAAACCTGATTGCTTCATTGAAACTGTTCCAAAATGATATCTGTAATTTTGAAATTCTTGGCATATCGAACATAGCTGAGATTTTTTTTAATTGCTTCATTTGAAAGAGTTCATTTAAAAAAATATATTCACACTCATATATGTAATTGGTAATGATACACACAGCATTCTGTGCTATTGAGAACAGGTATCGATCTCTGGCCAATCAACACCAAACTCATCTCTAGACATCCCAGTACTTAGATTTACCTTGTACCATTTTCATTTTTGGAACTCAGGCCAGTTGAATTAGTCATGTTTAAAATAGTCTAGTATAATCACACACGCGCACGCACACACACACACACACAGACATGAATGTAAATAAAACGGGAGAAATCTGAATAAGGTTGGTGGACTCTGTCAGTGTCAGTTTTCTTATCAGCATGTTACACCGTAGATGTGCAAGACATCACCATTGGGAGAAACTGGCTGAAGGGTGCATGGGATCTCCCTGTATTGTCTCTTACAATCATATGTGCACCAATTATTTCAAAAAGTTAAAGAGAAGAACCAAGAAAGACCAACAATATATTATATCAGCATTTAGTTTTAAGAAGTATGTGTTCAGTCGCTCAGTCATGTCTGACTCTTTACAACCCCATGAACCGCAGCACACCAGGCCTCCCTGTCCATCACCAACTCCCAGAATCCACCCAGACCCATGTCCATCCAACCATCTCATCCTCTGTCATCTCCTTCTCCTGCCTTCAATCTTTCCCAGCATCAGGATCTTTTCCAGTCAGTCAGCTCTTCACATCAGGTGGCCAAAGTATTGGAGTTTCACCTTCAACATCAGTCCTTCCAATGAACACCCAGGACTGATCTCCTTTAGGATGGACTGGCTGGATCTCTTTGCAGTCCAAGGGACTGTCAGTATCAATTCTTTGGCGCTCAGCTTTCTTTATACTCCAACTCTCACATCCATATGTGACTACTGGAAAAACCATAGCTTTGATGAGACGGACCTTTGTTGGCAAAGTAATGTCTCTGCTTTTTAATATGCTGTCTTGGTTGGTCAAAACTTTCCTTCCAAGGAGTAAGCGTCTTTTAATTTCATGGCTGCAGTCACCATCTGCAGTCATTTTAGAGGCCCCCCAAATAAGGTCACCCACTGTTTCCCCACCTATTTGTCATGAAATGATGGGACTGGATGCCATGATCTTAGTTTTCTGAATGTTTAGCTTTAAGCCAACTTTTTCACTCTCCTCTTTCACTTTCATCAAGAGGCTCTCTAGTTCCTTTTCACTTTCTGCCATAAGGGTGGTGTCATCTGCATATCTGAGGTGACTGATATTTCTCCGGGCAATCTTGATTCCAGCTTGTACTTTATCCAACCCAGCGTTTCACATGATGTACTCTGCATATACGTTAAATAAGCAGGGTGACAATATTCCGCCTTGACGTACTCCTTTCCCTATTTGGAACCAGTGTGTTGTTCCATGTCCAGTTCTAGCTGTTGCTTCCTGACCTGCATACAGGTTTCTCAAGAAGCAGGTCAGGTGGTCTGGTATTCCCATCTCTTGAAGAATTTTCCACAGTACATTGTGATCCACACAGTCAAAGGCTTTGGCATAGTCAATAAAGAAGAAATAGATGTTTTTCTGGAATTCTCTTGCTTTTTCGATGATCCAGAGGATGTTGGCAATTTGATCTCTGGTTCCTCTGCCTTTTCTGAAACCAGCTTGAACATCTGAAAGTTCACAGTTCATGTATCGCTGAAGCCTGGCTTGGAGAATTTTGAGCATTACTTTACTAGTGTGTGAGCTGAGTGCAATTGTGCAGTAGTTTGAGCATTCTTTGGCATTGCCTTTCTTAGGGATTGAAATGAAAAATGACCTTTTCCAGTCCTGTGGCCACTGTTGAGTTTTCCAAATTTGCTGGCCTATTGCGTGCAGCACTTTCACAGCATCATCTCTTAGGATTTGAAATAGTTCAACTGGAATTCCATCACCTGCACTAGCTTTGTTCATAGTGATGCTTCCTAAGGCCCACTTGACTTCACATTCCAGGATGTCTGGCTCTAGGTGAGTGATCACACCATTGTGATTATCTGGGTCGTGAAGATCTTTTTTGTACAGTTCTTCTGTGTATGCTTGCCACCTCTTCTTAATATCTTCAGTTTCTGTTAGGTCCATACCATTTCTGTCCTTTATTGAGCCTATCTTTGCATGAAATGTTCCCTTGGTATCTCTAATTTTCTTGAAGAGATGTCTAGTCTTTCCTTTTCTATTGCTTTCCTCTATTTATTTGCACTGATCACCGAGGAAGGCTTTCTTGTCTCTTTTTGCTATTCTTTGGAACTCTGCATTCAAGTGGGACTATCTTTCCTTTTCTCCTTTGCTTTTCACTTCTCTTATTTTCACAGCTATTTGTAAGGCCTCCTCAGATAGCCATTTTACTTTTTTGCATTTCTTTTTCTTGGGGCTGGTCTTGATCCCTGTCTCCTGTACAATGTCACAAACCTCCATTCATAGTTCATCAGGCACTCCATCTATCAGATCTAGTCCCTTAAATCTATTTCTCACTTCCACTGTATAATCGTAAGGGATTTGATTTAGGTCATACCTGAATAGTCTAGTGGTTTTCTCTACTTTCTTCAATTTAAGTCTGAATTTGGCAATAAGGAGTTCATGATCCGAGCTACGTGTATGCCTTATGTATCTATACATATACAGACTCACCTGCTTACATGTACAAACATAAGAACCATACATACATAAGTCTTTACTTATAGAAATAACATATGTATAGATATACATATGCTATTTCTGTAAGGATAACTAAGAAATCACTAACAGTAACTCATTGGAATAGACCCTGATGCTGGGAAAGATTGAGGGCAGGAGGAGAAGGGGGTGACAGAGGATGAGATGGTTGGACAGTATCATCGACTCAATGGGCATGACCTTGAGCAAACTTCAGGAAATGGTGATGGACAGGGAGGTCTGGCGTGCTGTAGCCCATGGGGTCACAAAGAGTCGGACACAACTGTGCAACCGAAGAACAAACACCGATTGTTTCCGAGGAGGAAACCTAAAGAAACAGAGACAGAATGTCTATTTGCTTTTCAGAGGATAGCCTTCCATGTCTGTTGAATTTTGGCGTTTGGCAGTGCTGTTGGCATTACTCATTTAAAAAAAATAGCTTGAGAATGAGGACAAAAATAGACATTTTGCGTTTTGTAAAAAATGCAAACAGAAACAAACAACATATCTAAGCATACACTGCAAGCCTATCAACCTGCACAGAAAGTCTTAACAGTCACGGCCACACACACAGCAAACGGAAGGAAAGGCGCTTACGGCTGGAGACGCAGTAGGAGAGCCGGCAGTTGATCCTCCGGAAGAGCTGCTTGTTAAGCGGCCAGAGAAGGAGCGTGAAGAGCTGAATGGTGTTGATGAGGAGCCCCGAGGCAATGAAGACGTAGCAGAAGATGAGGTGGCAGAGGAAGTGAGATTTCAGCAAGGCGACCAGGTCCATGCTGGGGACGCGCTCCTCGCCCGGACAGCGAGCACCCACCGCAGAACACGGCCAGCGGGGCGGGGGGCCGGGACTCAGGAAAGCGCCTGAAACACACACCGATGCCAAACGTCAGAAAAAAATGTTACTGCGCTCTCAGAGGCAGGGGGGAAAACACTCTCAGAAGACAAATATACTCTCAAGATTACACTGTACAGGCGTGGATTTCTTTTTTATTTTGCAAACATTTATATAGTGCTCCCTTTACCTCGGGCACAGTTCAACCCTTTAAAAGAATATTGTTGTTGAGTCCCTAAGTCTTGTCCGACTCTGCGATCCCATGGGCTGCGGCCCATCAGGCTTCCCTTTCCTTCACCATCTCCCAGAGCTTGCTCAAATTCATGTCCATTGAGTTGGTGATGCCATCTAACCATCTCATCCTCTATTATCCCCTTCTCCTCCTGCCTTCGATATTTCCCAGCTTCAGTCTTCAAAAGACTAGTTCCTCTGATCATCCTAACAACTGTTAGGCAGGTACTCTTGTTACAGAGAAGGAAATGAGGTCCAGAGAGGTTAAGCAGCAGCGCCCATCACTAAGGAGAAACTGAGGACCAGAGTCTGCATCTCCAGGACCTCCCACCGCCTGCATACTGCCCCCAGAGACTCCCCTTCCCTCCACTCATCTCCAGATCTCAGCCCAAACATCACTTCTCCTGGTGAGACCTCCCTGAATGCACGCCTGCCCTGGGGAGAGTGGGGGCCACTCCTGGGGTGGTGCTGGGGGTGGGGGTGGAGCGGGTGGCACCCCCTGCAGTTACGGTGTTACTAGTTCAACTGTTGGCTTCTGCCCTGGACTGTCCCTTCTCCGGGGCACACAACGATCCTGAAGATCGTCACCGTCTCTCTGGCCCTTGGAACAGTCACTGGCACAGAACCAGAGCTTAATTTTAAAAATACATAGAGAGATATTTCTGGTGGCCCAGGGGGCTTCTCTGATGGCTCAGTTGGTAAAGAATCTGCCTGCAGTGCAGGAGACCCCAGTTTGATTCCTGGGTCAGAACAATCCACTGGAAAAGGGGTAGGCTACCCACTCCAGTATTCTTGGGCTTCCCTGGTGGCTCAGCTGGTAAAGAATCCACCTGCAATGCAGGAGACCTGGGTTTGATCCCCGGGCTGGGAAGATCCCCTGGAGAAGGGAAAGGCTACCCACTCCAGTATTGTGGCCTGGAGAATTCCATACTGTACAGTCTATGGGGTCGCAAAGAGTTGGACATGACTGAGTGACTTTCACTTTCACTGGTGGTCCATTGGTTAAGACTCTGAGCTTCCACTGCAGGGGGAACAGGTTAGATCCCTGGTCAGGGAACTAAGAACCCTTATGCCAAATAGTCAAAAAAAAAAAGGAAAAAAGAAAAATAATTTCTTGAATTGAATAAAAATGAAATACAACATATCAACTTAAAAATTATGAAATATACATATATATATATATATGTATATATATATATGTATATATATATATATATATCTGTGGAATGACTTAATGAAGGTTAACCAGAGATCAACTTTGAGATGTCGGTAAACACAAATAACCAACTGTGAAGGCAAGAGAACCACCCTACCGCACTCCTGATGTGTGCACACACACATACACACATGCACGCCTAAGAGTTCTAAAATTGAACAGAAACTCAAAACATGCACAACAGCCAGACTCACTTTCCTGTCATCAGTCTCCAACCCCTGAAGAGAAAAATGAAATAACTGTTCAGGTAAAGTTATGACCCAACTAGACAGCACATTAAAAAGCAGAGACATTACTTTGCCAACAAAGGTCCATCTAGTCAAGGCTATGGTTTTTCCAGTAGTCATGTATGGATATGAGAGTTGGGCTATAAAGAAAGCTGAGTGCAGAAGAATTGATGCTTCTGAACTGTGGTGTTGGAGAAGACTCTTGAGAGTCCCTTGGACTGCAAGAAGATCCAACCAGTCCATCCTAAGGGGAATCAGTCCTGAGTGTTCATTGGAAGGACTGGTGCTGAAGCTGAAACTCCAATACTTTGGCCACCTCATGCGAAAAGATGACTCATTTGAAAAGACCCTGATGCTGGGAAAGATTGGGGGCAGAAGGAGAAGTCGACAAAGGATGAGATGGTTGGATGGCATCACCAACTCAATGGACTTGAGTTTGGGTAGACTCCGGGAGTTGGTGATGGACAGGGAGGCCTGTTATGCTCCAATCCATGGAGTCGGAAAGAGTCGGACACGGCTGAGCAACTGAACTGAACTGAACTGAAGCAAATAAAGCCTTTGAGGAACAGCTTAAAGACAGGAGGTTGAAATACTCTGACAGAGAAAAAATAAGCTGAGGACAGCTGAGAACATCACGCACAGCAGACTCGCTCCTCCTGGAACAAGAACATGACTTGCAAACCTCCCCAAGAAGCGCCAAGATTACAGACCGAACTTTCTAACAGTAAGAGCTGGGAGAGCCTGGACTTCATTACGATCTTTATTAATACTCCTCCCCCAAAATCTGTTTGACAGTATCACATATATGATCTCATTTAAGCCTCAGATGAATCCCATGAATGGTATTATCATCCATTTTTTGGAGTAAGAAACTGAGATGCCCCATCGCTTGGGCAATTTGCCTGAAGTTGCCACAGTCAGGAGCTGATCTTCAGATTCAGGTGGACCTCCGAGCTCTTTTGCTTCCAGCACTCCGGGCGGTTTTGATCCTGGGGGAGTGAGGCGGGGGCTTCTCTTAGGCTCAGAACTCCCTTCTGCAGAGCAGCCCAGAAGTGACCCCCGGGGCAAAATCAGCGCCACCTTCAGTGAAATTCACAGTCCCAAACTATGCAAAGTCAGGGCATGGGGCTCACTTCTGGGCCTCCTAGGCTGTGTTTTTTTTTTCTTTAATTTTGGCTGCACTGGGTTGTCACTGCATTGCCCTGATTGCAGCACGTGGAGGCTACTCTCTAGTTGCAGTCCACCGGCTTCTCACTGTGCTGGCTTCTCACGGCAGAGCACGGGCTCTGGGTTGTAGGCTCACTAACTGTAGTGAATGGGCTTGTGCAACCCCAAGACATATGGGATCTTCTCGGGACTGACCCACATCCCCGGCATTGGCAGGCAGATTCTAAACCACTGGACCACCAAGGAAGTCCCTCTGTGCTGGTTTTGAGGACAGTCTTGGGCAGAAGGACAGTTACAAGGTGCTTTGCTGCAAATCATTACCCTTGCTTGGATGATTTGGAAGGCAAGCTCTGATTCCTGTGTGTTTTTGAGAGGAGGGAAATCGAAAGCCCCGTTGGCCTGATTTCCCTGAAGTCAGCTCAGCTCATGTCCGTGTGCCCAGAAGCCCAGCTCTCTGGCAAAAAGCCAGGATCCCGCAAGGGCTGGAAAAGCCCACCTTTCACCTTTTTCAGACAGCACAGCCCCGAGACACCTCCAAGCTGTCAAACTCTTCAGCTGGTTACAATACACCCAGTGACTCTCGAAGGAACAGACATTAAGCTGCCAGTTGCCCCTCAACGCACTTGACTTTCAGGAGCTCGTGAACAAGAGTGATGGATGTTGGTTACCATTTGGCAGCAGCTACTGTTCGAGGCTGAATATCCTCCTGCTTTATTCATTGCCCTTGGATTAGCCTCTAAAAGCTCCCAGACAGCCCGGGCCAGAAGAAGTCTGATTCTGGGACCTAGTGTTTGGAGAGTATTTGACAAATCCTTGGTTTTGTTGATTTAACACTTAAAAATGGAAGCCAACTGACATTGGAAATGTGAGGGATTAAACGCTGCCTTCCTCAGTTTCCAGGCAGAGTAGGCCATTACGAAGAAAAAGTAAGGTTGTTTTTCTTTCTAAAAGTCCAAGGGCCAGCACGCCCTTTAGTAAAATCCTTGCTAGCCCTGCAGGAACCAAGGGGTCTAATGCAATGTCGGTGATGTTTGGGAATTGTGAACAAGGTACGAGGGGGTCACAGACAGACAGACCTTGGATGCTGTGGTTCTGCCCCGATTCCCTTCCTAGGCTGGTGTGGGCTTGGGGTCTGAAGCTCTATCACGCTCTTACTGGTCATGTATCCTCAGGTGAATTAGCTTTTCTGAATCTCAGCTTTTCTCACTACAAAAAACAATAGTAAATTGCACCCAAAATTCCAAGGAGGCTGTTGATTTTTGTGAACTTCAGTTAATTCTCAGATTTATACTCAGGAGCAAAACCCACAGAAGTATTGAAGGAATTTTTATGATGAAGAGTAAGGGAAGTCATGCTATGAGAACTTTTCTGGTGGGCCAGTGGCTAAGACTCCACCTGGAGACAGGTGGACACAGGTCCGACCCCTGGTCTGGGAAGATGCACATGCCACGGAGCAACGAAGCTGGCACAACCACTGAGCCCAAGTGCCCTAGAGCCTGTGCTCCACAGCAGAAGAAGCCACAACGTGACACCCACACACCGCAACAAGAGGGTAAACCCGCGCTCACCGCAACCAGAAACAGCCTGTGCAGCAATAAAGACCCAGCACGGCCAAAAGTACAAAGTAAATACAGAAATAAGATTATTACTATTAAAAAAAGAAGTGCTGTTTGTAAAACAATTTAATTGACTTTAGCCCTCAGTTCAGTTCAGTCACTCAGTTGTGTCCGACTCTGCGACCCCATGACTCACAGCACACCAGGCCTCCCTGTCCATCACCAACTCCCGGAGTTTACTCAAACCCATGTCCATCAAGTTGGTGATGCCATCCAGCTATCTCATCCCCTGTCGTCCCCTTCTCCTCCTGCCCCCAATCCCTCCCAGCATCAGGGTCTTTTCCAATGAGTCAACTCTTCACATGAGGTGGCCAAAGTATTCAGCTTCAGCATCAGTCCTTCCAATGAACACCCAGGACTGATCTCCTTTAGGATGGACTGGTTGGATCTCCTTGCAGTCCAAGGGACCCTCAGAGTCTTCTCCAACATCACAGTTCAAAAGCATCAATTCTTTGGCGCTCAGCTTTCTTCACTGTCCAACTCTCACATCCATGCATGACCACTGGAAAAACCATAGCCTTTAGTGCTCATTAATAAAGGGATTCCCTGGTGGCTCAGATGGTAAAGCGTCTGCCTGCAATGTGGGAGGCCCGGGTTTGATCCCTGGGTTGGGAAGATCCCCTGGAGAAGGAAATGGCAACCCACTCCAGTACTCTTTCCTAGAAAATTCCATGGATGGAGGAGCCTAGCGGGCTACAGTCCATGGGGCTGCAAAGAGTCAGACATAACTGAGTGACTTCACTTTCATTAATAAAGAGAGACAAGGCTAAATTACTTGGGCGGGGGGTGGGGGGGTGAATATGTGTTGTATGTCTTAAACTTATTCCAGTTTGAAACTGGAGGCAGGGGGACCCTCCTATCCTTCTTCACTAAAGGCGCGCTTTCTATCTGCTGTAATTTGCCAATTTAGTGGCATGCTGAGGATGGCAAAGAATCTGCCCGCAATGCAGGAGACCCAGGTTCCATCCCTGGGTCAGGAAGATCCCTTGGAGAAAGGAATGGCAACCCACTCCAGAATTCTTGCCTGGAAATTTTCATGGACAGAGAAGCCTGGCGGACTACATTCCTGGGGTTGCAGAGAGTCAGAGACACGCAGAGCAACAGTTGAGAATGGATGGTATAAAGATCTGACCCGTGATGAAAACAGGTAAAGAGAAAGCATTTTAAAGCTCTTCACCATTTCCCCTGATTTCCAGTGAAAGGGTTATGGATGGTTTCTCTTTTCTTCCTGGTGTTTGTTGTTCTTTTCTACCATGAGATCCTCCCCCTTCCGGAGCACAGAGCCCGATGGATGCATTTCCCAGCATCCCTTCTGATGATTAGATGCAGCCAGAGAACAGAGCTCCCAGGGTGATGGAGCTGGTACCTGCCGGCAAGAGGAAGGACTACAGGGTGGGCTCGCCCACCAGGTGAGTGGAAAGGTGGAAATCCAACCCATCAACCAGAGAAGTTCTGGAACATGCAGGCAATCTGAGACCACCCGGACTCCAAGCATTGTTATGGTGAGGGTGCTAGATTTGAAGGATCTTTGCAGGAACATTTGAATCAGGCAGCTCTGGCCAAAAACCCGGGCTCAGCCACCTTCTAGCTCCATCTGCTACTGAACTTCTACCGCCCCCGGCTTCCTCCTCTGTGAAATCCGAACAATATCTCCAACACGACGTTGCCGTAAAGCTCAAGTATAAGAAAGCCTGGGAGCCTGGGAGCCGTTAACTACTGAAGTCCACACACCTTAGAGTCTGTGCTCCTCAACAAGAGAAGACATTGCAGTGAGAAGCCTGAGCTCCGCAACAAGAGAAGCCCCCACTCGCCGCAACTAGAGAAAGCCTGCACAAAGCAACGAAGACCCAGTGCAGCCAAAAATGCATTAAAAAAATAAATAATTGAAAAAAAAAAAGAAGCAAGGAGGGAGCAACTAAGATGTACTGCTTTGGCATCCTTCGGAAAGCCAAAGATATAAATCGGTTTTCCTTCTCACTCCGTATCTAGAGCCTGATGTTTCCTTTCATTTACCACGAAGTATGTTAGAACGTTTCCTCCCCCGTTCATTTTCACCCTAACCTGTCCTTTACTGCTAATGACTCTGAAATGGGGACTGACCCACTCACCAAAACTACCCTCTTAACTAGGCAGAGTCTTGGCACAGCATGGGCATGACGAAGTGGATTTCAGAATAAGGAGAAGTGCCAGCCAGCAGGATGCTTTCATTAGCCTGGTGTTTCCCACACAGATTTCCACCCTGAAACTGTACAGTGCAGAGAAGCGGGTATGCAAACACGGCAAAGCTTTGCTTCCTGGGACTCCTGCAGGGCGAGCGTGGGAACACACACAGCGTCATGTGCTGCCTGCCCGCCATCCGTGGAAGAACCTGCAAAAGCAGCTCAAAACCTCGCCACCAGAGAACTCAAGCTGCATCCTTCTCTAAAGATGCGGACCAAGCTTCCGTGTAAAACGTCCAGTTTGACAATGAATAGGAGGACTTGAGTTAAAATCTAGTTAAGATTTAAGTCTCTGCCCTGGTCAACATTCTGCAACCATTAAATAAGCATGAACTCAGACACACTCAGGAAGAGACTGAACTGGAAACAGGATGAACTCTCTCACTAGCTTGTTTTTAAAGAGGTTGTTTGGCTGTTTTGTACCTGTACATGACAAAACTAAACCAGGTCAGGGTTTCTAAAGAAGCCAAAGCTTCCTTCCAAAGAAATCACTCCAAGTGGAATCGCTGTGATGCTCGTGATCAATTTAGTGTCTTCACTGAAATCTTAACCCTTTATTTAGGCTCTTTTGATCCCAAACACCAGAACTCTGTTCACAAAATAGAAAAGAAACAGAAGAAATGCTAATTTAAACAATACTATTTTTTATATTCCAAACTAAAATGAGTAATATACCATTTTAAATGCGACGAGGTAAATAAATCAGGACCCATTCTCGGTGTGAGAACAACCACTGCAGCTTTCAGAAAGTGATGCAACATACATAGAATGATCTCAGCATCTTCACCAAGCTTTGATGTCATAAACCAACCTTTGACAACCTCTCTCAAGGATAAAATTAGCTTTCAGAAAATTCTCTCTGCACCAAGATATTCAACCAGTGTTATTTAGAAGGACCCAAAATTAGAAACCACTTACATTTCTGACAGGAGGAAACAATCAAGTGAATTATGGGAAACCCACACAATCAAATAGACAACGTTGCAGTATAATAGGTTTGTAGTAAGACGGAGAAGAGGGCGGCAGAGGATGAGACAGCCGGAGGGCATCACCGATGCAATGGACATGAACTTGGGCACACTTCAGGAGATGGGGAGGGACAAGGAGGTCTGGAGTGCTGCAGTCCATGGGGTCACAAAGAACCGGGCTCGACTGGGCGACTGAAGAACAACATGGATACATCTCTGTTATGATATTAAGAGATAAAGGTCACCAAGTTATATACAGACAGAATAGTCACAACTCTAAAAAGACACTGTTAGTCACTCAGTTGTGTCCGACGCTTTGTGACCCCATGGAACATAGCCCGCCAGGTTCCTCTGTCCGTGGGATTCTCCAGGCAAGAATACTGGAGTGGGTAGCCATTCCCTTCTTCAGAGGATCTTCCCAACTCAGGGATCGAACCCGCATCTCCTGCGTTACAGGCAGATTCTTGACCGCCTGAGTCACTGGGGAAGGTACCTAAAAATACCAGCTGTTATCTCTGTGGGTATGTTCCTGAACCAGGACTTGGGGTCTGGAAGGCAGAAAATATCCAGGGACAGGGTGCCCTGCAGGAAAGGGGTGCAGGTTCTGACCCAGGCGAGGTGAGGGGTAGGGTGTTCCCGTCATCCAGTTTTCAGATCACGAGTCCTACTTTAGGTTAAATACATTTAGCAAAAATCTCCAAGAGGGAGCAACTGACTTGTGGCAGCCTGAGGCAGCCACTCGGCACTTCCTCCTGAGAAACAAGGATACATTTAGTTTTTGGATTCCTGGGAGTTACACTGGCCCACGGCCCAAAACAAAACCGAAGAGAAAGTGTTCTGCCCTGAATCCAACTGCCTCGGGGACCATCTCTAACTAAAATATTCCTCAATTTAAAAATGATCACTGTCTAATGGGCTGGCAGAAGCCTCTATAAAATTAGCTTATTTAAAATTTGATGGATCAGTCCTTTGTCTAATATTCCCGTACTCTCCATGAAGTCCATTAAAACAAACCAAACTCCAGAGAAGTCATAAATCATACTCAACTTTTTCATTACATCCGATAATAAATAACCCTCAGTCTCTTTCCAGAATCTAATTTTAGGATAATAAAAACATAAGTCTGCAGAAAACTGAAGTTTCTAAGTTTAATAGTTATTTCTGAGCAGCTTATAAGAGAAAAACAAATTCTAAAGAGTTTTAACTATAATCCAAGGAAACCAGGGCTCAGCTAAACCCAGATGAGTAACCGAGGTAACTTTTTCTGTCATGAGAAAAAGCAAAGATAAAAGGAATTAAATGAAGTATTCTCTAAGGCCTTTTGTAGCCCTGGCATCTACAAGACTGAAACATCTGGAGTGAAATTTCAGGCCTCCTGAACGGTAACCAGGGCAGCAGAGTAAGTCTACTGAATGTTTTACACACACATTATCTCAGTAACTGTCACCAAAACCCACTCTGGAAGGCACTGTTATCTCCATTTTACAGATAAGGAAGCTGAGTTTTAGTGAGACTAGTGAAAGACACTGTTAGTCGCTCAGTCGTGTCCTACTCTTTGTGACTGTGGACTATAGCCCACCAGGCTCCTCTGTCCATGGAATTCTCCAGGCAAGAATATGGAGTGGGTAGCTATTCCCTTCTCTAGGGGATCTTCCCGACTCAGGGATTGCACCCTGGTCCCCTGCTTTGTAAGCAGATTCCTTACCATCTGAGCCACACACAGTAAGACTAGGTAATGTGCAAAGGTCAAACAGGGAGTAAATGTCTAAAACCCCAGCCCAGGCTAGGCTGCTTTTAACACAGAAGTCCGAGGCAGCTGCACTGCACAAGCACTTGGCCTTATTTCATGAGCCTGGTTCCTTGTTTCAGCTCCTGGTCGCTGGGCTGGTCAGGAGTCTGAGTCACTGCCACCCCAGTCAGTGCTGCAGAGCCTCCGGTCATGCCTTCCCTCCAGGGGGAATGCCTGCCGTCTCCAAACCCCATCTGGCTCTCCCGCTGTTCCTGGGAGCCAAGAGCTCTGACACCGCGGCGTTGGGGCAGCCAAGCGGGCTGGTGCCCAGATGCATCTCCAACAACCGAGAGCATGTGAACCACTTTATGAGACATTCAGTCTAAAACACAGTTCTAAATGATGTTCAATACCTGGAAGTTCAATGCATGAACTATTTTATAAGATACTCAGTCTAAAACACATTTCTAAATGATGTTCAATCCCTGGAAGTTCCCAAAAAACGTGTATGAAGTCCTGATACAACTCTCATATCACGAAACCCAAAACTGAAACGAGATGAGGAAAAGTAATCTTCCAAGTGGGGAAACAGCCACATTTCTGCTTTGAGTCTATGCCAATCAATCATGAAATCTTTTCAAAAATGGAGGCTGAATGGAGACCCTTGTGATCTTCACACCCGTCTTGCTGCCACATGGCGTGCCTATCCACTCAGTCACATACCTGTGAAGGCGGAAAATGTATGGAGGCCGAAGAAGAGAAAGGCTGGGGAGATGGCCAGCAACCAGCTCTGGGCCCACGGGAGCGGGTGTGAGGTACGTGCATCACCAGTTGGCACCAGACACAAAAACGAGAGCTTTGTTCAGTTTAGAAACCACCTCCTTCTGAGTCCTCCCGTCACCACGGCAACGTGGTCAGGACAGCGGTCTCACCACACTGCCCACCTCTTTCCCTCCTACTCCGGCCGGGACAGAGCCGTGGGGCCAAGGCGCCCAGCCCAAGAGGGACCCTCGGCAGGCAGCCGCGGGTGTCGACTCCATCCACCCGCTCTGAGACCTTGGGAAACAAACTCGGCACATCTGAGCCTCAGTTTCTGCATCTGTTTAATGGAGGCGATAATCCCACCTCCGGGATCGAGGAGATGCAACAGCCGGCTCAGGCCGCCGGAGGGTGCTTCTGGGCACCTGTGTCCTCTCTGCAACCAGGGTACCGGTCACATGCGCCCTCCTTCAGCCCCTTCTGTCCCCCAGCCCCAAACCAGCTACCATCTTTTCTTACTAAACTTTCTGCTTGCGACTCTCACGAGTCATTCCTTTTCCTGGTTTTCACGAGATTTTCCACATCTGAACTTCTCTTTCAGACACCCACACCATCTGGAATGACTGAGCCAAAAGTGGACGTGTACGACCCCACCGAAGTCCATTCACAAGTTTTAACGAAGTTATTGTGTCTCTGTTCCTCAACAAAAGAAGGTAGTTTCAGAGCCATCACTTCTGAGGCTCTCATCCTGATGATGGATGCGTGCTAACTTGCTTCAGTCACGTCCTTCTCTTTGCGACCCTCTGGTCTGTAGCCCACCAGGCTCCTCTGTCCATGGGATTCTCCAGGAAAGAATACCAGGGTGGGTTGCCACGCCCTGCTCCAGGGGATCTACCCTACCCAGAGATGGCACCCGCGTCTCTCGTGTCGCCTGCATTGGCAGGCGGGTTCTGTAGCCCCCATCCCACACGGGAAGCCCACAATGATGGGTAACACCTGTCAGTTCCCATAGATTGAATTAAAGAAATGAGTTGAGCAAAACAGTATGGAGGCTCCTCAAAAAACTAAAGGTAGAGTTGCTATCTGATCCAGCAATCCCACTCCTGGGCATGTAACCAGAGAAAACTACAATTTGAAAAGATAAGTGCAGCCCTCTGTTCACAGCAGCACTCTTCACAAAAGCAACTACCTAACGTCTGTCAACAGATGATGGCTAGAGATATGTACACAAATACAATGGGAACACAAGACCGGGAGCTGACTGTGGCTCAGATCATGAACTCCTTATGGCCAACTTCAGACTTACATTGGAGAAGGTAGGGAAAACCACTAGACCATTCAGGTATGACCTAAATCAAATCCCTTATGATTACATAGTGGAAGTGACAAATAGATTCAAGGGATTAGATCTGATAGACACAGGGTCTGAAGAACTATGGTCAGAGGTTCGTAACATTGTTCAGGAGGTGGCGATCAAAACCATCCCCAAGAAAAAGGAAGGAAAAATGGTTGTCTGAGGAAGCCTTACAAATAGCTGAAAAAAGAATAGAAGCAAATGGCAAAGAATAAAAGGATAGATATATCCATCTGAATGCAGAGTTTCAAAGAATAGCAAGGAGAGATAAGAAAGCCTTCCTCAGTGATCAGTGCAAAGAAGCAGTGGGAAACAACAGAATGGGAAAGACTAGAGATCTCTTCAAGAAAATTGAAGATACCAAGGGTATATTTCATGCAAAGATGGGCTCAGTAAAGGACAGAAATGGTATGGACCAAACAGAAGCAGAAGATATCAAGAAGAGGTGGCAAGAAGTCACAGAAGAACTGTACATAAAGATCCTAATTACCCAGATAACCACAATGGTGTGATCACTTACCTAGACCCAGACATCCTGAAGTGTGAAGTCAACTGGCCCTTAGGAAGCATCACTACAAACAAACCTAGTGGAGGTGATGGAATTCCAGCTAAGCTATTTCAAATCCTAAACAATGATGCTGTGAAAGTGCTGCACTCAATATACCAGCAAATTTGGAAAATTCAGCAGTGGCCACAGGATTGGAAAAGGTCAGTTTTCATTCCAATCCCAAAGAAAGGCAATGTCAAAGAATGTTCAAACCACCTCACAATTGCACTTGTCTCACACACTAGCAAAGTAATGCTCAAAATTCTCCAAGCCAGCCTTCAACAGTATGTGAACCAAGAACTTCCAGATGTTCAAGCTGAATTTAGAAAAGGGAGAGGAACCAGAGATTAAATTGCCAACATCCACTGGCTCATTGAAAAAGCAAGAGAGTTCCAGAAAAAAAAATCTACTTCTGCTTTATTGACTGCGTCAAAGCCTTTGACTGTGTGGATCATTCTTAAAGAGATGGGAATACCAGACCACCTTACCTGCCTCCTGAGAAATCCGTATGCAGGTCAAGAAGCAACAATTAGAACCGGACATGGAACAATGGACTGGTTCCAAACTGGGAAAGGAGTACGTCAAGGCTGTATATTGTCACCCTGTTTATTTAACTTATATGCAGAGTAAGTACATCATCCAAAATGCTAGGCTGGATAAAGCACAGCTGGAATCATGATTGCTGGGAGAAATGTCAATAACCTCAGATATTCAGATGACACCACCCTTATGGCAGAAGGTGAAAGAAGAGAGTGAAAAAGCTGGCTTAAAACTCAATATTCAAAAAACTAAGATCATGGCATCCGGTCCCATCACTTCATGGCAAACAGATGGGAAACAATGGAAACAGTGACAGACTTTATTTTCTTGGGCTGTAAAATCACTGCAGATGGTGACTGCAGCCATGAAATCAAAAGATGCTTGCTCCTTGGAAGAAAAGCTATGACCAACCTAGACAGCATACTGAAAAGCAGAGACATTACTTTGCCAACAAAGGGCCATCTAGTCAAAGCTATGGTCTTTCTAGCAGTCATGTATGGATGTGAGAGTTGGACCATAAAAATAGCTGAGGACCAAAGAAATGATGCTTCTGAACTGTGGTGTTGAAGACTCTTGAGAGTCCCTTGGACTGCAAGGAGATCCAACCAGTCCATCCTGAGGGAGATCAGTCCTGGTGTTCATTGGAAGGACTGATCCTGTAGCTCAAACATTTGGCCACCCGATGTGAAGAACTGACTCATTAGACAAGACCCTGATGCTAGGAAAGATTGAAGGCAGGAGGAAAAGGGGATGACAAAGGATGAGATGGTTGGATGGCATCACCGACTCAATGGACATGAGGTGCAAGCCTCGGGAGTTGGTGAAGGACAGGGAGGCCTGGTGTGCTGCAGTCCATGGGGTCACAAAGAGTCAGACGTGACTGAGTAACTGAACTGAACTGATATAAAGGAATACTACTCAGCCATAAAAAGGAATGAAATAATGCCATTTGTAACAACATGGTTGTACCTGGAGATTATCATACCAAGTGAAGTCAGAAAGGGAAAGACAAATACCAGATGCTATCACTTGTGTGTGAATATAAAATGTGACACAAATGAACTTACCTGGGAAGCAGAAACAGACTCACATAGAGAACAGCCTTGTGTTTGCCAAGGGGGCCAGGAGGAGAGAGGGGCTAGGGAAGGGACGGACTGGGAGTTGGGGGTTAGCAGATGCAAACTGTCTTGCATGGGGTGGGTAAACAACAAGGTCCTCCTGTATAGCACAGGCAACTAGATTCAATATCCTGTGATAAACCAAAATGGAGAAGAACACAAAAAAGAACGTGTGTATCTGTATAACTGAGTCACTTCACTCTGCAGTAGAAACTAACGCAGCATTGTGAATCAACTATACTGCCATAAAATAAACTGAAAAGAAATGAGTTGAACACACAGTAAAGATGAACCTTTTTCTAACCTCGTGGAGGAGAAATAAAAACTGGCATTGACAAGACCCAGACCCTCATGACTTTGGTGCCCTGTGAATAAACCAGTTATTTCCCTGACCTCAGAAAGCCTTACAATAAAGAGCTGAGGACACAGCTCTGGCCAGATCAGATGGGCTGTGTAAAGGATAAGCGGATACAAGCTATGTCTGCCTCGCCAAGGGAGCAGACGGGGGTGCGCAGACTTCTGAGCAATGTGAACCTGGAGCTGGTTACTACTGCAGACAGACACGTGCCTGGGTCCCCAGCACATCATAGCACCTGCATTTTTTTTTTTCATAAAAGCTGCTCTTCAATATTTCAAAATAAACTGAAAAGCAATAAAAATAAAAGCCTTTGAAATTAAAGACTTGTGAGACTTCCCTGGTGGTCCACTGGCTAAGACTTCAGGCTCCCAATGCTGGGGGCCCAGGTTCGATTCTGGTCTAGGAACTAGATCCCACGTGCCAGAACTTAAAGATGCCTCATGCCATAACTAAGGCCCAGTGCAGCCAAATAAATTAATCAGTAAAAATATTTTTAAAAATAAAAATTAAATAAAGGCTTACAGAAAATTCAAAGCTTTGTTGGAAACTTCCTTACACTTATAATTTTCATGTTCAATTCCCACTGCAGGAAGGGCTACAACTTTAAACTTTCCAGTACTGAGGAGCTCTAACCTTTAAGCCTGCCCCCATATGGACACACAACCACACATGGTCTGTGGATGGCCAGGTCAGGACACGGTGGGGATGCCATGAAACAGAGGCAACCAAACACAGCCTCTGGTATCATTTTCCAGGAAAGATGAGAAGATGGCCCAAATCTCTCCACTCCTTCTGGCCTAGCCCACCTGGTCTGTCTGGGTCACCAGCTCCATCACGCACAGGGTGAAACACTGCCCATGGGCACATGAGCAGGGCTTGTTACCAGCAGAGGTCCCCAGCCTCAGACACATGGCCAAACTGCCAGCTGTAGGGAAACCCCAAGCACCAGAGATAGGCCATCTCAGAAGGCCAAGCAGATGTGACGTGACAGTAGCCAAAGCTTGAAGACCAGGTCACAAGACCACGTGGGCATGGGATGCTATAGTGCAGTCGCTAAGTCGTGTCTGACTCATGGGACCCCATGGACTGTAACCCACCAGGCTCCTCCGTCCATGGGATTCTCCAGGCAAGAATACTGGAGTGGGGTGCCATTTCCTTCTCCAGGGGAATCTTCCTGACCCAGGGATGAAACCCGCGTCTCCTGCGTTGCAGGTGGACTCTTGGCTGCTGAACCACCAGGAAAGCCCATGGGAAGCGATGCACAGCCGCTAAAGCTCTAAATGCAAGTCAAGGGGCATTGAATGTCCGAGAAGCTACTCTGCACTGGGACGTGACAACTGGACCAGGGAACCCAGAAATGACGACTCTTCTAGTGGTTGAAGCAATAAAAGCAGAAGAGGAGGCAGCAGGATTGAGCTGGGGGCTGAGTCTGACACTCGAGCATCTATCTTTGTGTCTGTATCACCTCGGTGACCGGCCTCTAGAAATCTCAGCTCCCTCCTCTGTTAACGGGAGAATCTGGCAGACGCAGTGAGCCCACACGGCGGGTGGGAGACTTCAAAGACATAAGGACGGGCAAGGGCTCTCCTGGGGGTGCTTAGGTGCCTGCAGCATGCTCGATTTTATGGCTCGGAAAACGGGAAATGGGGCCACTGGGCCAGACACCCTGCACTGGAACGCTTCTGATTTATGGAAGTCCACACCGGTCCTTCAGAGAAGGCAATGGCACCCCACTCCAGTACTCTTGCCTAGAAAATCCCATGGACGGAGGAGCCTGGTAGGCTGCAGTCCATGGGGTCCCGAAGAGTCAGACACGACTGAGCAACTTCACTTTCCCTTTTCACTTTCATGCATTGGAGAAGGCAATGGCACCCCACTCCAGTGTTCTTGCCTGGAGAATCCCAGGGACGGCAGAGCCTGGTGGGCTGCCGTCTATGGGGTCGCACAGAGTCGGACACGGCTGGAGCGACTCAGCAGCAGCAGCAGCGGCCTGGGTCCTTACCCATTTATGGGTCCTTACCAGGGAGTAGGGTGGGAGGAAGCACCCTGCTGCCTCTGTCGTGATCAGCAGAGCTCTTTGCAGGTGGGGCCTCAGAAGAGCTAACTTGAGGGAGGGATGACCACAAAAAGAAAGAAAAAGAAAGGAATCCTGGCTTCTTTCTCTTCTGCATCACAGACACTAGCAAACGGGCTCTTTCTCTCGGGGGGTCCGAGAGGGACCTCAGAAGGCTCATTAAGCACACTTGACCCTCGAGTTCTTGGAGACGGTGCTGTTGACCACCCTCATGCTCTGGTAAGGAGGGTGGGGCGGTGGGTGATTGATGGTAAGGCTGGATTTTAATCTTTCATTTCTCTGATTTTCATAAAGGGATGTCAATGAGCCCAGGCAATTCCTCTGACTTGATTCATGCATAATGGACCCGAAGTGAGACTTGCTAGAAAACAAAGGCACTTAGATGCTTTCCTGACATGAATCATTTATTGAAGTCAGAACTGCTGGCTGTGAGCGCCCAAAATAAGTTGACTTACAGTATCCTTGTTTCTCGATAGATCTGAAATATGACCACACAATATTGAAGTACTCAGCGGTGAACAATGCTTTCAGGGTCATTATGGACTGGCTATTCCTCGAAAAATTTCATTAATAACAGCAGTGATAGAATGCAGAGCAGGGCCCTGTCTCTCTCCTCTTTTTCTATGTTCCTGAGTCACAATGTTCAGGAGCAGAGGATGCCTGGGGAAAGCAGTAACTTTCTTCCCAATGTCTGTTAAGCAGCATCTGGACAGGTTTTCTGGGATTCAGGCAAGCATTCATTCATCCATTAACAACTTAATTCATTCATGAGATCATCTGTCCACCAAGCTATCCATTCATCCATACATCAAAACTTCACTGCTTCAGATTTATTGTTATGGCTTTGTTTACATCGCTGCATTAGACTTCTGAAAGCAAGCACAGCAGACACTTACAGAGCCCTGCTCCATGTTTTATGTGGGTCAGTATCATGGTGACTGCAGCCATGAAATTAAAAGACGCTTGCTCCTTGGAAGAAAAGCTATGACCAACCTAGACAGCATGTTAAAAAGCAAAGGCATTACTTTGCCAACAAAGGTCCGTCTAGTCAAAGCTGTGGTTTTTCCAGTAGTCATGTATGGATGTGAGAGTTGGACTATAAAGAAAGCTGAGCACCAAAGAATTGATGATTTTGAACTGCAGAGTTGGAGGAGACTCTTGAGAGTCCCTTGGACTGCAAGGAGATCAAACCAGTCCATCCTAAAGGAAATCAACCCTGAATATTCATTTGAAGGACTGATGCTGAAGCTGAAACTCCAATCCTTTGGCCACCTGATGTGAAGAACTGACTCAATGAAAAAGACCCTGATGCTGGGAAAGACTGAAGGCAGGAGGAGAAGGGGATATCAGAGGATGAGATGGTTGGATGGCATCACTGACTCGATGGACATGAGTAGGCTCTAGGAATTGGTGATGGACAAGGAGGCCTGGTGTGCTGCAGTCCATGGGGTCGCAAAGAGTCAGACACGACTGAGCAACTGAACTGGCTGACTGATCAGGTTAAACAAACTCAAGAACTTACTGAGTAATTATTTCCAGGGACTGGGATGAATCCCCACTCTTACACTTCTTACCAAATAAATAGATGCTTAGTAGATGTTGGTTCAACCAAAATCTCTAGACGACCTAATATAATTTAGTCTCCATATCAATAACCCTGAATTGTCAAAACAAAATGTACCAAAGGATAGCAGGAACTGGGAAAGTCCTTTGTTCTTTCCTATTACCATAAGAATAGAGCAGATGACCCAACAATTTATTCTCCCTACCAAAGTCATGCAGATAAACCCACAGAATTTCTTTCTAAACCATTAAATCCTGTAACCAAGCATATAATCCTCTTCTTCTAAAACACTGAAATTGCATGAAGCAATGTACCAAACTGACATGAAAATAACGAAAATGAAAGCAAATTACTTACTTAAACCCCAGTAGGGGAGTTCAGATGTTGGCTGAGGAAGAGTTGAGTTTTTTTAAACAAAGAATCTTCTATTAAAATAAAATCTGGTAAAAGTAAGGGAAATTACTCTCACTGAGTCAGCCACTTAAACCAAGAAATTTTTTAAAGGCAATTTCTCCCATTATAACAGTAATTCACATTCATTATAAAAAATCTGTAGTTCTAAAATGTAAAAACTTTACCACCTATAACAGCTATTGACATTTTGGGTTTCCTTTCTTCTAGTCCTTGGTGAATGCACTGGCTTTTTTTTTTTTCTCTGCTAGATAAAACCATTGCAGAGGCTTTTAGTTTTTAAATATAGCTGAGGTCTTAACATTAAATCAATTTTAAATGCCCTTTTATTAACCTTCAATGAGATCATTTTCAATTTCCTTATCACAATACAAATAATCTAATAGCTACACTGGGCATATCATAATTGTTAATTTATCACCTCATTGTTTTATTTACTGTTCTTTTGTCTTTTTATTAGTAAGTAACAAAGAAAGCTGAGCGTCAAAGAATTGATGCTTTTGAACGGTGTTGGAGAAGACTCTTGAGAGTCCCTTGGACTGCAAGGAGATCCAACCAGTCAATCCTCAAAAAAATCAGTCCTGAGTATTCATTGGAAGGACTGATGCTGAAGCTGAAGCACCAATACTTTGACCACCTGATGCAAAGAACTGACTCATTGGAAAAGACCCTGATGCTGGGCAAGATTGAAGGAGGGAGAAGAAGGGGCTGACAGAGGATGAGATGGTTGGATGGCATCACGGATTCAATGGACTTGCGTTTGAGTAAACTCCGGGAGCTGGTGGTGGACCCGGAAGTCTGCCATGCTGCAGTCCATGGGGTCACAAAGAGTCGGACACGACTGAGTGACAGAACTGAACTGAACTGAACATAACAATTATTTAATGGCAAGTCCAGTTATAAAGTTTTTTTTTCCCCTGAATTATGGATAGATTCTTTAGAATAAATTCCTAGACAGAGGATTTCTGGGCTCAAGGAACAAACACCTTAAGGCATCTGGTGAATTTTGCCAAATTGATTTCCAAAAAGTTTATAGCTATTTATGCTCTTACCAGCAATTTACAAAAGTACCCATTCAACCACGTTTGTCAACAATAAGAATTCTCATTTAAGAGCAACAAAAACCAGACTAACATTTTGCACTTTAAAAGTTGTGTCTCACTGTTTTAACATGTATTTTGGGGGCTGCAAGTGAAGTGGATTTTTTGTTCATTTATCTCTTGCACGTTGCCTTGCACGAGCTTGTCATATATTAAACAGAACACACATCTCACCCCTTTCACTTAGTCACCAATTTTCCAGTCCAAAAGGTCGAAGGTCGAAGGTCAAAGCATTTCGCTCAGTCACATCTGACTCTGAGACCCCATGCTCTGTAGCCCACCAGGCTCCTTTGTCCATGGAGTTCTCCAGGCAAGAATACTGGAGCGGTTGCCATTCCCTTCTCCAGGGGATCTTCTCAACCCAGGGACTGAACCGGAGTCTCCTGCACTGCAGACAGACTCTTTACCATCTGCGCCACCAGGGAAGCCCTGTATTTTTGGCTTATTAGAGCCTTAAATTATTACGGAGTAAGAACTGTGATTTCTTTCAGAAAGTTTAAGCTTAGAAAAGCCTTCCTTCCACCCTTAATTTTTGTCCTGCAGAAAACGGATACACATTTGCTTGTTTCACCTCATTTTTCCATGATTAATTTTATATATTTTTAACTCTTAGACCTGACATTTATTTTTGGCTATGATGCTCCATGAGAATCTAAATGGGCTTATTTTCAAATATTTAGTGAGCTGTATCCAAGGCATTTACTGAAAGATCCTTCCCTCCTTCATTAATTCATACTGCAATTTCACACATTAAATACCAATAAACAGAAAAAATGAACCGTAGGGATTAATACACTAACTGCTCATTTAACAGCTCAGACACTGGCAGTGACCAGCCCCACCCCTCGGGCAAGAGGGACAAAGTTCTGAGCGTTCTTCCTCCCCTTGTGGCTTGCGTTCCTGCCCACCTAACTTTTCCTCCCTTCGTTGAACTTATCGCTTAGTCGCTCAGTCTTGTCCAACTCTTTGTGGGTACATGAACTGTAGCCCACCAGGCTCTTCTGTCCAAGGGATTTCCCAGGTAAGACTACTGGAGTGGGTTGCAATTTCCATCACTTCATCTCTTAGAGACAGTAAAATATTACGTTGCACAACAGATCAGACTTCCCCGAGCACTGGCTAAATATCTGTAGGAAATCAGGAAGCCGGACCTTAGAACTCCGTTCACACCAATGTAATCTCAGATGGGAATGAGAGAAACCAAGGTGGATGTGGAAGCCACTTCCTGGGCTATACTCTTCCCATTCAAAGACCAGAATGATTCTCGATACTTCTAAGGAGACAACTGGCTCTGATGCTGTACCAGTCTACCTGGGGGAGGGTTTCTGCAGGAGAAAAAAAGAAAAGCAGACAGGAAAAGTAGTACTTCGGAGTTTTAAAAGGGGTTCCTTACCAACAAGTGATTAGGGAATGGACGTCAGAGCCGGGCAGGGAGCTTAGGCTGTCTTCATTGTGCATCTTGGGGCTTCCCTGGTGGCTCAGATGGTAAAGAATCTGCCTGCAAAGCGGGAGACCCAGGTTCGATCCTTAGGTAGGGAAGATGCCCTGGAGGAGGAAGTGGCAACTCACTCCAGTATCCTTGCCTGGAGAATCCCATGGGCAAAAGAGCCTGGGGGAACAGTCCATGAGGTCACAAAGAGTCAGACACGATGAGTGACTTAGCACTTCACTTTCATGGTGCATCTTAGGAACCCAGAGCAAGAATTCCACAAGAAAACAGAAACAGATTCACAGACGGAGAAGGACGTTATGGTTGCCCAAGGGCAGGATGGACAAAGGGATAGTTAGGGAGTTTGGGATGGACGTGTACACACGGCTATATTTAAAATGGATCAACAAGGACCTACTGTGTGGCCCAGGGAACTCTGCTCAGTGCTAAGCGGCGGGGAGGCGAGTCTGGGGGAGAATGGATGCATGTACATGCATGGCTGAGTCCCTTCGCTCTCCACCTGAAACCGTCACAACACTGTTGGCTCATCGGCTGTACCCCAATACAAAATAAAAAGCATAAAAAATAAAAAGAATTCCACAGGAATAGAGAGGACGGCAAAGCCTCACGAGGCCCCTGAACCACTTTCTGCTAAGGGAGCGACCGCCCGGAACACAGGGATGCTGCAGGAGGCCCAGGACACAGCGGGGACTGAGGTCTGGAAACGGGACGAGAGAATCCTCTCCAACCCAGAGGTATGTTCGGTATTTTTGGCAATCGTATATAAAAGCTCCAGTTGCAAATTCCCTAACTCCTCAAAGGACTGTTTGTGTGTTGGCTAAACCAGACTTGAACTTCGCCTCTGCTTTTAGGCTCTGAGCTCCTCCAGTATCACAGACCAAATATATCATAAGTAAACTAGAAATAATTGCAGCCCCATGGACTATACACTCCATGGAATTCTCCAGGCCAGAATACTGGAGTGGGTAGCCTTTCCCTTCTCCAGGGGATCTTCCCAACCCAGGGATCGAACCCAGGTCTCCCACATTGCAGGCGGATTCTTCACCAGCTGAGCCACAAGGGAAGCCCAGAAGTAATTATGAACAATTACAAATGAATAATAGAAAATAATTATAAGATATTAACAGGAAGCCCCAGCAGTTACTACTCCTAAAAATTATTTCTGAAAAAATAAATTGGAACAGAAAGTCTTGGGAGGGTCAGGACAAACAACGAGGGAAGTATATTTAATGACAAAAAGGTTTTTACAATATATAAAGTCAGTTAAAGCATGCACCCTATGACATAAATTGTAAAGCCAAACCCCCCAGTGCATCTCTGTGCTTCAGAAGTATAATGGTTGATAAGTCAAAGGTTTCTTTAATATCAGAAATATTTCAAACATACCAAACATTTCACCAAACTGATATTTAGCCACTTTTACTTCAGTTTTTTAGGAAATAAAAGACATAGATATTGAAGCCACCTCTGCCATTCGGGCTTGAAATGGGTGTTTCAGCAATGTCCTCACTCTTTCACTGTCTATGAATCACAGCAAATAAATTTTGTTTTGCAAAGATGTATGGAATTCCCTTTCTATACTCAGCACTTAAGTTTTTGAAATTTTATGCATCCTGTTTAATCATTTTAATTGCGGAAGAGTGTTCTTTTGTACAGCTACGCAGAAAATTAATCTTCTACCACATAGATGGACGCTGAGGCTCTTTCCAGCTTTTCTCTCTAATATAGATAGTGCATGCATGAGCACTGGATTGGAACTGCTGCGTCATTCAGATGTGACTGACGTCCTTCAGCTTCACTGTATGTGTGTGTTAGTCACTCGGTTGTGTTCAGTCACTCTTTGTGACCCTGGGGACTGTAGCCCACCAGGCAAGAATACTGGAGTGGGTTGCCATTCCCTTCTCCAGGGGATCTTCCCCACCCAGGGATTGAACCCAGGTTTCCTGCACTGCAGGCAGATTCTTTACCATCTGAGCCATCAGGGAAGCCCCTCAGCTTCACTAGGTATTAACAAATATTAGCAAATTTCTTTTCAAAACGGTTGGACAGACAACATTCTGGGAAGATGTTTCAGGTTAGAGAGAATGGGAAATAAGACTTCTGCTTTATGCTTTCCTGTATATTCCAACTATTCAACCAACAGGATTAACCACTTGGGTAATATAACCAAGTTTTAAAAAAAAGCTCAAATTTTTACACTCAATTTTCACATTACTTATACATGTTAGCACAAACTGCTTGATACGGCCCTCTGATATTGCCATCTGATTTATTAGTGTACCCATTTTACACGTAAGGAAATGGAGGCCCAGGGGAGTTGTTCGATTTGTTTTGTTTGATCACTAAACTGCCCCATACCTTCTCTGAGCCTCAGTTTCCTCTTTATCTTTTCTGCCAGCTTACCCCACAAACCTGAGAGTAGAAAATAAGACTGCTGACTTAAAATACCAAAAAATTTTAAAGTGACTTATAAATATATATAATCCACTGGTTATTTTTTCACATTTATGTTTTTTACATCTCTGTCCCTCTTCTGTACGTAGTAAGAAATAACTAAGCATCGTGAAATATGGGGAAAGTGCCTTCTTACAAAACCTCGGGTACCATTTTAACTGGCCCTTCCCAGTGGTTTACCGCTGGGAGACAAACTCCCTCATCCTCGGTCTAAGCTTTATTCGAACAGGAAGTTAATTCTGAAAGATGAGTGAATACTGGCTCAAATGACAGAACAGAAAATGGATTCAGAACTAAAAGCAAGTGATTTCTGGTCTCAGACAACGCTCTGCAGACAGCTTCCTAGTTTCTAAGAAAGCAAACCCTGGCAGAGCAGAGAGCTCGGGAAACACAAGACCGGGACTCAAAGAGCTACTGCCCGAGAACTGTAAGGAAAAGGCAGAAGCCACTGCACACACACAGTGAACCATCTGCACCCGTCAGGGCAGTACAGAGCCAGCTGCCCGGCATAGCAATTCCATTTCCCAAAATACCCCATGCAGTCGCCAGGACATGAGCGGAGCCCTTCGCACAGTCACTTTTTCATTCCTTTCCTGTGGCATCTCACAGATCAATTTTTCCTGCAGTAATTCCACGGTAACAGTTTGATGTGGATCTGAATACCAAAGGGACTGGGATTCGAAAATCTGAGACATCTATGCAAAGCAGTATGTTTCCATAGCTTCAGAGAAAACTTGAAGTGAAGGAAAATCACCCAGCTCTACTTCCTCAGTTGTTAAACAGATCTGCCATATGACCCAGAAATTCCACTCGTAGGTAAAAGCAAGCCATTGAACCGGGGTCTCCAACAGTGCAGGCAGATTCTTTACCAGCTGAGCCACCAGGAAAGGCCAATGAAAATGTTAAGTCCCCACAAAACCTTGTATACGAATGGTCATAACAACATTACTTTTAATAGCTAAAAGATGGAAAAAATCTCCAGTGATCATCAACTGACACACAGATAAACAAGAGATAGGCCCCTGGCTGTCTCCACCATGGAATGCTGTTGTTGTTGAGTCACTAAGTCGAGTCCACTCTTCTGCAACCCCACAGACTGTAGCCCGCCAGGCTCCTCTATCGTGGGATTCTCCAGGCAAGAACACTGGAGCGGGTTGCCATTTCCTCCTCCAGGGGATCTTCCCGACCCAGGGATCGAACCTGTGTCTCCTGCATTGGTATGCGGATTCTTTACCACTGAGCCGCCTGGGAAGTCCACAGTATTATTCAGCTCCAGAAAAAAGAGTAACTATTGATACAGGCTACAACACGGATGAACTTGCAAACCATTATACTAACTGAAAAAGAAGGCCTTACACACTGTATGATTTTGTTTATACGAAATGTCCAGAAAAGGCAAATTTACAGACACAAAAAAGTAGCCTAATGATTGTCCAGGGCTGGAGGGAATGCCCATGACAAAGGGTTTCTTCTTGAGATGACGAAAATGTTCTAAAAGTAAATAGTGGCGGGGGCTGCACAACTCTGAATATCTTACAATATATTACAAGCCACTGAATCATGCACTTAAAATGGATAACTTTTATGGCATGGGAATGATACCTTACCGTTGTTTAAAAACACAAGACAAACTCCTGGCCCTACAGAAGACAACACCTAAGCGCAGTCAGCTTTCAGTCCCCGGGCGATATACCCACGCATGTCCCGGCACTGTTTGAACGAAGGACCAAATGGGGCCAAGGGAAGGTCTAGCCTGCAGGGAAAAGGCACTCTCCCCTCAGTAGGGATAGATGGCCAGACGCTGGGGCCCAGGTCGGCCGATGTGACGTTGGTGCCAGTCTGAGCACTGCTGGGGTGTAAAGGGGGTCCTCCCACACTGCTGTGATCTCCGTGAGCCTGGGCCACAAGTGAGGGAGGTGGGACCTCACCTCGGATCCCCAGTGCGGTCTGTGGGAAAGACTGGAAGCTGTTTACCACCCCAGCATGGTCCAGGAACCTCAAGGAGCAGAAGGAATGCACTCCCAGACACACACAGTCAACGATCGCCACAATCAAGGCTTTGGCTTCAGAGCCAGAGGAAATCTGCAGTAGAGCAAAGGTGTTTCCCGCTTCGGGCAGGGCTGCTCTGAGTACCTGAGGCTGAAGGTTCTGCCTCTACGCATCAGTACCAATGCTGCCCACGCAAGTCGGGCTCAACTGAGAGTCCTGCTCGTGCTCAGCTCTATCCGACTCTCTGTGACCCCATGGACTGCAGCCCCCCAGGCTCCTCTGCCCATGGAATCTTCCAGGCAAGAATACTGGAGGGGGTTGCCATTTCCTTCTCCAGGAGATCGTCCTGACCCAGGGATCCAACCTGTTGTCCCCTGCATTGGCAGGCAGATTCTTTACCATGGAGCTCACCATGGAAGCCTACACTCAAGTCGGGAGTAGACGGTACATGCTCTAGCAGACTCATTGTGATGAAATTCAGGTGAAATTTCAGGATTCCGAAATGCAGGAGAAATGCTACTGGAGCCATAAATCCACTGCCCTACAATGCCAACCAGAGGCTTCCCTGTGGCTCAGATGGTGAAGAATCTGCCCGCAATGTGGGAGTTCCGGTTTGATCCCTGGGTCAGGAAGATCCTCTGGAGAAGAGAATGGCAATGCACTCCAGTATTCTTTCCTGGAGAATTCCACGGACAGAGAAGCCTGGAGGGCTACAGTCCATGGGGTCACAAAGAGTCAGACAGACAGAGCAACTAACACTTTCTACACTTTCTCAACTTTTAGGTTGTGATTGTTTTTTAAGTCAATACTTCTAAGCCCTTGCTAAGGGAATTTGTATATCCCACCACCCCCTGCCCCATCACCCAATGGAAAATGGAACTTATTTCTAACTCCTGCTTTGGATCAGGAATAAAAATAGCAAACTTAAATTTAGATGAAAGCTGAAAACCATCCAAATGTCTATTACCAGGTGGACAAGTGAACAATATCAGGTGAGTGAATGAACAAGACACCGTTTATCAGTACAACAGAATACCGATCAGTGAAACAGAAGAGTGTGCCCCAGACCGGTGACATGTGGGGACAGACCTCAAAGCACTAAGCCTTGGGGATGGCAGCCACTCCCCACGAAGTGTCCACGTATCTTTGCTCCTTTCTCAGAGGGTGCCTTTCACTCCAGGTACAAATATTTACTGAGGTACCATCCTCGGGGAGTGGAGACACGAAATAGCCTTTCATTGTCAACATCCCCACCATCGTCATCATCACCACCATCACCATCATCACGATGATCCACTTGTAAAGTGGAGACATGAAATAGGAACTTTCTAGGCTGTGGGGAAAAAAGCAACAGGAAAATTTAAATTGTAAGGTGGAAGGGCAGCAGCTACTCTCCCGGAAGGCAAAGGGTGTCTTCAGGATAAAAAGGCAGATGAGGGTACCTGGTCCCCGGGGCAGGGGCGGGGTGGGGAGGCTGGGGCAGGACAGCCTTTGCACAGAAGGGCACGCATCAGTGAGGGTCCGCCATACCCAGCTCCTGGAACTTTCTGGACCGAGTTCCCATTCATGCTTCGGAGTCCCTGCACCTTCCATCCCATCTGCCTGATGCTCTTCCCTCCCATCCCCTCCCATTGCTGACTGGACAAGTGTGTGTGCATCCTTCAAATCTGCCCTAGCCTGTAGCATCCTGCTTCTCTCACACAAGTGGTTAGATGCATCCAACCGTCCCTTCTACACTCACTGCTAGGTTCACCAGTAGAGAACTTAAAACCATGGTGCACTGGTGAGTACTTAACGGCCTGGGTTAACAAAGTGGAAGACTCAGCACAGTACCGAGGCCACTATGTAACATCAGTAAACGACACTTCCCTCCTGGTGTGTCTGCCTCCCCACAAGCCTGAGTTCCTTAGGCACTAAAGAGACTCTCATTTGGTACCCACAGAGTCTGGCAGGGACCTGGCCATGACAGGGAATTAATAAATATTCCTAACATGAACAACCTGCACGGTCAGTCACACCCAGCACACTGCTGAATAAAAATGCCCGGCTCAGGGCGTGCTCGTGACCCGACTACAGTGTCAGCAGACTACAGCTGCTGTCCTGCCCCCAAATCATCATCAGCAAAGCAAGCAGGCAAGTGGAACAGTTTACTTTCCCTAAAGCCAGCTAATAATGTAACAGCACCAAGCTATATTTGATGTGGGAAAACTCGGTCATTTAACTCCACCTCTTCTAGAAATACACGCTGGTCAGAAATAACAGAAACTTCTAGACTCTTTCTACCATAACTTTCCACTACACCATTAAAGTAAAATCCAAGAATGTCAGAAAAAAACAAAACAAAATCAGAGATAAGGAGGTTCTCTGCCATTGGTTCTATCTTCTTTACATCCTTTGTCTATAACTGTGAAGGAGGCCAGTAGTTTCATACTGCCCTTTTATAACAGGTGACCTTAAACATACTGACTATCCAAGGGGCTCCATAGTATAAAGGTAGCAGTCTTCACACCTGAGCAGGGGTTCACGAGTCAAGAACTGGTGTGCCTCCACAGGCTATTCAATCCTGGACAAAGTACTTAGCCCCAGTGTCTTCACTTGTAAAGTGGAGACAAGTAATATTTCCTACCTCATGGTAGAAGAATTAGCTGTTTCTAGAACCCTGACTGGTATATGGTAATCTTAAAGATAGCTACTATTGTCATCACCACTGTCATCATCACCACCATCAACATCACCATCATCACCACTGTCGTCAATAATACCATCACCATCACCACCATCATCATCACTGTCACCATCATCACCATCATTGGCACCATCAGTATCATCACCAGTGTCATCCCCATCATCAGCATCATCACCATCATTATCATTGCTATCATCATCACCATCACCATCATCATCACCATCACCATCACTGGCATCATCACCATCACCATCATCATCACCATC